>JAKSZT010054334.1:30281684-30382919 GCA_026826555.1 Tolypeutes matacus
AAAAAAAAAAGAGAGAGAAGGAAAAAAAAACAAATAATCAAACAAAGAACAAAACAAAATAAAATATAATTAGTGGATTGGGACATTCAAAAAATGGGCAAAAAAGCAAAGGAAATACCTTATATATATATATATTCATTTTTATTTCCTTTCTCTTTTCTTTTTTCCCTTTTTTCCTTCCCTTTATCACTGTGTTATCGGATGTCTGGTGTGCCATGACACCTTCCTCCTCTCAATCCCCATTGTCTCCCAATTTTTCATTTAATTTTCAAAGAAGTTTTAGGTCACAGCAAAGTCACACACGGAGTGCCGTAGACTCCCAGATACCAAACCACCCCCCCTTCCCCACCCCATATTAACTCCCCCTCCTTTTTTTTTGGTTGTTAGCATTGTTATAACTGTTATGCAGATAGCAAAATATAGCAACTAAACATTGTCAGTGATTTACAGTATAGTTTACAATTTAGATGATACAGTTTAATAATTTTGATGATATTTACCATGTCCTGTGTCCATTACTGAAAGGTAATGAAAAACCTTCCCCATGACCACCAAACAACCCATTAGATCTTGACTGTTCCCTTCTCCCCAGCCCCGCAGGGCCCGTGATACCCCCCTCTCCCAACCCATGGAATGTCAAGATTCACAGTTACATGCCCTGGGGATTAGAACCCGCCCTTCCTAATCCACCCATCCCCCAGTGCTGCACCACCAAACCCAGGAACACCACCACTCATCTGCCCCATCCCCCAACATGCAACCACACTCTATCCCTTTACCATAGATTATGTCCATATGGGTGATGGCTCAAAGCCTGCTCTTCTCTTACTCTCCTTTGTTAACCTATCTTTCAGACAATGGTTCTCAGAGACTGCTTACTTTCCTCAGTTCAGATCAGTGAGGTCATATACTGTTCATCCTTCAGTGCCTGGCTTGCTTCACTCAACATAAGGTCTTCAAGATTCATCCACGTTATTCCATGTGTTAGCACTTTGTTCCTTCTTACAGCTGAGTAATATTCCATTGTATGTATGTACCACATTTTGCTTATCCATTCGTCTGTTGATGGGCACCGGGGCTGATTCCAACTTTTGGCAATGGTGAACAATGCCGCTATGAATATTGGTGTGCATATATCTGTTTGTATTTTCGTTTTAAGTTCTTCTGGGTATATACCCAGCAGTGGAATTGCTGGATCATACGGAAGATCTATTGCTAGTTTTCTGAGGAACCGCCAAACTGTCCTCCACAGTGGCTGGACCATACCGCAGTCCCACCAGCAGTGGATGAGGGTTCCTATTCCTCCACATCCTCTCCAACATTTAGTGTCTCCTGTTTTTTTAATAGCTGCCATTCTGATGGTTCTTCGTAGTTTTGATTTGCATTTCCCTGATAGCAAGTGATGTTGAGCATTTTTTCATGTGCTTTTTAGCCATTTGTATTTCTTCCTTGGAGAAGTGTCTTTTCAGGTCACTTGCCCATTTTTTATATGGGTTGTTTGTCCTTTTATTTTCGAGATGAAGGATTTCTTTATATATGCAGGATATTAGGCTCCTATCAGATACATGGTTGCCGAATATTTTTTCCCATTGGGTAGGTTGCCTTTTTATTTTCTTAATAACATCCTTAGAGGTGCAGAAGTTTTTAATTTTGAGGAGATCCCATTTATCAATTTTTTCTCTTGCTGCTCGTGCTTTGGGTGTGAAATTCATGAAACCATTTCCTATTACAAGGTCCTGTAGATGCTTCCCTACATTATCTTCCAAGGTTTTTATGGTTTTGGCTCTTATATTTAGATCTTTGATCCATCTTGAGTTGATTTTTGTATAAGGTGTGAGATGGTATTCTTCTCTCATTCTTTTGGATATGGATATCCAGTTCTCCAAGCACCACTTGTTAAAGAGGCCACTCTCTCACAGCTGAGTGGGTTTCGTGGCCTTGTCAAATATCAGATGACTGTATATGCGAGGATCTATATCAGAACTCTCAATCCGGTTCCATTGGTCAGTAGGACTATCCTTGTGCCAATACCATGCAGTTTTGATCACTGTAGCTTTGTAGTATGTTTTAAAGTCAGGTAATGTGATACCTCCAACTTCATTTTTCTTTTTCAATATATCTTTGGCAATTCGGGGCCTCTTGCCTCTCCAAATATATTTTGTGGTTAGTTTTTCCAGTTCCTTAAAAAATATAGTGTTGACTTTTATTGGGATTGCATTAAATCTGTAGATTAGTTTGGGTAGGATAGACATCTTGATGATGTTTAATCTTCCCATCCATGAACAGGGAATATTTTTCCATTTATTTAAGTCTTCTTTGATTTCCTTTAACAGTGTTGTGTAGTTTTCTGTATATAAGTCCTCTTTATACATCTTTACATCTTTACATCTTTAGTTAAATTTATTCCTAGGTATTTGATTCTTTTGTTTACTATTGTAAATGGTATTTTTTTCCTGATTTCCTCCTCAGTTTGCTGATTATTGGTGTACAGAAATGCTACTGATTTTTGAGCGTTGATCTTATAGCCTGCAACATTACTGAACTCCTTTATAAGTTCTAGAAGCCTTGTTGTCGATTTCTCAGGGCTTTCTATGTATAGGATCATGTCATCTGCAAATAATGAAATTTTTACTTCTTCTTTTTCAATCTGGATGCCTTTTATGTCCTTTTCTTTTCTCAGTGCTCGTGCAAGTACTTCTAAGACAATGTTAAATAGGAGTGGTGATAGTGGGCATCCTTGTCTTGTTCCCGATCTCAGAGGGAAGGCTTTTAGGATTTCACCGTTGAAAATGATGTTAGCTTTGGGTTTTTCATATATACCCTTTATCATTTTCAGAAAGTTTCCATCTATTCCTATCTTTTGTAGTGTTTTTATGAGGAAAGAGTGCTGTATTTTGTCGAATGCTTTTTCGGCATCTATAGAGATCATGTGATTTTTTTCTTTCAGTTTGTTTATGTGGTGTATTACATTGATTGATTTTCTTATATTGAACCATCCTTGCATACCTGGGATGAAACCCACTTGGTCATGATGTATAATCCTTTTGATATGTTGTTGAATGCGATTAGCAAGTATTTTGTTAAGGATTTTAGCATCTAGGTTCATTAGAGAAATTGGTCTGTAATTTTCCTTTCTTGTGGTATCTTTATTTGGTTTTGGTATTAGGGTAATGTTGGCATCATAGAATGAGTTAGGTAGTATTCCTTCTACTTCTATTTTTTGGAAGAGCTTAAGTAGAATTGGTGTTAGCTCTTTCCGGAATGTTTGGTAGAATTCAGCTGTGATGCCATCTGGTCCTGGACTCTTCTTAGTTGGGAGGTTTTTAATGACTGAGTCTATCTCTTTACTTGTAATTGGACTGTTGAGTTCATCTATTTCTTCTTTCATCAATGTCGGCTGCTTGTGGGTTTCTAGAAACTTGTCCATTTCCTCTAAATTGTCATTCTTGTTGGCATATAATTTTTCAAAGTATCCTCTTATGATACTCTTTATTTCTGTGGGGTCAGTAGTGATATCACCTTGCTCATTCCTTATTTTATGTATTTGCATCTGTTCTCTCTTTTTCTTTGTTAGTCTGGCTAAGGGTTTGTCAATTGTGTTGATATTCTCGAAGAACCAGCTTTTGGTTTTGTTTATTGTTTCCAGTGCTTTCTTATTCTCTAATTCATTTAGTTCTGCTCTAATCTTGGTTATTTCCTGTTTTCTACTTCCTTTAGGTTTAGTTTGTTGTTGTTTTTCCAATTCCTCCAAGTGTGCAGTTAGGTCTTCAATTTTAGCTCTTTCTTCTTTTTTAATATATGAATTTATGGCTATGAACTTCCCTCTCAGGACTGCTTTCGCTGCATCCCATAGGTTTTGATATGTTGTGTTGTTGTTTTCATTAGTTTCAAGGTAGTTACTGATTTCTTTTGAAATTTCCTCTTTGACCCACTGTTTGTCTAAGAGTGTGTTGTTTAACTTCCATATCCTTGTGCCTAACCTGTTTCTCTGGCCCTTATTGATTTCCAACTTCATTCCGTTGTGGTCAGAGAAATTACTTTGTATAATGTCAATCTTTCTGAATTCATTGAGTGTTGTTTTGGGGCCTAGCATGTGGTCTATTTTGGAGTATGTTCCATGTGCACTGGAGAAGAATGTAAATCCCGCTGTATTTGGGTGAAGTGTTCTGTATATGTCTATTAAGTCCAAATCTTCTAATGTATTGTTGAGTGCCTTCGTTTCTTTATTGATTCTCTGCCTAGATGTTCTGTCTAATGATGATAGTGGTGTGTTGAAGTCCCCTGCTATAATTGTAGAGGAATTTATTTCTCCTCTTAGTTTTTCCAGAGTTTGCCGCACGTATTTTGAGGCACCTCGATTAGGTGCATAAATGTTGATGATTGTTCTCTCTTCTTGAGAGATTACTCCTTTTACTAATATGTAGTGTCCTTCTTTGTCTCTTACAATAGTTTTGCATTTAAAGTCTATTTTGTCTGATATTAGAATAGCTACTCCTGCCCTTTTTTGGCTATTGTTAGCTTGTAAAATGGTTTTCCAGCCATTCACTTTCAGGCTCCTTGAATTCCTGGGCCGAAGGTGGGTTTCTTGTAGACAGCAAATAGATGGATCATATTTTCTTATCCATTCTGCCAATCTGTGTCTTTTGATTGGTGAATTTAATCCATTAACATTCAGTGTTATTACTCATAACGAATTTCTTACTTCAGTCATTTTTTCTTTGGGTTAATATATGTCATATGTTGTTTTGTTTCTCTTTTTGAGTTTTCAGTTGTTTTTAAACTCTCCTCCAACTCTCTCTCCTTTGTTTTTTCCTTTCAACTTGTAGAGATTCCTTTAGTATTTCTTGAAGTGCTGGTTTCTTCTTGACATACTCTCTTAATTGCTGTTTATCTGTGAATATTTTGAACTCTCCAGCATTTTTGAATGCCAATTTTGCTGGATAGAGAAATCGTGGCTGGAAGTTTTTTTCTTTTAGTGTTTTGACTATGTCATACCACTGTCTTCTTGCCTCCATGGTTTCAGCTGAGAAATCAGCACTTAATCTTATTGTGCTTCCCTTGTATGTGATGGTTCTCTTTTCTCTTGCTGCCTTGAGTATTTTCTCTTTGTCTTGAGCATTGGACAGTTTGACAAGTATATGTCTTGGAGTTGGCCCGTTGGGATTTATACTATTTGGGGTGCGCTGTGCTTCCTGGATCTGCACATCCATCTCTCTCAATAGAGTTGGGAAGTTTTCAGCCATAACTTCCTTCAACACTCCTTCTGTTCCCTTTCCCTTCTCTTCTCCTTCTGGGATGCCCATAATGCGTATGTTTGTGCGTCTTGCATTATCGGTTAATTCCCTGAGACCATACTGGATTTTTTTTATCTTTTTGTCTATCTTTTCTACAATCTCTTTGATTTCAACTGTATTGTCTTCCATATCACTAATTCTTTCCTCTGCCTGTTCAATTCTGCTGCCATGTGAGTCCAGCGTCTTTTTCATTTCTTGACTTGTGTCTTTGTTCGCCATCATATCCATTACCTTTTTAGGTGTGTTAGCTATTTCTTCAGTATGTTCTCCCAGTGTCTTCTTTATATCCTTAATCTCTTCCTTCAGTTCTTTAAGTTGGTCCATGATATTTGTTTGGATAGCTTTGATTAGTTGTTCGATGTACTGCATTGCTTCCTGGTTTTTATTTTGTGCACTGGACTGGTCCATGTTTTCCAGTTTCTCAGAGTCATTTGTATTTTTCTGTTGCCCTCTGGTCATCATATTATCTTGATGGGTTTGTTCAGTTGATTAGCTTTTCTCTATGCTCTAGAATTTTATTTAGCTGTTGGTTCTGCATGTGAGTTAAGTTTTCTCTTTGGCAGTTTTTCTTCTTATTTTATTTCCTTACTTCTTTCTATGTTCCCTTGAAGGCAAAAGGTTAGGGCTAGAGGAATCAAAAGATGTAAGGAAGGCAGAAGGATAATAGAAATATTGATAAAAGTTAGAAGAGGGGCAAAATGAGACTTAATGAGATGAATATTTAACTTGTGTAGGCAGTGTAGAGTACTAGGAAAAAATATGGAGTTCCTATAATGGACTGGGAAAACAAATGGAGGAATATATATATATATAGTGATTTAGAAGGCTAGAATTATGAGGAGGTAGATAAATAGTAGAGAAAGGTCTGAAAGGAAAAAGTTAATACTAATTAAAAAAAAAAGAAAAAAGAAGAAGAAGAAAACAAAATAGATGGGATAGAAATTGACACCCTTAAGTTGTGGGCCTATGAAAAAATGTTGTCTCTAAGAGCCACAACAGAAAACAGAAGGCAGAAACATGCAGGAAGGATAAGCGATAGTTTGTAATACAGAATCAATATATACAGCGAGTGGGAAATTACTGAATAAGAAGCCCAGCAAATAAGCGACCAGCTGGCAGCACCTATTTAAAAAAAAAAAATAGAAGGAAAAAGGAAGGGGGGAGGAAAATGGGAATAATAGCAATAGGCCAGAAAGTAACAGAGAGAAACCAAAGATCCACACAGGCAAGCAGTCAAACAGAGCTAAGGGGGGTCAATGATTCCCCTAGGGTCCACGTGGATCCTTCCTGCCTACTTGTGTTTATCAATGAATTTCCCCACAGGGTTCTATATGCAGGTCCTGAAGCAGCTTTTAGCTATTAAACTAAATTAAAAAGAATTTATTTTTCATTTGTTGAGGTGACCTCACTTTTTTTTTTTTTTTTTTTTTAGCCAAATGCAGGACCCAATATAATTCCTCTTCTAGACCAACCCCCTTACGGAAGGGACCCTAGCTGGGCCCGTGGAAATTAATCAAGCACGTCCCACTTTCCGGACTCCCCAGGTTAGCTGAAACTCTGATGTTAGTCAGTGAGGAGTGCTAAAGATGGCGGATTCCGCCCCTTCTGACGCCCAGCTCCAGCGTCTCCGGGCTGCTCAGTAAATCAGTTTGAGTGCTGATTCGCGTCTGCTCTCAGCCTGGTGCTGCTTCAGTTCGGCTTATCTGCTCCCCAAAGCCACGGGGCGATGCAGGCAGCCAGATCGATGTCTAAAAATATAAAATACCCTTCCCTGTCTTCCAACCGAACCCTCCCTTTCTTGGGAAGTGTCCCTTCCTCCTGGCTCCGCAGCGGCTCGGGTCTTATCCCTGGGTGGCTAGGGAAATCAGCTGCGTTCCCCGACCAAAATCCCCCCTCTGGTTCACCGGGTGCTGACTAGCTCGTTTGCTCTGTTCACACAAGGTCCAAGGGGCGCCAGGCAGCCAGCTCCCCAGAAAATAAAACTTTTTCGCCCCTCCCGCGGCTCCAAATGGCCATTTTATTTTTTTTTCCCTAACCGCGGGGCCCAGCCGCCTGTGCCAACCTCCACCGGCAGCCCCAAAACTCACGAATCTCCACCTTTCGGTCCACGCCGCCGATCCACGCAGACAGATGTCCCAATCTTCTCACTCCACGCGTGCACAGCACACACCCCCGGGCAGGACCCCGTCCACAATCCGCCTCGCTCTGGGAGCTTGCAGTGTGCGCCCTCCTACACCAACGCCATCTTGCCGCCCTCCTCCTTTTTGGTTTTGTCTCAGTTTACCATTATTGAGAAAACTTCCTTCTATTCCTATCTTTTGGAGTGTTTCTATCAAGAAAGGATGCTGTATTTTGTCAAATGCCTTTTCTACATCAATTGAGAAGATCATGTGATTTTTCTCTTTCAATTTCTCAGTGTGGTTTATCACACTAATTGATTTTCTTGTATTGAACCACCCTTGCATAACTGGGATAAATCCCACTTGATCATGCTGTATAATTCTTTTAATGTGCTTTTGGATTCTGTTTGCTAGTATTTTGTTGAGGATTTTTGCATCTATATTCATTAGAGATATTGGTCTTAATTTTCTTTTTTTGTAGTATCTTTATCTGATTTTGGTATCAGGATGATGTTGGCTTCATAGAATGAATTTGGTAGTCTTCCTTCTTGTTCAATTTTTTGGAAGAGCTTGAGCAAGATTGGTATTAGATCTCTTTGAATGATATGTAGCATTCATTGTGAAGTCATCTGGTCCCAGGCTTTTCATCATTGGGAGGTTTTTGATGACTGTTTCCATCTCTTTACTTGTGATTGCTTTCTTGAGGTCTTCTATTTCTCCTTGGGTAACTATAGGTGGTTTACGTGTTTCTAGGAATTAGTCCATATCATCTACATTGTATAGTTTTTTGGCATACAGTTGTTCATAACTCCTCTCACAATCTCTTTTATTTCTGCAGGATCAATGGTAATGTCCGCTCTTTCATTTCTGATTTTATTTGTGTGTTCTCTCTTTTTTTCCTTTGTCAGTCTAGCTAAGGGTTTGTCGATTTTGTTGATCTTCTCAAAGAACCAACTTTTGGTTTTGTTGACTCTCTCTATTGTTTTTTTGTTTTCAATTTCATTTATTTCTTCTTTGATCTTTACTTTGGCTTGGTTTGGGATTCATTTGCTGTTCTTTGTCTTGTTCTTCCAGGTGTGCAGTTAGATATTCAATTTTAGCTCTTCTTCTTTTTTAATGTAAGCGTTGAGGGCTATAAACTTCTCTCTCAGCACTGTCTTTGCAGTGTCCCATAGGTTTTTGTTGTTTTTTTTTTTTTTTTTTTTTTTTTGTATATTGAAAACATTATATTATAACATGCTTTTCCAAACCAAATATTAAAATTAATATTTAATTTTAAACATATTCTTAAATTCTACATGCATACTTTTGAATATCTAAACTACATGTTAAACAGCTGAATACATTCTACTCACACTTCAGAGCTTTAACACAACAATCTATTAGAATAGCTATAACTAGAGGACAAATTTGAGAAGAGGTCTTAGGTTATTATTTAAGCTCATTTTAAGAGCACCAATCATTAACAATCATCATTACCACCAGATACTTTTCCAAATTGTTAGAATTAGTTTTTCAAAGAGGGGAGTAATCAACTTCCAGTCCATACAGCTTATAGATATTTCACATCTAACACACACAGCTTTACAGATCATGCGACTGGCAGTGTCTAAAAAAATCAGTTACTAAATCTCAAAAACATTTAAATATCTGTTTAAACACAGTGTCTTCTAGATCTTTTGTGTAAGAAAAGTAATCTGTAAACATCTTTTCCTTTCGAGTTCATGCTTTGCCATCTGCTGTGGCCAGTGCGGAAACAGTGGGTTTGACTTGATAATCATTTGTGAAGTGGTCCAACTTTGCAAAAATATTACATTCCAGGGGTAAAGAATGAGTCTTAGAATTACCATGTGTTACAAATTCATGAAATAAATTTCTGTATTTAAAACCATAAAACAAAGACTACTAAAGAGTCCAAGCTGTTGTAGCCGAATATTTCTAAATACTCGCCAACAGTACTACTACACTAAAAATGTCCAAAAATAAGGCCTCTGAAATAAATATTTCCATTCTTTAAAAAAAAACATAATAAATGTACATCACATGGTCAGTGTACGTATAAAAGCCATCCGTTTAAACCATTCTGGATGACGTATCTGAAGTAAAATGACCTAGGTTTTGCTTCTGTCGACGTCCTCTATTGTTTTTAGGGCATTTTCTTGTTATGCACATGACAATGGCCACTATAACGGCGATCTGCACGGCTCCTATGATGGCTGCAATGAGAACGTGCGTGAGCTTTTGCCTACTGGGCACTACGTAGAGAATACTGAAGTCTGTCTTTTCACAGTGCTGTCCAGTGTAACCGGATTCACATCTACAAGAAGCCTTCTGAGTAGAATAGGTGAATTCACATTTTCCATGGATGCAGTAACCATTGAGGTTTTCAGGGCAAGGCATGTGGTTTCCCATATAAACATCTTCTCTTTGATCACTAGCATCTTTCACGTCTGGTCGATACTGCAGTCCATCATCTTTCTTTCCCAACAAACTTGTGTCATCTGTGTCTGTACAATGGCCAAGATGCCTTATATCAATCTGTTCTTGCTTTATACAAGATGCTTCTCGCACAAAACAGGGGTTGTTATAGGAGCTCCCATCAGAAGCACACACGGGATTAAAACTGTATCCACTGCAATCTATATTACACACACACCCAACATTTTCTGCATCTTCATCGCACTCAGCTTTGTATTTGCAAGGACCACACTTGGAGTGTTTTCTGTGAACTTCTGTCCCTGACCCTTCGTCTTCTCCTTCTCCAGATCCAGAGCCATTATCGGAGTAGCACGGTCCTCTTGTTACTACCATTATCTCTTTCTGATGCTTACAAGCAGCCCTTCTGAGAAAACATTCATTTTGATAAGTGTCCCCATTTGATCCACAGACAGGAATGTAATTTGTATGGCACTGAAATTGGCATGCACATTTCAAAGCATCTCCATCTTGTTTACAGACTCCTCCATATTTGCATGATGATTCATCACAAACTCTGACCTCAGACTCCCTCACATTTAATTCTGAGCAGTTGGTGCTCTTGCCTCTGCCACCGGGACAGTCGCCACCGCCGCCGCCGCCGCCGCCCGGGGCCTGGCTGGATGCGCGGCTCGCGGGCAGGGAGAAGGCGAGGAGCAGGAGCACCGACGTGTAGCAGCAGACGGCGAGCGGGGGAGCGGCGGGCAGCCCGAGCGGCGCCTCAGCGGCCCCGGCGCCCATGGCTGGCGCCCCTGGACGGCGGGAAGCCCGCGGAGGGAGCCATAGGTTTTTTTTTTTTTTTTGTATCTTTATTTTTTATTTATTTATTTTTTTATTATGGGTAAAAATCAAAATTCTCACAATACATACAAACATTTGCAAAATGATATATAAATATATGTGCATATATGTGTATTTGCTTACAAAAATGTTATTTATATATATATATATAAATATATTTTAAGAGGTGCTTAGATTACCCAAAATATTACACGGAACCCACTGGGATTCCCATGTTGCCCACCTCCCACACCTCCCACCACATCCCATAGGTTTTTATATGTTGTGTTCTCATTTTCATTCGTCTCAAGATAACTGCTGAATTCTCTTGCAATTTCTTCTTTGACCCACTAATTATTTGAGTGTGTTGTTTAATCTCCATATATTTATGAATTGTCCCTTTTTCCATCCATTATTTATTTCCAGCTTCATTCTGTTATGATCAGAGAAAGTGTTTTGTACACTTTCATTTTTTTAAATTTATTGAGACTTGTCTTGTGACCCAATACATTGTCTATCTTGGAGAAGGATCCATGAGCACTTGAAAAGAAAGTATTTCCTGCTGTTTTGTGGTGCAGTGCTCTATAGATATCTGTTAGGTCTAGTTCATTTATCATATTATTCAAGCTCTCTGTTTATTTATCCTCTGTCCAGATGTTCTATCCAATACTGGGAGTAGTATATTGAGGTTTCCAATGATTATTGTAGAAACATCTATTTCTCCCTTCCGTTTTGCCAGTGTGTGCCTCATGTGTCTTGGGGCATTCAGGTTAGGTACTTAAATATTTAGTATAGTCATTTCTTCTTGGTGAATTGCCCCATTTATTAATATTTAATGACCTTCTTCATCCCTTATAATAGTTTTGCATTTGAAATCTATTTTGTCCGATATTAGTATCACTACTCCACCTTTTGTTTGGTTACTATTTGCATGGAATACGTTTTTCCAACCTTTCACTTTTAATCTGGTTGTGTCCTTATGTCTGAGGTGGGTCTTTTGTAGACAACATATAGACGGTTCATATTTTTGGTCTATGTCTTTTAATTGGGGAGTTCAATCCATTAACATTCAATGTTATTACACAAAGGCATTACTTACTTCATCAGTTTTCTTCTTCGGCTCTCTATTGTCATACCATTCTATTGTCTGTTTTCTTATCCTTTAGTTTACCCTTCCTAATAATTTTCATTTCTAAACTATTCTACAAATCTCTCATCTTTGTTTTTTCCTTTCAGGCTGAAGCACCACCTTTAGTATCTCTCATAGATCTGGTCTTTTGGTAGCGCATTCTATCAGTTTTTGTTTGTCTGTAAAGACTTTGAACTCACCCTCATTTTTGAAGGACAACTTTGCCAGATATAGAATTCTTGGCTGGCAGTTTATATCTTTTGGTACCTTAAATACATCATACTACTTTCTTCTCTCCTCCATGGTTTCTGATAAGAGGTCAGCACTTAATCTTACCAAGTTTTCCTTGTATGTGATGCTTTGCTTTTCTCTTGCTGCTTTCAGAATCTTCTCTTTATCTCTGATATATGTCATTCTGAATAGTATGTGTCTCTGGGTAGGTCTATTCAGATTTATTGTTTGGGGTGTGTTGTCTTTCTCAGAAATTGAAGTGGGAAGCTTTCAGTCATTATTTCCTCAAATATTCTTTCTGCCCCCTTTCCATTCTCTTCTCCTTCTGAGACACCAATAATGTGAATGTTTGTGTGATTTGCATTGTGATTCAATTCCCTGAGACTCTGCTCCATTTTTGCCATTCTCTTCTCTTTCTGTTCTCCTGTCTTTTCCAGTTCAGATGTTCTGTCCTCGAAATCACTAATTCTGTCTTCAAGCAATTCAAATCTGCTCTTATGTGCCTCTAATACATTTTTAACCTCATCTATTGTGTCATTCCCATAAGGTCTGTTACTTTTCTTTTCAGGCTTTCAAATTGTTCTTTATGCTCTCCCAGTGTCTTCTTAATATCCTTTATTTCTTTAGTCATATTTTTTTTAATTCTTTGAAGTGATTTAGGAGAGTTGTCATTATCACTGATTAATTGTCTTAATCCTGTATCTCTTCAGGATATTTGGTTTGTTATTTTGTGTGGGGGGGCAATCTTTTCCTGTTTCTTATTATGGCTTGTAATTTTTTTTTTTTCCTGATGTCTAGGCATCTGAATATGTTGGTGTATTTACTCTGATGGCCAATTTTTCTCTCTTGCCTATTGTTTTATTTTTTTTCGCAGCTCTTCTTTGATATTCTCAGTCTTTAAAATTTCCCAGCTTAAGTTTTCAAAATCAGGCCAGGAACTCACTAGTGGGGTGCAGATTTTCTCTCAGGGGGTGGATACAGAGAATGTCAACAGTTTTTGTCCATGCAATTTCCGGACCAGCCACAGATGGTGCTAGTAGGTGCACCTTTCCACAGAGATGTCTCGGCTTTCCTGTGTTCTTGTGTTGAGTCTCCAGATTGGAGATTCAAAGTGGGCTCAGCTAGCCAAATTCACTGAAGAAAAGCATCCTGACCTCCCCTCCCTTTTCCCTTGAAACAGCTGACAGGGAGGAAGATGTCTATCCCCTCTCAGTTGGCTGCAGTGAGCCAGTATTTTACCTCAGCATAATATCTTGGGGTGGGGAGGAGAGCCGCTCCCAGCCTGCACCGGGGCTTGGTAACTCATGTTTGTCATTTCGGCTTCTTCATCTCTCTGTCCTTCACCCTCCTGGGTGTTGTGTAGCAGTGTCCTGGTCTGCTGACCCCCAAAGCAGGTCGCTCAGATGGCTTTTGGCTCTTTCTCTGTTGTTTTTGTGAGAGCATTCAGCTCTGCCTGTTAGTCTGACACCATCTTCCCACAATCTCCTCAGATTCTCCAAATTTTAACATTATGCACATTGTTTCATCATTCTCTAAATAAATTGTAGGTTGATAGAAAAAGGGAAGGGGAGGGAGGAGAAGGGAGGGGAGGGGAGGGGTGGGGAAGGAAGGGAAGGGGGAAATTATCCTACATAATCAGAGTATAGTTACCAAATTCAGGAAATTTATCACTGAAACAATACTATTTCTAATATAAACTCCTTATGCTAGTTTTATTAATTGAATCAATATTGTACTTATAGCACTATTTTTTCCTTCAGACTTGAATCTGTTGTCAAGTCTTTTGCCTTAGTTTTACTAGGCTGCTACCACATATACCACAAATTGGTTTTGGCTTAAACACCAAGAATGTATTGGCTCAGTTTCAGAGGCTAGTAGGCTTGCTTTCTCCCGGAGGAGGTAGTGTTCTGGCTGGCCCTTGGATTCCTTGGCTTTCCCATCACCTAGCGATATCCTTGCCTTTCTTTTCCCAGCTGTTGACTTCCAGCTCAGGATATTCCCCGTGGCATTATCTTTATAAGGTCTCCAGCAATAGGATTAAGACCTATCCAATTCAGTTGGCCACATTGCATCTTAATTAAAAGTAACATTTCCAAATAGTCCTACTTACAAGGGGGTCACACCCACAGGAACGGATTAAAATTAAGAGCATGTTTTTTTCTGGGGTACATAACTCAATCTGCTACCTCTCTTTAAATCTCCTTCAAGCCAGAGCATTTCCTCAGGCTTTCTTGTCTTTCATGACATTGACACTTTTTAAGAATACAAGTATTTTATAGATGATTTTCCAACTGGAGTTTGCCTGATGTTCCCTCCTCAGTACATTGAGCCTATGCATCTGCATATTGAATTCTAAACAGATGATTTGTATTCTTCTCAGGGTGACACATCAGTAGGCACATGATGTCCATCTTGCCTTAATAAGTGATATTAATTTTGATCACCAAGTCAAAACTCCATTTTCTGTGCAGTATAGCTACAATATAAGCAATCTGTGAGGAGACAATTAACACTATGCAAATATTTTGCCCCTCGTCAAACATCTTCCCTAGATTTTTATATTCATTGACAATTCTTGTCTGAGTCAATATTTTATTATGATGGTTACAAAATGGTGATTTTTTTTTCCAACTTCATCATTCCTTCCACATTTCAAGTTTATTACTACGCATGGTATGAGGAATTTGTATAATTTTCTTCTTTTTCAAATAGCTATCAACTTTTCTTACTACTATTTATTAAAAAGTCCATCTTTGCCCCAGTGATCTGAGACACCACCTTTACTGGCAATTTTCACATAATGTTGGTTTTATTTCTGGAATTTGCATTCTATTCCACTGGTCTATTTATGCAGCAATACCACACACTGTTTCAATTATAGCTCCTCATTCCCAGTGTCTTCCTAGCTATTCCTGCATGTTAATTTTCATACAACAATTTTACTATCAATGTGTCTAGCTGCATAAAACAGTTTGCTGGCATACTGGTAGGAACCACATCAAATTTATAAATTAACTTAGAGAGAATGAACATCTTGATAATGTTGAGACATCTTAACCGAGAACAAGGGATGCCTTTCCATTTATTCAAGTCTACTTTTGAGTCTTTCAGAAGTGTTTCATAGAGGTTGTGGACATTTATTAAATTTATTCCTAAATATATTATCTTTTTGTCACTATTGTAAAGGGAGTTTTCCATTATAACATCTAACTGGTTACTGTTCAGATCTGTCTTAGTTTTCCAGGGCTTCTGTAAAAAAGTACCACAGAGTAGTTGACTTAAACAACAGAATTATTTTGCTTCATAATTCTGAAGGCTAGATGTTTTGGCAGGACCATGCTTCATCTGAAATCTGTAGAGTTCTGGTCATGCCTAGCAATCCATGATGTTCCTTGGTTTGTAGTATAACATAATCTCTGCCTCCATCATATGGCTCGCTCTCTCTCTCTCTCTCTCTCTCTCTCTCTCTCTCTGTGTGTGTGTGTATGTCTCTCTCTCTCTCTCTCTCTCTGTCTGTCTCTCTCTCTCTCTCTGTCTATATATATATATATGTATATATATCACTGTATGTGTGAGTGTGTGTGTCTTACTATGTCCAAATTTCATTTCCTTATAAGGACACCAGTCATATTTAATTAGGACACAGTCTAATCCAGTTTGGCATCATCGTAACTAATAATATCTTCAAACATAATATTTAAAAATAAGTTCACATTCACAGGAACAGGGGTTAGGACTTGAACTTGTCTTTTGGAGGGACACACTTCAATCTACAACAGTGTATACAAACACTATTGATTTTTGCATATTAATTGTATGCCCTGCTACTCTGCTAAATTCATTTATTTTTTGGTTTAGATTTATCATTGATTCTAGTCTAGGGTTTTCCAAGTATACTATCAAGTCATCTGCAAATTGAGACTGACTATGGCAGATTGAAATATATGCCCCAGACCAGAAAAATATGTTCTTAATTCTTAATCCATTCCATTGTAAATAGGACTTTTGGATGAGTTTACTTCAGTTAAGGTATGGCTTACTGAATCAGAATGGGTCTTAATCCTATTACTGAAGGCCTTATAGAGAAGGCCAAAGAGAGAAGACAAGGGAAAGAAGCTTGAAGACAACAAAATCCAGAAGAGAAAGAAGATTATGCCACCATGAGCATCATCATGTGACAGAAGGGCCAAGGACCCAAGGAATGCTGGCGGCCAGCACCATTATACCAGTCTTCAAAGAGAAAATATCACCTTGCTGGTGACTTCCCCTAGCCTCAAACCCATGAGCCAATAAATTCCTATTGTTAACCCAACTCATTATACAGTATTTGCTTTGGTAGCCGAAAAACTAAGAGATTTTTTTCAATTATATGTCTCTAATTGATTTCTCTTGCCTAATTGCATTGGCTATAACCACCAGTACAATGGTAAATAGTAGCAAAGATTGCAAACATTCATACCTTGTTCCTGTTATTAGCAGAAATGCCTCCCTTTTCCCCCATCAAGTAAGCTACTGGCTATAGAATTGTATATGTCATTTAAAGACTTTTAAACATCTATGGAAAAGCAGATTTCTGGAGACTTCCAGGAAGACAGCAGACTAGTAAGACACAGGAATCTCTTCTCCTCCAGAAAAACAGCTAGAAGTCAGACTGAAACAGCCCCCAAAAAAGATGTTCTAGGGTTTAGGACAGCAGGTGAAGGCTGGACAACACCCAGAGGAGAGAGGGACAAAGGAGGGAAATCACGACAACAGAAACTTGACTTGAAACCAGCGGCTGCTGCTGCTGGCACCCTCCCCTACACTAAAGACACTTTAGAATTCTCGGGCCTCTGGGCCTGCAAATACAAAGGGGCCTCCAGGGACCTACCACTGCAGGAAAGGGAAGAGAGAGGGACACAGCCTAGGGTGGACTCAGCTTCTGACCAACAAATTTGATCTGCTGATACCAAGAGCCCTTCTAGCCTGGATGGGGCTGCACCATTGCTTGCCTTGGAGCCTGCAAGGGGCCAAAGATATACAACCCTTCCAACCTGCTCCTCTACTAACAGGGGCTGATTGTTGAGGACTCAGAGGGGAATGGAAATATTTCTTAGATGGGAAAAGGGGCAGGGGGCTGCCAGAGAAGGGTGGAGTACTGACTCAGAGAAAGTATGAATTACAAGGCTCCTAGCCTCCAGACAAGAAGCTCTATCACATTGATCTGGGCTGTGTTTCAACAAATACACTCCAAAAGGCACTGAACTGAGTGCTGCCAAAGAATACCATCTCCTGGCAGGCTAAGGAAGTGCATGCAAGAAAATTAAAAATAAGTAGGAGAGGCTTTTTCTGGCCTCTACAGCCTCCCTGCCCAAGGTCCTAGGAAGTGACTGTACAACCAATTACTGGGTCCAGTGCACAGTTTTGAACAACCAGCAAGATGATCCTAACAATCCAAGTCGAGTCAAAAATCAAAGAGCAGTGGTAACCCACAGCCTTCTGCACCTAAATCCCTACAAAAATGAAAGAGATTGAGCATCTGAGTAAACTACATACTAATCAAATGCCTAGATATCAGCAAAAAATTATGAGCCATACTAAGAAAATAGAAGACATGGCCCAAGAAAAGGAATACATCAAAGCCCCAGAAGAGATGCAGAATTTGAGAGAACTAATCAGCGAGATGTGCACAAATTTCCAAAATCAAATTAATGAGTTGAAAGACAATATAGTTAAAGAGATAAATGACATCAAGAAGATATTGAGCAAACACAAAGAAGAATTTGAAATCCTGAACAGAAAAGTAACAGAGCTCATGGGAATGAAAGACACAATAGGTGAGATCAAAAACACATTTGAGGCATACAACAGCAGACTCGAAATGATAGAAGAAAGAATAAATGATACTGAAGACAGAACAGCTAAAATTGAAGAGAGAAAAGAATGGGAAAAATTGAGCAGGGTCTCAGAGAGTTGAAGGACAACACAAAACGCAACAACATATGTGTCATGGGAGTTCCAGAAGGAGAAGAGAAGGGAAAAGGGGCAGAAAGAGTATTTGAGGAAATAATAGCTGAAAATTTCCCAACTCTCATGAAAGAAATGAACTTACATGTCCAAAAAGCACACTGTACCCCCATCAGAATAAATCCAAATAGACCTACTCCAAGACACATACTACTCAGAATGTCAAATGTCAACAACAAAGAGAAAAATCTCAGAGCAGCAAGAGAGAAGCAAATGATCATGTACAAGGGATTTCCAGTAAGACTTAGCACAGATTTCTCTTCAGAAACAATGGAGGTGAGAATACAGTGGTATGAAACAATTAGGAAATTGAAAGAGAAAAACTGCAGCCAAGAATTCTTTTTCCAGCAAAACTGTCCTTCAAATATAAAATATTCACAAATAGAAAACTAAGAGATTTTGCAAAAAAGAACCCACTTTTGCAGGACATATTAAAGGAAGACTGAGAACCTGAAAGAAAAAGACAGGAGAGACAGGCTTGGAGGAGAGGATAGAAGAAAGAATAGCAGAAAGGAAAACCAAAAGAGTAAAAAGACAGACAAAAACAAGATGACATATGAAAACCAAAGAATACAATGGAAGAAGGAAATAGTGCATTTACAGTAATATCATTGAATATGAATGGATTAAACTCCCCAATCAGAAGATACAAGCTGATAGAATGGATAAAAAAAAACATGAGCCATCCATATGCTACTTACAAGAAACTCACCTTAGATGCAGGGATACAAACCGGCTGAAAGTGAAAGGTTGGAAAAAGATACTTCACGTGAATAGTAACCAGAAAAGAGCAGGGGTAGTTATACTAATATCAGACAAAACAGACTTTAAATGCAAAAAAGTTATAAGAGATACAGAATGTCATTTTATATTAATAAAAGGGACAATCCACCAGGAAGATATAACAGTCACAAATATCTACACATCTAACCAGGGTGCCCCAAAATATATGAGACAAACTCTGGCAAAACTGAAGGGAGAAATAGACATTTCTACAATAATCGTTGGAGACTTCAACATGCCACTCACATCATTAGATAGAACTAGACAGAAGATCAAAAGGAAACAGAGAACTTGAACAACATGATAAACAAGTTAGACCTAACAGACATATACAGAACACTGCATCCAAACTCAGCAGGTTATACATTCTTCTCAAGTGCCCATGGATCTTTCTCCAGGATAGACGACATGTTAGGTCACAATTCAGCTCTCAATAAATATAAAAAGATTGAAATTATACAAAGCCCCTTCTCAGATCAAAATGGAATGAAACTGGAAATCAATAACAGACAGGAAAAGAGTAAATTTGCAAATGTGTGGAGGCTGAACAACACACTCCTAAATAACCAGTGGGTCAAACAAGAAATTGCAGGTGAAATAAGTAAATATATTGAGACAAATGAAAATGATAACGCAACGTATCAAAACTTATGGGATACAGCAAAGGCAGTCTTGAGAGGGAAATTTATAGCCCTAAATGCCTATATTAAAAAAAGAAGAAAGAGCTAAACTCAAAGATTTAACTGAACAACAAGAGAAACTAGAAAAAGAACAGCAAACCCAAAGCAAGCAGAAGGAAAGAAATCATAAATATTACAGCAGAAATAAACGAAAATGAGAACAAAAAAAACAATAGAGAAAATCAACAAAACCAAAAACTGGTTCTTTGAGAAGATCAATAAAATTGACAAACCCCTAGCTAGACTAACAAAGGAAAAAAAGAGAGAAGATGCAAATAAATACAATCAGAAATGAAAGGGGGGAAGTTACAAATGACTCCACAGAAACAAAAAGCATCATAAGAGGATATTATGAGAAACTATATGCCAACAAACTAGACAACCTAGATGAAATGGACAAATTCCTAGAAATGCACAACCAACCAACACTGATGCTACAAGAAATACAAGAACTTAACAAACCAATCACATCTAAGGAGATTGAATCCATCATCAAAAATCTCCCAGCAAAGAAAAGTCCAGGACCAGATGGCTTCACAGGTGAATTCAACCAAGCATTTCGAAAAGAATTAACACCAATCCTGTTTAAACTCTTCCAAAAAAATTGAAGGGGAGGGAAAATTACCCAACGCATTTTATAAAGCCAATATCACCCTAATACCAAAGCCAGATAAAGATACTACAAGAAAAGAAAATTATAGGCCAATCTCTCTAATGAACATAGATGCAAAAATTCTCAACAAAATACTTGCAAATCAAATAAATAGCATATCAAAAAACTTATATATCACAACCAAATGAGATTTATTCCTGGTATGCAAGGCTGGTTCAACATAAGAAAATCAATATGCAATACACTCTATTAACAAATTGAAGGAAAAAAAAAACATGGTCATATCAGTCAATGCAGAGAAGGCATTCAACAAAATCCAGCACCCTTTTTCAATAAAAACACTTCAAAAGATAGGAATAGAGGGAAAATTCCTCAAGATGACAAAAGGCATATATGAAAAACCCACAGTCAACATCATACTCAATGGGGAAAGGTTGAAAGCTTTCCCTTGAAGATTGGGAACAAGAAAAGGATGCCCACTGTCACCATTGTTTTTCAATATTGTACTAGAAGTTCTAGCTAAGGCAATTAGACAAGAAAAAAAAAAAAATTCAAGGCATACAAATAGGAAAAGAGGAAGCAAAACTCTCACTGTTTGTGGATGACATGATCTTGTACTTAGAACATCCTAAAGTATCCACAACAAACTACTTGAGCTAATAAATGAGTTCAGCAAAGTGGCAGGATACAAGATCAACACACAAAGATAAGTAATGATTTTGTACACTAGTACTGAATAATCTGAAGAGGAAATCAGGGGGAAAATTCCATTTTCAATAGCAACAAAAAGGCTCAAATACCTAGGAGTTAATTTAACCAAAGACATACAGGACATACATTCAGAAAACTACAAAACAATGCTAAAAGAAATTTTAAAAGACCTAAACAAATGGAAAGACACTCCGTGTTCATGGATTGGAAAAAGAAATATCATGAAGATGTCAATCTTACCCAAACTGATTTATAGATTCAATGCAATACAATCAAAATCCCAATAGCTTACTTTACAGAATTAGAGAAGGCAATTATCTAATTCATTTGGAAGGGTAAGGGCACCCAAATAGCCAAAAGCATTCTAAAAAAGAAGAGCGACATAGGAGGAATTTCACTGTCTGACCTTGAAACATATTACAAAGCTACAGTGGTCAAAACAGCATGGTACTTGCCCTCTCCAGTGTATAACTGATAAAAAAAAATTTAAAAAAAAACCAGCATGGTACTGGCATAAAGATAGACACATCGATCAGTGGAATAGAATTGAAAACCCAGAAATAAACCCTCACCTATACAGTCAACTGATTTTTGACAAACCTACCAAGCCGATGTTAACAGGAAAAAACAGTCTCTTCAACAAATGGTGTTGGGAGAACTGGATGTCTATAACCAAAAGAATGAAAGAGGACCCCCATCTCACCCACTATACAAGAATCAACGCAAAATGGATCAAAGATCTAAATATAAAAGCCAGGACCATAAAACTACTAGAAGAAAATGGAGGGAAACATCTTCAAGACCTTCTAGTAGGTGGTGGTTTCTTGGACCTTACACCCAAAGCACGTGCAACAAAAGAAAAAATAGATAAATAGGACCTCCTCAAAATTAACACTTTTGCACCTCACAGGACCTTGTCAGAAGGGTGAAAAGGCAGCCGACTCAATGGGAAAAAATATTTGGAAATCACATATCTGATAAGGGTTTAATATCCAGGATATATAAAGAGATGTTACAACTCAACAATAAAAAGACAAATGACCCAATTAAAAAATGGGCCAAAGACTTGAATAGACATTTCTCCGAAGAAGAAATACAAATGGCAAAAAAAACACATGAAGAAATGCTCAACATCACTCATGATTAGGGAAATGCAAATCAAAACTACAATGAGATATCATTTCACACCTATCAGAATGGCTACTATTAAAAAGACAGAGAACTACAAGTGTTGGAGAGGATGTGGAGGGATAGGAACACTTCTTCACTGTTGGTGGGAATGCAGGATGGTACAACCACTATGGAGGACTGTTTGGCAGTTCCTAAAGAAGTTGAATATAGACTTGCCACGTGACCCTGCAATACCACTACTGGGTATATACCCAGAAGAACTGAGAGCAGTGGCACAAACAGACATCTGCACACCAATGTTCATAGCCACATTATTCATCATTGCCAAAAGTTGGAAACAACCCAAGTGTCCATCAACAGATGGATAAACAAACTGTCATCTATTCACACGATAGAATATTACTCAGCTGTAAGAAGAAATGAAGTCATAAAGCATATGGCAATATGGATGGACCTGAAGAATATTATGTTGAGCAAAGCAAACCAAACATAAAAGGACAAATACCGTATGATTGCTTTACTATGAACCAAATATATTGTGTAACATATTGTTTGATTAAAAAAACACATTTATATGTATCTAGTACATTTAATTGAGAAATATATGTATTTATTCATCTGAGTTTACTTTTAGTTTTTATTGCTTAAATTTTCAATTATTAAATGTACAAAATAAAGTTAAAAAAAGAAAAAAACACATCTATGGAGATAATCACATGATTTCTCTCCTTAGGATTATAAAAATGGATGTTGCTAGTAGTGGTAGTGATTAAGGAAGAAGAAGGGTTGGTGATTCTTGTGTTTATTTCCCTTCTGCAGAATCCTTAATTTCCCCCTTTTATTTTCTTCTTTCCCATCCCTGCTGTATGTCCAAGGGAGTAAAACCCCTTCTCTATATTTCCTTTCCTAGAAGCAAGATTCTGAAGCCATCACCTATGGTCCTATTCACTGTCAAGCCTTTGACCTATGTTAAGTATTTTAGGATTAATGTTAGACTTTCTCTTTCTGGTGGTGGTTTTGTACAGTATCTATGTACTCTGTTCCTGTCACCATTTATAGAGTCTTTTCAGACTCTCTCCTGTCTCACACACTAGTTTGCAGTGACAGCTGAAGCTCTATGGGGAGTTCTGTTAGGATTTGGTGTTTATTCCTCTTCTTAAAGGTAATTTAATTTTCATGGTATTTTCTGTCCCCAAATAGTACTGAAAATGTGGGTTAAGTGTAGTTTTATTTCTAGTCCTTGTTGATCATATGGTTTTTTGGAAGAATATATGGAGAAATTTATATTCATGTAGCTGTCATTACCCTCCAGACCCAGAGGATACATGTGTGGTCTGGAAAATTTACTGGAAGCAACAGGGTAGTAATTCTGGATGCTATAAAAAGCAAAAGAAAAAACTTGTTTCCTTGGGAAAAGTAGTTATGAAAAGAAAGCCAAAAATATATGCTTTAGACCATAGTTAGTGGTAATAGACTGAGGATGTTCTTTCATAATCTACAACAAATGCTCCACAACAATGTAAGGTGTTGGTGGAGAGAAGATGTATGGGAATTTGCACATTATACATGATTGTTTTTGTAAGTTCACAATTTCTCTAATTAAAATATATATATAATAAGAAAGCCAAATGATAAAAGAACTTCAAGATTAAGTAATGGTTCATAACCACAATTTAGAATTCTGGGATAAATTAAAGAATGTGTAGTGGAGCAGTAACTCATAGCTATGAGGCAAATAAATCCATAATATTTTCTATAGAGAAAGGGGGAAAAGCAATTCATGAAAATGCTCTGGCTAGTGTTCCAGACCATGGAAAATTACTCAAGATAAAAAGTATAGCAAAGTTTATTTAAGTACCTTCACTAATGTTTTCAACATCAAGTGCTCCACAGAAATGTTTGTATAGTTTTCTTGATTCCCCCACCCACCAACCCAATGCATATCAATCACGTGGCTCATCCTGACACCATGAGTTAACTACCTTTTCCACTTTCACTTGAGTTTGGCTTCGGTTTTATAATGTATGGACTCACTGAGACTCTAAAGGAAATGTATATATAGTCCAATATAAATTATTGAATTTTATGTGAGAAATTTTATACCTTATTGATATTTATAATCCAAAGGATTCTTTCAAAAAAAAACTTCAGAATAGATCACTTTAATGTCAGTCATTCTTTTTTTTTCCTTTACTTTATCTTGTAGCTGCCATTTTATGTTTTGAAGGACAAATTTATTCTTGCTATTTTAGATTTGGGGGATGACCTATTATATCGTTTTACTACCCATATATTGCATGGACTTTGATTATTATAGTTTCCCTCACTCTTTATATTTCCAACCTGAAAATCCCTCATTTTCAGATCTTTCTGAGACAAAAATAGGATTAAATTAGGAAGTGTCACAGCTAAGATATTTGGAAAAAGTAAAGGATGATCTTCAAGGGAGAACAAAATATAAAGTGAGAAATAAAAAAAGGGAAAAGTGAGGAAAATAATTGAAGGGAAAGGGTTAGAAAGAAAATAAATGTTTTAAAAGGAAAGGGGAGGAGTTTCCTTCCCAATTTCTGAGTTACATGAGTGATTTCCTCTATTTCTTCCTCATTTTTAGAAAATTAGTGCTATTTTCATGTGACTACTTTCACTTGGTACCACCCTCAAATTTTGACTGAGACAGAGAAATTACTCACATGTTGTTAAAATAAACTCTAGAGGATTAACCTCTGGTGGCAAAGTTTCTTCCAACATGCTTTACATCCTCTGTTCTGCATGTGGTCACATTCATGAGATCCTTAACTATCACGCAAAAGCCATCTTTGACAGTTTGACAGATATGTATGTTGCATTCCCATCACTCCCACCAGAAGTGCATTTGAGAAAGTAACTCTTTCATTTCATTACAACTTTTTTTTTTTTTTTTTTTCTTTTTTTACCGGGAGGTACTGGGGATCGAACCCCGGTCTCTCCATATGGTAGACGGACGCCGAGCCTCTTGAGCCACATCCGTTTCCCAATTTCATTACAACTTGTCACTGAAAATGGATTGCCTCATTACTACAAAACTCATGCTCAGTGTATTCACGTAAGAGTAACAGAACCAACTAATACAGAACCATCTTAGAAAGTGAGAGACAAAATGAAAGTGGAATGGATGGCTGAGGGATCATTTTAGAGTAAGGTAATCAGGCAGGTTCTTAAACACCAAGATCCCTTTAAGAAATCAGATGAGTATTAGTCAGCCAAAGGGGGGCTGATGCAAAATACCAGAAATTTGTTGGCTTTTATAAAGGGTATTTATTTGGGGTAGAAGTTTACAGTTACCAGGCCATAAAGCATAAGTTACTTCCCTCACCAAAGTCTGTTGCCATGTGTTGGAGCAACATGGCTGCCAACGTCTACAAGGGTTCAGGCTTCCTGGGTTCCTCTCTTCCCGGAGCTGTTTCTCTCTGGCTCAGCTGCTCTGGTCTCTCCACAAGGTCAGCTGTAGACTATCAATCTCTCTAGACCTTGTCTCTCTCTTCCCAGAGCCTCTGCCGAGTCTATGGAGCCATGTGTTCTCCTTCTGTGTGTTTACTTACTGGGTCTCCAGATCAAAAACTCCAACCTCCTTTCTCTGCAGTGTGGTTTCTCTGTGAGTCCCCAACCCTGGGGACTCAACGTCCTTCTGACATGGCCCAATCAAAGGCCATGGCCCAATCATAATTTAATCACATAAAAGTGAAACCTCTGAATCCAGTCCAATCTAATATGCCCAGAGGGACAGACTGGTTCACAAACATAATCCAATATCTATTTTGGAATCCATAAACAATATCAAACAGATGGCTTCAAGTCTTTCTGAAACAGAAATGGCATCGTACTCTGGCTCTGCATGCACTCCCATGATTCCTTTGAATATTATCATCACCCATTCTGCTCCACTTCTGAAACCCAAAAGTGAAAAGGAGCAGTCTCTTACTATAACTTATCATCACTCTGCTTTTTCATTTATCACATTTCTCACTACTAGGGCACCAACTCTTTCATGTCATGAAGGTCTCTAGTCTCTTAAAACTTCTCTTCTCTCCAAACCTATAATCTTTTTGTTATTTAACTTGCTCCTAACAGTATCTGGCCAAAAAATAATAAAATTGTTTTATGTTATTGATCTTATTTTTCTTTATGATATGTAGTACTGAATTTATATTTAAAATAATGGCATGCATTTTCTAAACAAATTTATTTAAGTAAAAAAAGAGAGTAAATATAAAGAAAATTCTTAAAAATAATAGTAAGGCAGTATATCGTTATAGCACACACAAAAAAATATTAAATCAGAAAAGCCATGTCACTTCCATTTGCTTCAATTTCCTCACCAGTAAAAGAGGAAGTTGACCTGAATTATCTTTCAGCTAATAATAATATTTACCATTTATATGAAGACTTGATGGGTCAGACATTGGGTTAAATGCACTACATACGAACTCTCACTTGATTTAATTCTCATAGCAACCTTGCAAAGTTAGCACTGTCACTCTCACTTTATAGATCTGGAAATAGAGACCCCAAGAAATGAAACAACATTCCCCAAACTGCAGTCTTAGTTAGAGGCATAGCTTGGGCTCAAGCTCAGGAGTCAGAACTCTTAAACTGTGCTCCCAACTTCCTGAAGGTTACTCCCATCTTGACCCTATTGCAGCACAAATGGCAACTCTTACCCTGCAAAATCTCTCTAGGAAAACTCAGTTTAAGGTTTCCAGAAGCTGTATTACCAGGAAGCAAAATTACACAGGGCACATAGTTTTCTTTACATTATTTTTTTAAAAGATAAATTTTGGAAGTCTAACAGTGACACATATTTATGGCATATAATGTGCAAAGTACAGAAAAGTATAAAGAAGAAACAAAAATTTCTTTTAATTTTGCCACCCATTAATTACCATTGGGCCCGTATTTCCTTCCTGTCCTTGATTCATGCATATGCGTTCTGCTGCCTAATACAATCCCTAGAGCAGCGGGTCCTCAGTAAGAGATGCATAAAGTTTTAGTTGATGTTTTCACTCTTCCCTACTGTCTCCTCTGCCCCTTAATTAATATGAAAATAACAAGAATACTATTTCTTCAACAACTATTATATCTAAGCATGTTGCTTGATCATTTAATTCTCACAACATCTGTAGGAGGTAAATATTTTTACTATATCCCCATTTTATAGATGAAGAGTTCAAAGCCTAAAAAGTTAAGCAATCACCTAGTCCAAGGTCACACAATTATTACTATAATGGGGCCTGCACTTGGAATCACTGTTCAGTGCTGCTTTGCATGGCACTAGCTCAGTTTGGGATAAGCACTCACAGTCCCTAAAACATTCCTGCAGTATTTCCAGTCCCATGTAGTAGTGTCCAAATCCAGGTAATCCATGATTGGGCAAAAATCCCAATCATTTCTATCCTAATTCTTCCTAAAGAATACTAAGGTCCCCATTTCAACTGAATTCCAAATATAATCCTGGAAAACCAGAGATTCCCACATTAGATTCCCAGTAAACTCTAAATGTGACCTTGAATTAGCTCTGCATAAAAATTACCCAGAAAATACACATATAACAGAAAAAACTATAAAAATTACACATCAGAAAAGGCGCCCAAAGGAAATGTCAGAATATGGTTCCAGTGTTGTCAAAAATGAATGACAACCTCTAGAATTGCTTTTTATTTTTTTAACTGCAGATCATTAATAAAATAGAAAGGTGTGTCTATTTGTTTAAATTGGCCCTCTATCTATAAGTAGCCTGAATCAAAATACAGACATGAAAAACCCATCATTATGCAATGATGGCTGATAAATTCTTCAGTATAGGAGATGCTGTTATGCTGAGCAGGTTATTTGAAGTTGGCTGTCAGAAACAATTAGGCATGCTCAATCAATCCAAGGGGTTCTTTAAAAACACATGTGGAGAGCAGGTTGCTACGACAAGCAACTGGCATCACTAAGCACCATAAAAGTTAACTCATTAAAAATGTAAAGAAAAATAATTTTATATATCCCCTCCTCAATGTTAAGCTTTTAAACTACATAATTACACGTAGTACAAATTAATCACTTATTCCGATGTAGAATTCACTTTTGGTTTTAATATATGTTAACATTGAGAAGACAAACAGGTTTTTGTCAATAACCTGGGAAGTAGTTAATGACTCTATAGATGAATAAATTATTTGAGATTAGTTATCTTTGAAAACTGAAAAGTTACTCAATATTTCATTAGATGGTACATGACAGTAAATATAATTCAGTCATTCATGTTTGAACACAAACAATTCTCAGTGAATTGATTATCTTTCTTCTTTTCAAATAAAGCCCACGAATATTTCTGAGGTTTACATTTATTTTAAAGCTACTCAATGAATTATTTTTTAATTTTTTTCCAAAATCCTCCAATCTGAGTATAATAGTGAATAAACTATAAATCGATGGTGAGTATGTGAAGATTGTCTATGTCAAGCATCTCTCTTAAATAAGGGATTTATATTTAATTTTCAAATGAGTCCAAAGAAATTTGCCCAATATAAAAGTGTCCAAATAAAGACACTAACCCTGCCTTGCTTCTGAAAAGGGAAAATGCTTATCTCTACAATATAACTGTGGGAAAGAAAATGTGATCAGTACATGTAACAATAAAGTGAAAGAAAAAAAAAAATATCGGCAGGCTATTTTTTTTCAACCCCCCCTCCCCCGCCCCATTATATCTCATTGTGAGTTGAAGGTTGTTTTAACTTCTCAAGATTCTGATCATGGTTACACTGATTGGATTGTCTGTCAGATCCTAAGAGCTGTCACCTAACAGCTCAAAGCTGTCATCACTCAAAGATCTCAACTCTTCAAGTCTTACTAGAGTACCTAAACAAATGCTAAAAAGGAACCAAGCCTGTTGAGTAGACATGTTAATAAGAATGTAAGTAAATTATTTAAATGCTTGATGAGACTAGAGATTATGTAAATGATGTGAACAAGGGACCATGAGAATTTATACCCAACTAAAGTTTCAATGTAAAAGAATATGGTAGGTGTCTCTGCCTTTCAATTCACATTCTAATATGCCTCCATTCACCAACCTAATTCAATGCTTGGTTTTTATTTCAGTCTGAAATTGACCTTCCTGGTACATCACTACTTAGTAAACTAGTCCGTGGTTTCACCTTTCTATTAACAAATGCTTACTTAGGGGAAGAGGTGCAATAAAAGGGCAAAGAGTATGTATTCTATCATGGGTTCAAACCCTACCATTACCATTACATTCCATGTGGCCTTGGGCAATGTATTGAACCCTCTAAAACTTCTTTCATAAGTCTCTGTCCATGGATTTGTGAAATAGACATTTTAAAAATCTACTTTATAATGTTGTAAGGATTATGAAATTAAGCTCACAATATAAAGTTAATTTTTATTATTAAATTGCCTGTTTACTGAAAATTCACTGGATGAGTTAGAAACCACAATATCCAGGGTCTATCCAATTTCTACTTATAGTCTATATGACCTTAGGCAAAACATGCTATCTCTACAAGTACCTTTCCTCATCTCGAAATGAGAAGAATATCTGTCCTGCCTATATCTCAACGGTGTTGTGAGAATAAAGGGCAGGAATACATATGAAAGTGCTTGTAGATTATGATGAAATATCAACTATAAGATATTTTTAATTAACTAATAATAAAGGCTTAAAAGGCCCATCACAAAACCAAAATGAAAGAATGTTTATAGGGGCCTTTCCTTTCTGGAAAGCTTTTCAAAACATTGTCTTAGAGCATGCAGCCAAAGAATCTTTGATTATTCCTCCATACTTCAGCCAGGAATAATTTTTCACCAAATTATAACTCAAAGGAAAGGAAGACAACAAATTCTTGCCCAAATAGCTAGATACGCATCTTCCTGAATCATAAGCTTCAGAGAAGGTGTCCTGATCTGGACTCTTCCTCAGAGACATAAACAAATAATGAGTTTTCTCCTGATCTGATTCTGTATCTTTACCAGTGACCATTTATCTAAAGAAGGGAAGTGAACAGTGGTGAGGAGAACAGAAAATACAGGAAGGTTTAGAAATATAAAGGAATGTGGGGAAATAATAACAATGCATTTCATCCAATTTTAAAAAATTAAGTCTGCAGAATATAATCTTCAAAATATAAAATCAGCAAGAAGGGATGGGGAACAAAGAAAATGACCATACTGCTTCAGTGGACGGCTGCACAGTACAGAGATTCACAGCATGGTTTTGGAATTAGATCCATTCAAGTTCATTTCAAGGCCCACCTCGTACTAGTGGGTAAATTCAATCTCACCAGTTCTCAGTTTCCTAATCTGTAAATTGGGGAAATTCATGTCAGAATCTTGTAATAGCTCTAAGGATTAAATCAGATGTTACATAAAGAGTTTAGCACAATGCCAGGAATACAATGTGCCCAGTAAACTGACATTATTACAATTAAGATAAGGATGTTGATAAATCAAGAAACATTTCAGTCCCCAAGGAAGAAGATAAAAATGAAGGACACACACATTGGTTTTCCCATTTGCCCCATTCCATATAACTCTGGAAAATATTGTGTTTAGCTCTGGAAAGTTCCGAACCATAAATAAGTCAAACATTGGAAATCATTCAAAATAATGCACAAAAACAATTTGGGAATTGGAAGGGCTGGCTAGTAAGGAAATCTAACAAAAGTAGAATAAGTACAGCTGGCCAAAGAAAATCCACAGGGAAAGAGCAAGAAGTTCAGTTCACTCTAGAAAGCAGCAGAGCAAGATATTATTCAGAAATGATTAAGGGTAACAAAGGGGTGAAATTAACTGAGAAGATGATTTAGGATGAATACCAAGTGATCAGGCTAACATCATTTCTAGTGAACAACAGGCAGGCAGAGGAAACTGTGAAAGTAGCATTTTTCAGCTAAAACCACATAGGGGAATATAGTATAGGAATTAAGTATGACTTGGCAAGCTGAAGAAGCTTGTGAATTCCCTGAATTTACATAACATCTTTCAATAAAGGGAAATCCATCTACTCTGTAAATGAGCTGAGTTCTACCCCACTGTGATCTGGGTATGGGGACCCTTGGTCCCCCCATCTTCAGGATGAAGAGGAGAGCCAGAGTGATATAATAAAAACAGAGTGGAAATCCCTTATCCCTCCTTCAGTTCATTGTCTTCTCGACCTCACCAGAACACTAGCTACATACCCTGGTTCCATCATTGACACCCTGTGTGACCTCCAGCAAATGTCTCAACCCTTCTAAGCCTCGATTTAGAAGACAGGCACATGGTGAATTTTCCAGAAATGGAAGGTACCTGCTTAGACTGTGATCTTCATTTTCAAAGCCTATACTGATTTTCTTTATTGTGACAAAGTAAACCATCTCTTTTATTCATCAATCAAGCAACCCATGTTTACTGAGTGCAGCTATGTCAGTGAATAGGCCTATTATGTGCCCAGGACAGGACTAGGCTGAATAAGAGACTTAAAAATACACACAATGAACCTTTTCCATCTCAGAGAAGTTCATGTCCCCACACAACACCTGGCTACAATCCCAGGCATTAGTGGCTAATTTTACTGCTTTTGTTTATGCTTCAATATAACCTTGAAGTATTGTTGCTATGTGCTAGCCAATTATACACCTAGTCTGAGGACACAAAGCAGTTACCAGGAATCTTTTGTAATCTATCTTTCTCACACAATAAGCTCAGCTAAGTCCAGAGGAGCAGAAAGCATTAAGGCAAGGCCAGGTAACCGTCTATTGCACAGAATACCTCCAGAGACTGATCACTCTTTGGTGGTACTGAACATAAACATAGGTGCTTGGCAAATGAGAAAATTACTCGGGAATGATGTCTGAGGACACACATGCACCACCCTAGAACAAGGTTAAGTTTGGGGTCACTAATCCAATCATTATAAGCAGCCCTCCACTGCAGAACACGGTAAAAAAAGTAAAAAGCACACCTTCTGAATTTAATTCTTAGTTTGCCACTTATGGTAGTTTGAAGCTGAATGTACTCCCCAGAAAACCATGTTCTTAAATTTAATCCATCCCTGTGGATTTGGTGATAAGGCTACTTCAGTTAAGGTGTGACCCATCTCATCCAGGATGGGTCTTAAACCTTACTGGAGTCCTTTATAAACCAAATAAAAACAGAGTGAGAGCAAAAGAGAGAGTAAGAGCAAGAGAGAGAGAGAGAGACAAAGACCATGGAAACCTGAAGCTGAGAAGAGAGAGACTAGAGGATGCCACCATGTGCTTTTCCATGTGGTAGAGGAGCCAAGAACCATTGGCAGACAGTCTTCAGGAAGAAAATGTCGCCTTGATGATGCCTTGATTAAGATAGTTCCTCGGTCTCAAACTGTAAGGTAATAAATTTCCATTGTTCAAATCAGCCCATTTCACAGTATCTACTTTAAGCAGCCCAGGAATCTAAAATATGTTGGTACTGGGAGAGTGGGCTGCTGCTATTGCAAGTACCAAAAATGTGGACACAGCTCTGGAATTGGGTAATGGGTAGAGGCTGCAAGATCTGTGAGCTGTTTGATAGACAAGGCTTAAATTGCTGTTGGTAGAAATACTGACCCTAAAGGTACTTCCAAAGAGGGCGTAGACAGAAATGATGAGTATGTTATTGGAAACTGCAAGAAAGGTGGTCCTTTTTCAAAGCAGCAGAGAATTTAGCAAAATAGAGTTCTGATGTCAGACGGAAGACAGAATTTGAGAGCAATGAACTTGGACATTTACCTGAGGAGATTTCCAAGCTAAGTGTGATAATTTCTCCTTGCAGGTTTTTGTAAAATGTGAGAAGAAAGGGATAAGCTGCACAACAGTGTTCTTAGAAGTTGGAGCCTATTCCCCAGGAGTTGCAGAGAGTCTGGCCACCACCCTAGTTTTCTCAGAGGGTGCAGCTTATTCCCCAGGAATTGTGGACAGTCTGGCCATCACCCCAACTATTTTCAGATGGTGGAGCCTTCACCCCAGTGTTCGGGTAGAGCATAGCTCCTATAACTCTTGGAAAGGGTGGGGTTGTTGTTTCATCAGAGATGCTATCTCACCAAAGTTCAGCTGTAAGCAATCCTGGACTCCTGCCACATGGCAAGGCAAAATGGCAGCTGGTTTCTGCCTTCTCCTCTAGGCTCACTTCCTCCCCAAGCTCAGCTGTGGGCAATACAACTTGTGGTTCATCTCTCCCAGGGCCTCATCTCTTCAGCTTCGGGCTGCTCTGCTGATTCCAGCCTCAGCCTCTCCCTCAGCCTCTAGGTGTTTTATCTGTCTTTCTGCAGCTATAGGGGATCCTGGAGTCCTCTCTAACACGACAGGATAAAATGGAAGCTCTCTTTCTCTGTGTGGTGCTGCTTTCAGTTCTCCATTTATATAAGACTCCAGCAAAAGAGCAGAGAGCCACACTGGGTCATGCCTCACTGAAGTAATCCAATCAAAGGCCTTAAAGCAGTCTAATCAAAAGTGATCTAACCAAAAGTCCCTTAATTGAATCTAACCAAAAGGTCCCACATAAAATATGTTTACATGTACAGAAATGGGTTAGCTTAAGAACATAATTTCCTGGGGTACACAAAAGACTCAAACCAGCACACTCTCCTTTGTATTTGGAAGCAGATAACTTGTTCTCTAGGTTTCACAGGTCCATAGACAGAAGGAATTGTGCCCCAGGACAGACTACACCCATAACCGATTTTGATGAGATCTTGTCCTTGGCATTATTTCTGAACCAACTTAAGGCTTTTGGGATATGGGGATGGAATAAATGTATTTTTGTATGTGGAAGTAACATGTTTTTTGGGGGTCCACAGGGTGGAGTGTGGTGGTATCAAGCTATATGTACCCCAGAAAAACAAGTTTTTAAATTTAATCCATTCCTGCGAATGTAAACCTGTTGTAAGAAGGAACTAGTGACGAAGCTACTTCAGTTAAAGTATGACCCACCTCATTAAGGATGGGTCTTAATCCTCTTACAGGAGTTCTTTATAAACAGAATGAATACAGTGAGAGAGAGAGAGAGAGAGAGAGAGAGAGAGAGAGAGAAAGGGAGAGACACCATGGAAGCAAGAAGCTGAAAGCAATGAAAAATAAGGGATAGACCAGCAGACACAGCCATGTGCTTTGCCATGTGGCAAGGATCACTGGTATCTAGGCTTCAAGAAGAAAATATCACCTTGATGATGATAAGACATCTTCTTAGGCCTTCTTAGGACATTTTCTCATCCTCAGACTGTAAGCTAATAAATTCCCATTGTAAAAGCCAACCCATTTCATGGTATCTGCTAAGCAGCCTAGGAAACTAAACCACCACTTATTTAGGCTTTGTTTGACCTTAGGCAAATTATTAACCTCTGCTTAGCCACAACTTCCTCATCTGAAAAACTGGAGGAAAGAACACTTACTTCAGAGCAAGTGTCTAAAAAACATAGAAACTAGATAAAGGGTAAGGAAAAGATTGTTTGCAAGTGATTCTGTCTCTAATAAAAGAAACCTGTATGGTAGAGAAACTGGCACTGACATAATTTGTTGCAGACAAAGCTCATTTCCAAATTCTGCCTTCTGTAAAAAGGGAAAATATGAATAAAAGCAAGAGCACATCTCTGACTCTTAACATTTCCCAACAAGCAAAATTCAAATAGCATAAATATATGGGCTTTATATCTTTTCTCAAACCCTTGAAAAACAAAAACAAATTTGGCTGCATAATAGAACTGTGATCAAGTTGAATGAACCTAGAAATAGAACAATGAACTTAACATTATTCTTTGTATAGAATACTATAAATCTGCTAACTTCTGAAATGAAAAAGAGAAAGATTTCTGTATAATGCCAATCAATTGCTTGGCTTTCACCAATGCACACAAAAAGATTAATATTTCCCTAAATTGTCTAAATCTAGATTTTTCTAGATGATTACAGTAGTTTACCATTTTTAAAGTTATGCAGTTTAAAAGGACATGTTTGTTAGAAAAATATTATTGCTTCTCTTTTCTTACTTCTCTCCATCTACTTTATTTCCCCTTCCCCAACCTAATTTATGTTGACAACCTAATGCAAATATTATAAAATTATATACAAAAATGTATGTATATGCACACAAATACCTATGAAATTGCTCTATAATTATTTTAGTTAAATTAATAAGTGACCATTATAACTATGTAAATATATTTCAATAACAATCAAGCACTGTAGTCCAAATATTTTGCATATCTTGTAGGGCTTTCTGTTTTATGTTTTTCTAGAGTTTCTAATTGCATTTTTTCTTTTTTCTTTTTTTCTTTCTTTCTTTTTTTTTTTTTTTATCTTGCTTTTCTTTATCTTCTCTCCCTCTCCTTTTTTTTTATACATCTTGAATTCTGCCCAACAACACAAACACACCTGCTATTCTATTGTGACCCTTTGCCTTAGAGACCTATCTCAGGATTCTTTAACCTTTTAATCAAGCCTTTGGATCTCTAAGTTTGATGCGCAGTTGCCATCCTGGGACTTTCATCGCTCTTCCAGGCTTGAACTATAGTTTTCTGAATCCTTTCTATTCCTCTTTATTTGTTTATTCTTATATTTTTTGAGGCACATCCCAGATAATTTCCTTAGAAAGAGTGGTTGGGTCTTAAATTTGAGAACTTACTGCCACAAAAGTATCTGTATTTTCCCTAATATCTTAATTATTTGACTTTCAGTGGAATGGAAAATTCTAAGTTAAAAATTATTTCCCTCAGAACTGTGAAGGCTTTGTTCCACAAAGCATCCAAAGGTAGCTGCTGAAATATCTGTTCCACAAAGATAATCTTTTATATTCAACTTGTTTTAGCAATATCACTCATGTTTAAGACTCCATTAACCTCCTTGGTGTGATTTTATTTTAAATAATTGTTCTAAGACTTGTCTGGGCCTTTTGGGCCCTCTCAAAGCATAAAACATTTCTTTTATCATTACTCTGAAATTACTAACCCCTTTATTTTCTCTGCTTTCTCTTTCTTGAGCTCTTTTGCCCACTGTTTTTGTTTCTTATTCAAAACAAATAAAGGTTGTCTTAAACACTGGAAATTTATTGGCTCATGGTTTTGAGGCTAGAATAAAGTCCAAAATTAAGGCATCATCAAGGCGATGCTTCCTCCCAGAAGACCGTGGCAATCTGGGGCTAGCTGTAGCAATGCGTGGCCCTTGGCGTTTCTGTCACATGGCCTCTCCTTTCTTATCCAGGTTCTGATGACTTCCAGCTTCTGGCTACTCCCATTGGCTTTCTCTCTCTCTCTCTCTCTCTGTAAGGCTTTCCGTAACAAGATTAAGACATATCCTGATTCAGGTGGGCCACACCTTAACTGATACAACTTTATCACAAAGTCCTATATACAAGGGTTCATACCCTCAAGAATGGATTAAGTTTAAGAACATGTTTTTCTGGGGTACATAGCTCGAAACCGCCACACCTATCATGCTGAACCTCTTGCATTCATTCTCTTAGGTATTTTATCTTTCCTCTCCCCCTCTGTGCTCTACTTTCTAGGAGATTGGGTTAACTTATATTGTAATTCTTCTCCTAAAATTTTTTATTTTAATTTCCAACATTAATTTCTTTTGCCATGTCCACAAGTATTCTGTTCATATTTTATAACTGTAATATATTCTCATAACTCTCTGTGACTTTTTGGAGGATTGTTGTTTCCATTTTTTTCCATTCTGCATTATCTCTGATTGTTTCCCATTTGTTTTTTTCTCTACTTCCTTATTTAGGTCCCTCTTTCATACCTGAAGCATTTTTCAAATATGTCATGATCATTGATCGTTCATATGTAAGTGACTGGGTTTCATTTTAGGATGAAGGGGTTAGCTATTTTTTCTTTCAGCCCTTCAGTTATGGAGATGAACTTCCCAGTCTTCTATGTGTGTCATGTGGTGCAGGCATGTGGTATTTTGAGGCTTTTATGGACCTCAGAAAAGATCATGTCCTTAGAGCATTAGCTATTCCTGTGGGTGTGAATCTATTGTAGGTGGGCCTTAAGGAGATGGGAGAGACCAGCGGATACCAACATGTGCCTTGCCACATGAGAGAGGAATCCAGGACCACCAGCAGCCAATCCTTGGGGAGAAAAGCATCGCTTAATGAAGGTTTGATTTAGATACTTTTCACGGCCTCAGAACTATAAGCGTATAAGTTAATAAATTCCCATTGTAAAGTCAACCCATTTCTGATATATTGCTTTAAGTAGGTTTTAGCAAACTAAAATAATGCAGTAAGGAGATTTCAGAGACACCTGATGGCAGATCATGGTCACCAGCCAATTATGCACATTTTTGTGATTTAGAAAAAAGGTACTTCATACCCATCTATTGGTAAATTGTCATAATAACATGATTTTGGTTAAATGATCTTCTGAAAACTATCAGGATAAATACACAACACTATAATGTGAATGCTGGCTCCTAGCATTAAACAGTGTGCATATCATGGTCAACACACATGGCAGCTGTACTGCTGGTGTTTTGAATTTGGGGCTTCAGTGTAAGGGAGGGAGGCAGTAGACACAGACTTTTAATTTCCTGTTTTTAGCCCCATACCCAATGCTCTCTAACCTCAGCTAAATTTCTATGCCACATGCTTCTGTGACCCAGCTTTCCTAGGGAAAGATCATCTAATCTGCTAATCAGAGCTGTTGTTCTGATTGCCGGGGTAGGGGGAGAAGAAAGGAGATGACAGTTTTGCTTTCTGATTATCAACCAGACCCCTGACTTTCAGCCATATACTCTCTACTCTCTCCAGGTTCCAAAAGCCCAAGACTCTCTAATTTTGGGTGGAATAATTATATTTCTTTATAGAGTGTATGTGCCAGAATACATTTCAGGTTATGGCTTCCTCTTACCTTCTCAGACTATTAGTATCATTTACTATCACTTCAGGGCAGACTTACAAGAAAAAAAGACATGTGATCAACCTACTTTCTTAAATCATAAGACCATCCTTGATTTTTCTGAGTAATTAATAACAAAATAAACCAACAGATGGGGTAAACAAGAATAACAACAAGTCCATGCTCACTCACTGAGCATATGTTGTGTGCAGACCCATCATCCAGTATCTCTTTTGTTTATCACACTCTTACAAGGCACACATTCTTGTTCATATTTTATGATGAAGGAACTGAGACAACTTAGCAAGCTGAAGTAAATTTACCACAGATGGTAAATGATGAGCAGGAATTTCTATCTAGGTCTCTTAGGCCCAAAATTTGATACATGCTGCACTAAATCACATTGCCTTTTTCTTCTCAGGTATATCCTAAAGTCACAATACATTTAATCCAAACTTTGTCTCAGTTTTCAGTGTTCTAAAATGCTAACTAAAATTTAAACCTCAATGTAAAAAAAAAATTTTTAATTATATAATTAAAAAAAAAAAAAAATATTTCAAATCTAATCCCTGTACTAGGAAAGAAACATGAGACTGAAAGATTGTGAGCATAAAGGTTGAAACAAGAGTTTTCAATTTAACTTTTAATTATAATAAGAAAACTCCGTTTAACTACCCAACAGATCTAATAATACAGGTTTAGCTGTAATTTTGTAGCTTACAATTCTTTAAAAATATAATTGAACTATCTACAAGCAATCAAGTAAAAAACATTATTATAACTGACACAAGGCAGGAATGAGTAATTTGAGCCTTATAAGTTCTCAGAAGGCTTTATTTTTACCTCAACTCCAACGCTAACATGAAAAGCACCAAAACCATCAATATCAGGCTTGATGATTCCTATTGTGAATAGAAGACTTATGATAGAATGATGCAATAACGTGATTCACTGCTGATACCTCTCTGTCGTGTATTTTGTAGTCTATTGATCCATTCTCCTTTTCAAATAGTTTAAAAGACAAAGGCAAAGGCCTCCATGCCAACATTGTTGTGAGAACAATTTCTGCACTTAAGAGGTGCTCCATAAATGTTTTTGGATGAATTAATGGCTTACAGAGCATACCCTGCCAAAGAACCAACAGATGTTTTCAAAACTCCTCTGATACCCAGAAACTTAATTAAATTTATTGTTTAGTCCTAACAGATTGCATAATAAGATTTCAAGCTATCAATAATAATAAAAGAGGAGAAGACATGGGATGGAGGGGATACATTTTAGAACTCAGGAAACTGGGTATCTTCACCTTCTCCTTAAGGGGATGAAAAGCACTACCTACTTCCCAGGTGAAGTAGCTTTTTCACTTGCTTGCAAACACGAATTTTAAGAAGGGTGAAGGCAAAGGTGACTACCAACCTGAACCTGAGCTGAACATTACCGTGTTATATATTCTGCTTTTGCAGATGAGGTTCTCAGAGGAATAGGAACACAGCCTAGACCAGGCTGGGAACCCCAAGACACACCTGTGACATAAATACTACTGCCTTCTCCATTTTACAGATGAGGAAACTGAGCCAGGAAGAGATTAATTAACTAGCCCAAGGTCATAGAGTTGATTAGTGACAGATTCTAGATTCAAATGCAGGAAATGTGACTTGAGGCTGTCATCTCATGTGGCTGAAGCACAAGGTGCCACAGAGTGAAGTGGGAGATGTTGAGAAAAGTGTTTGGTGACCAAACTATAGAGGGATTTGATTACAGGATAGAAGGATTGTGATCAATGTCCATATGAAATGGCCAGCTAAGGTGACATTTTTAAACATACAGTAGACCGTAGGACATACTAAGTCACCATAATTAATAAGAAGAGCAAGAGTATGTATGCTCTTCTGACCAGGTCAAATAAACCTTATTCCCCTGAAATCTGGAACTTTTCCCTTCTCCTTTGTGGGCCATAGAAGCATAAAAGATTATAGTATGTTGAGGATTTAAATATTAATCTGGCTTCAGCTTAATATGTATAAAGCTATAAGAGAACGTCACTCCCACCCTAAGAAAATTCAGATAATCTACAAAATCAAAGCTTTTCTTGAGCCCATCAGTGAACTAAGGTTACAAGGAACCAGATGAACTAGAAAAGATGACAAGCACCTCCAAGAAGGAGCTGGACACATGACTGTGTCACCTGTGGCAGAACCTGGGAAGGAAAGTTAGCCACCAGAAAGGCAGGTTTAAAAAAAAGACAGCTAAACAAATGCGCTTTCAGCGGTGATCAGTTTAGAACTTCTGGGAGCCCCAGACTCAAAGCAAGCTCTTTTCCACAGGACTCCAAGGGCACTACCAAGAAAAACTGGTGCTGGCAGCAGACCCGAGAGAGCCCCCCTCATGGTCTACAGACACAAAACCCCTTCCACTTCATTGGACCTTTCTCTCAGAGGACGCAAAAGCATTAAGCCACAGGTGGAGGGACAGGGGACACTGTCCACTGTCTCTGGGGAAGGGAAGAAGCAAAAGTCCTTCCTGCCCCCGCCACAAGCCATGCACTGGATAATAAGCAATAGAGGACTACCACTGGGGGAGAAGCCCCACTGAGGAAGGAGTAAAAGAAGCAAAAGCCATTTGCCCTGGGGCAAAGAGGGCAATATTTTGGTCCCAGGATACTGCTAGGCTGAAGAGAACCTGAACCATTATAATACGGTTTCTAATACTAAATAGAATTCTCTTACCACACACATAAGGTATGGTAGTGTTTCTTCTTTTGTTATTGAAGCACAATTTAGTCTACCCCCGCCCCAATCAACCTATATGACTCCACTCCTACCCTGGATCAACATTATTAAAAGAAGATAAATATGGAGTCAATCTTGGGAAGAAGTATCAGATATGTATTTGCCTATAAAATCAGATAAAGGTAACTGTTTCTACAATAGATTCAGGGCTTAAACATCAGTGTCATATATCTCCATTTCCTTTCCTGACCTCATTTATATGATTTTACCAATATTCTGATGTTTTGACATCCAAGTAAAATTTTTCTAAATATAAATGCAATCTTCTAGGAATTTTAATAGCCTGGTATTTTCGATTTGTTTGGTAGAGGACAAAACTTAGTCTTCTAAAAGTTCACTGAATGACACCTAAAATATTTTTATGTAATGAAAAATGTTCAATTTGAGAGCTTATAGAATATTAAAACATTGCTGAAACAAATCACTGCCCTATTGAAATTTTCATTTTCTGGCTGCTGGCTGGCTTTGTGACTTACTGAAATCACAGAGTGAGTAGAGCTGAAGAAACCAATAGAGTCCTGCTTGCCAAGACCTTCCAAGTTCCCAGCCTCAAACACACCAATCAACAACTCTTAGCAAGCTGTGGCTTATGAGAAGCTAAATTAATCAGCCCTTCACTTTCTGGCCTTCTCATCAGCAATGTTCATAGCCACTGCCAAATATCCTTTACCTAATCTTCATGCTCATGAAAGCAATTTTTGTCATTTAAATTTAGCCAACTTTTGTTCCTTAAAGTTTACCCATAGCAAATTTGGGGTGGGGGTGGAATATGGACCTATATATATGATAAGTGAAATTTCAATTCATTGTTTTTGCAAAGCATAATTTTAAAATGTGAATTCAGAAAAGATTTAGCTATGTATGTTCTATACACAACTCAGCACAGTATTTTTAAATATGGGGTTTTTAAATAGGTTTAACAGATACTTCTATAGTACTGATTGAGTGCCAGATACTGTTCTAAGCACTTTAAAAATAAATGCTCACTTAATCCTTGTAATAACTGAAGGAAGGAAATAAATTATTTCCCATTTTACAAATGAGTCAACTAAGAGGGAGAGAAGCTAAGTCACTGGCCCATAGTCACACAGTTAGTGAGTTGCAGAGCCAGGACTCAAACTAAGGCCATCTGGCTGAGGAGATTGCACATGACTACACGAAATTGGGAAATGTAGATGCTGCCTGGGGAGAAATAACCAGTTTCAAAGCCTTTTAGAAAAATCAATAGGAGTCATAGTGATCATAATAGATTCAAGAATCAAAGTCAAAGGAGTTTCCATTAATTTCTGAAAAACTCAAGTCCAAATATCTATAGCTTCCCTCAGAACTCAATTACTTGTGATTACTGATTGAAAGACAGGTATGCAGAAATACTAGTGGGAAATAAGTACTTCTTGATATTTAGACATAAAAATGCCAAATAAACTAGTCTTAAATGTATACTTTCTTTTCTGGTTAAAGATAAGCTTGCAGTGAAAATGGCATTTAATCCAGATATCCTTAGCAGCATTTGGTCAAATATCCAAGGTGGCAATGTTCAATCTGCAGAAGGGGGAGAGAGAGAGAGAGAGAGAGAGAGAGTTTTACTGCTTACTGAATGCCACCATGTCCCCCTACGTTGGGGAAGGGTGTTCAGTGAGGACCTTCCCTGTAGCAGTTCTCTTAATAACAATTTGGGAGTTTTCCTACATAATCTTGTCTCCATAAACATAGTTGTAAATACCAAACTAATAAATTATAAATTAGTATTCTATATAAACGCTAATTCACATAATAAGATACATATTGGTAACCATAATGAGAACTCACACACATAGTAACTCAATGAACACAAGAAAGTTAAAATTTTCCAAGTGTAAAGTGAATCAAGTGTCTTCAGAATTATGCACAGTCCTCAAGCTAAATCAACAGCCAATTCATTGAACGACCTGCAGCTAATATCTGATTAATGACTCTTCATTACCAGGAAGCACTATAAAAATATGAAGAGCTGTATAAATGTTAAGGGTTATTATCTTCAAAAGTCTCTCTAGTGCTTTCTTACAGGCAGAGCAAGCAGCTCTTTATTACCACCTGCCTTTGCATTTCTTTCACTCACCATGAACAATTCATTCTCTCTTGTTATCTTGTTTTCTTATTTTTGCAACTCATAACTAATTCCAACCAGGGCCAGTGAAAATTAATGGTACCTCTGCATTACAGGGGACTACTTTGACAGTTTGCCAAGGCAAAACTGGTGCTTAGAAAAATACACAAAACATATAATGCATTAGAGAAGGCAAGAAACTCCCCACAAATGGCATTACCTGCCAACAGGTATTCAACTGCCTTACCTCTCCTGGAGGGAATCACATGAGATACCACATGAAAAAAAAGAAAAGACAGAATCATAGGCAAGGGGAAATTAAATTAAATTCCTGCAATATAAACTTCAATATGCTCAATTAAAAATATGAATGTTGCTATCTAAATGTAAGTTACCGTCACTCTCGTCACAATGATATAACACAGATGTTAGCTGCCATACATCCCCACATGCTACTACTGTCTTTGCCCAGCATTGGCCCAAGCACAGAAAGGCAGCTCCTCAAATTTTCTCAAAATAATCCATTTATACATTCCTAAAAAACAGTGAGAAATGTCAACTTCACTGAAGATTACTATGTCCCAGAGGCAGAAGCTGAGAAAAGGGAGTGAGCACTAATAGCAACTAACTTCAAAATTCATGAAACACTTTTGTTCCCCCAAATCCTCCAACAATCAGGCTGTCACTGGAGCTTCCAACTCTGGACCATCTTCCCTTTGCACCTGCCTTGTTGATTCCTTTCCCTTCCCTCTATTCCCTACAACATCCCCATCCCCATGTGTCTTAGTTTCCAGGCTGCTATGACAAATATTACAAACTGGTTTTGTCTTAAACAACAGAAATTTATTGGCTCACAGTTTCAGAGGCTAGAAGGCTTGCTTCCACACAGGATCAGTAGTGTTCTGGGTGGCTGGCAATCCTTGTGTTCCTTGGATTTGCCAACACATGGCAATGTCCTCTCCTTTCTCTTCCGGGTTCCAATGACTTCCAGTTTCTGGCTCCTCCCCATGGCTTTCTCTCCTAATGTGTCTGAATTTCATCTGCTTATAAAGGGCTGCAGTAATCCAGATTAAGGTCCACCCTCATTCAGTTGGGCCACACTTTAGCTAAAAATATTACCTTCAAGAGGTCCTACTTACAATGAGTTCATACCCACAGTGATTTGGAGTAAGTTTAAGAGCATGTCTAAATTGGGGTACACCATTCAACCTACCACAGCATGTCTCTCCAAAACCAAAGAACTTTCCTTTCTCGTCTTACGTATTGTGATTAAGGAACTATCTTTTACTACCTGGGCATAGCTTTTGGGTCTCACTCTCCATCCCAAGCAACTTATTGAAGGTTTTTCTCCCTACAACAAACAAAAAAGTGCTCTCCTCAAGAGAAATTCTGTAAAAAAATTTCTTCATCTTGTTTTAGTTTTTTATCCAGACAATCTTGGATATGTTGATGAGTTTTAGCTAATCTGAAGAGAAATTGAACCACTATAATATGGTTTCTAAAAGAGGATTTTTTTCTGCTTTGCACACGCCATTATTCCCACTCCTTCCACTCTCCAATTGGTGAAATTTCAGAAAGCATAGTTTTACACTATTGGATAAAACCCAGGGAGCTGGCTAAAGAGCAAAGGAAGCTAGGTGCCACTTCAACTCCGAGTCCTTGACTTCACAAGACTCTTATTTTAGAGTCATTCTTTCCTCGTGTGGACTTAAATGAAGATTACTGTAATATCGGTTTCAGGGAATCATTCGAGAGAGTGCTACTCTATGAAACAAGTGCCAGGAAGTGGCATTATCAAGATGCTGTTCTTCCAGCATTACTGTGGGCAAAACTAATAAATTTTACTTGATAGTTATCAAACTAGATGGGACAACACCCACCAGCCCTTTATCTCCACATGTGCATCACCCCACTTGACCTCCACAATGAATCCTCAATTGGTCCAAATGTGCCTAGAACCACAACTGGGAATTACAAAGACACATGTGCACATACACACACACGCAAAGAGCCTAGGAAGACGAGCCTGTGATGCACAGTTAGGGCAGGCTCAGAGCCAGTGAGGTCCACAGGGTATATCTCTGGTTTCCTCCCCCTCCTGCCCGGTGCCTGCCTCCCTCCCAGCCAACCAAACACAGGAGGGCCTCTCTTTCCTACTGATTATCCATGGGCAAGTTTCTTAATCTCTCTACTCATCAGTTTTCCAATCTGCTACAAAATTCACAGGGTTGTAGTAGAGATTTTAAATGTGACAATATATATATAAACTACTTAGCATAAACCCCTCAAACATAGTAGCTACTCAATAAATACCAGGTATTGCCACTGTTGTTGTTGATATCCACTGAATGTCACCAGACCAAACTGCAGAGTAAAAGTAGTCCCGGGAGCTCCTGTCCCATCAACTCTCCTTCATAACCATATCCCCTAGGAAAGCATAGTCCGCCTATGCCAACCTAACTCCCACTGCCTGCAGCAGTGCTAATCAGGGTCTTATCCCAACCCCTCTGAAGAGTTGCTCTCCTGCCATTAGCCTTAAAGCCTTGCTGACGAATAACATGGAATCACTAGAGCACTCCTTTTACTTTCCCTCAACTAATAGGTACCACATCATGCTAGAAAGAAGATAATTCAAGGTAAAATTCTGTTAGGAACCCAGCATTACTAGCTTAGCCCACCTAGAGCTCTAGAGGCACCGATGAGACCCAGATATCTGTATTTATAACAAAATCTACAGGGGTTTCTTCAACCCAGGTGTTCTGAAAATGACCCCTATGAATCCACATCTTTGCTACGTACATTTTATTATTCAATGTTATTAAATATGAAATTCATAAGGTAGGGAATAGATTTTCATATCATTTAACAGTTTCTCCTTATGAAACTCGTGATAATTTTCCAAAAAGGTTTTTTTGCTGTTTTAAGGCTGAATCCTCATCTATAACCCCATATGGTTCTTGTCCCATGTCATCCATGTTGGGAAGTTGGTTTTTTAATCGAACCCTTATTACTAAGTTGAAATCTTTGTATAAGCCTTGACTCACAGTACTGAGTTTATGAATTAATTTCTATATCTCATACAGTGAACTGCTGCAGAGATATGGGTATAAATATGGGCTCATCTCTGTTATTTAATAACTCATACTAAAGCCACCCTAATCCTCTTCTTATCAGGAAGGCTGGTATCTTCTTGGAGTTCTTTCTCCCCTCCTCTTGATTAAACCAAGAACTCTGAGCAGTGTGGAGTTAGGACATCAGTCCAAACTTCAACAATGTGAAGAGCCAGAAATTCAATGGGACATTACCCTTGCTTCTCCTGGCATGAGAATGGCACTGGTCCCCTGCTGATTCAGAAATACATTAAGATAATGTGGATCTTTAAGAGAAGGTAACCCACTACTGGGTATCTTCAGTGAAGGGCAATTCCACTCACTTGTTCTTTCAACAAATATTCCTGAGTGCCTGCAGGTTAGGGAGACACACAGCTGGAAAACACAGCATCATCCCTGCTCTCCTGGTGACACCTCTCAGTGATAAGCAGAGCACGGGGCCCTGCCATCTGGGCCTCAGCCACCAAAAAGAAGAGGGGCCAATAATTCCAGAAAATAGTCATCTTTTTCTCATGTCCTCTTTCCTCTGGCACTTCTTCTAGGTTGAAGAGGTTTTTTGTTTTTTTGTTTTTTCCTTACTTTAGTTCATTTGGGGTTTTTTTGTTTTGTTTTTCATCATTTCTAGATTAAGAAATAATAATGACTGGTAAAAAAAAATAAAAAAAAAAACAAAAAAAACAGGCCACACCTGCCTAACCCAAGCTTACAATGTATTCAGTGTCATTTGAAAAAGAAATATGGACAAGAACTGCTGCAGAGACTATTTGGAAGTTCCCACACCCAGGAGGTACCCAGTGGCTCCATCTTATCAAGACTTTCAGTTTTACCCACATGGCATTATGGCTTAGAGCCTGTTCTAACTCAGATTCCAGAAACAACACCGGGAGAGTTACAGCATCTTCCTCAGAGGTCCTGTGGTACAGAGGTGGCAGGGACTATCTGCAATACCATGATCCAGTTAAAACAGGCGTTCTTAACCTTTTTTGGTCCACGGACTCCTTTGCTAGGGTAAATACTACAGACCCCTTACTAAGTCCACACTATACTGTGCATTATTTAATAAATATACCACACCCGCACCAACATGTCCCCACAAGAATGTTTTTTTTGAATTTCAATTCAAGCTCACGGACCCTTGTTAAGAACCCCTCAGCTAGAACATAATTCCATGCCCATGTAGCTTTAAATTCAAAGCCTAACTTTATCCAAATAGCCAATCAGCCCTGCTGAACAAAGCAATGGTGTGAAAGGTAACTACAGGGAACCTTTAAAAAGCCCAGGACAGTTTTTAAGGGCTCTTCACCCATCCTTCTGAGAAGAGAGGGGCAGGGGCCAGTGAAGGTCAATTGAGGCCTGTGCTCAGCTAGCACTCAGGAGGGACTCTACACACCGTTTGACTCCAATGAGTCAAACTCGTTTGACCAAATGAGGAAAAGACCCTTTGGTTTTCCCTTTAGCTGCTTTGGCCTTGCAAACCTACCAGGTTAGTCTCTGTGGGAGCCAAAGAGCAGCAGAGATTCTACCTGGCATTAAGCAAGCACTATAAATGCATCTGTTTCACCAGCTCAGCACAACTGAAGATAAATATATTTGGCAAACAGTATAACAACTGCTGTTAGCAAGGACACAGTGGTGCTTGAGCAACAAGCATAAATTAGACTACGAAAATCATGCATCATAACTGCAAAGAGGCTGGTTGTTTGACGATGGATGGTGGCAATGAGTGGAGTGAACTGAACAGCTCATCTTTTACAGTACTGGATAAGGTTCTTTTCCTCCTGGGAAGATTTGGAAAGGCAGAGCAATAAGAAGTCCAAGGTCTTTACTCTCTGCTCACAACCAGCTGGGATATGCTACCACAGGCACCTCAGCTCTGGGCTGAGGCAGTGTGAGATTAAGGGCCTCCATCTCCAAATCCAAAAATAGGTTTTTGCATTTAATGAATTTAGAAACTTCATTTCTTCTGAACATTTGGTCCCCATTTTAAGGTACCTCCTATGATCTGTGCAGAACTTTACAGTCACTCTGTGAAAGGAGGAATTCACACACAGAGAAGGAAGCTTCATCACAAGCAGACTGGTGGGCTTTCACGTCAGACAGAAGCCAGTCAAATAGAGCAGTGGAGTCTGGGACCCACAACCTCAAAAAAAAACCATGTGTGTATGTCTGTGTGAGAGAAAGTGTGAGTGTGTATGAGTGTATGTGTGTGTAGGTATGTAAGCATGTACAAATATGAATGTGCACATGTGTGCATGTGTATGAGAGTGTATATGTGTGTGAGCATGTAGATGTGTGAGTGTGAGTGTATATGTAAACACCCACTCTTTTTATTGGAGCAAGAGAGACACTTATCTATTCAGATCACTGAGGAAGAACTTTAAATTTCTTTTTAAGATCAATGATGATTAACTTGCTTTTTAAAGATGGAATTAACTGTGCATCCTTTGAGTTTCAGAATAGAAAGTCACATAAGTCTTTCAATCTGTTCAATGCCCACAAAACAGCTTCAAAGCCATTCTCCAGGGTATTCCAGGCTTCCTCTCTGGAAGACACTTCTTCAAGACTAATTAGTTCTCTTCTTCAGAACTGACACTGCTATTTGCCAGGGACATCTGCTCCAAACCCTCTGCTCACTCTTGACTGTTTCCAAAGGTGAACTACTCATCTTGAATGTCCATTACAGTCTTGTCTCTTCTCTTTTCTTGAAATTTCACCTTCTTCTCACAGTGTTTTGAAAATTAATAATTCACCTGACCTCTCCAGGCCTTGACTTGAAAGACAAATGATACTGCCTTTTCTCAATAATAGATTCTTTGACATCTACTAGTTTCTGTGAGACATTTGACATGTTAGCCCTAATCCTATGAATTAGATAAGACAATATAGCGCAGGAGTTAAAACACAGGTCTTAGAAACAGTTTGCCTAAATTCATAATCCTGGCTTTTCTATTAGGCTAGTTGGGTGGCTTTGAATAGGTAACTTCATATTTTTCTGCCTTGGTTTCTTTATCTGTAAAATAGGAATAATAACAGTATCTAGCACATCAAGATTTCATAAAAATTCAATGAGTTAATAAAAAATAAAGTGCTTAGAAGGGACGGTGTCACATAATAATTGCTTAATAAATGTACCTATTATTATCCACATGATAACTTTGCAAGGTGTATAGTCAATATCCCAAATGAGGAAGCTAAGCCTGGGGAAGTTATGGGGCCACACAGAGAGTAAATGGCAAAGCTAATGAAGTCAGGAATTTCATTCTTCACAGCCAATGCTCTTGCCTGGTCACGTGGCATGTCCTAGTTCAGTGACACTCACGACGAGGCATTTGTTCTAAATCCTGATCACCCCCTGGGCAAAGCTGAGAGGTACACAAGGTAACAGTAATAACTGATGTTAACAATTATGACTATAAAAGCCTGTGCTTCTCCCTCCCACTGCCAGCACACACCCCACCTTTCCTACTCCTTTTCGGGGCTGCTCTTCTCAGGGGTGTGGGCCTCCCTGACTCCCTCACTATACAGATCCATTTAAAAGAACTCACAAAAGTACCACCTTCGTGAAGAAAGAGAAAGAAAGAAGGCAGAGGCACAAGAGGAATATATACCCTTGTATACCAAACTAAAGTTAAAAGACCCTTAGAGACAGTCCAGCCAAGTCCTTTCCCGCGACAGCTGAGGACCTGAGCTCTGCCCACCCACCGCGAGGCAGGACAGTTCCAAAGAGGAAACCAGGTCCTGCTCTCTGGCGTCCGCGCCCGCACGCTTTCCAATGTGAGGTCTTTCTGAGAGAGCTTCTTCACTGGGGACACAGTAGTTCTTACCTATCAAATTCCTGCTGGTCGTTTCCAGAGTCTATTAAACTACCAAGTGCAAAAGAGAAATGTTTATTCTTTTTCATATCTTCTGCATACAAGGCATGGAGGAAAAAGGAACAAAGTAAGAAAAGTGATTCAGGGAATGAAGGGACAATGACAGCTTGCACAGAAAGAAATCTCTCATTTTCTTAAGAGAAGTGTCTTACACTTTTTTTGTGTAATCTTTCACTATGTGATCTATTTTACTCATTTTGCTTTATACCTGAGCTTCATTGTTTTTAATTTGAAAGAATTATTTTCCTAGTGGTTACATCCATATCTATAACTTTTCCTAATATGTATAGTCCTCTATTTCTTTGACATAATAAAAGTTTTTTTAGAATTATCATAGGCTATAAATCATTCCTTTATGATTTGTGCTGTGGGGATTTATTTTACCTTCCTAGGCTTCTCAAAGCAAGTATGATTCAAAAATGTCTGTTGCCTTAATACAGGAATAATACATTGGCTGAATAGGAAATTCTTGATTTTCCAATTCTCCACATTACCTTCTGTGGAGAATTCTGAGATTAGACTTTTTTACTGGAATCTTTTTTTTTTTTAATGAAGTTTGCATTTAACATTCTGATAAAATTTTCCTGGGAAATAGCAGCCTCTTACAAACTGTAGACTCCTTTCATCTAAAATATGTTCCAACTATTTGTTCTGAATCACTATTTCCACTTTTCCTCCTTGTGACACAAATCATACATTTGTTAACTCAACACTGCATATTATTTTTTCTCTAACCTTTTTAAATCTGACTCCATTCAATATGCCCATTTTTATCATGTCCTTCACTGCGTTTTATCAATGTCTAGAGTCTGTCATTCTGCTAAAGTTTTACCCTCAGTTCTATGGTAGTGCTATTAGTATTATTATTTGCTTTCACTTTTTCCTCAACTCTGCTGGCTCTCAATTCCTCACATACTCTACCTCTTCTCTGAACTCTTATACTACTGCTTTGGACTTCTGTTGTATTAGAGCAACTGCCTTGTTAATTCTTTAATAAATGGTGAAATATTTGGTTACAATTTTCAACTACTTTGTAGCAAAGTATTTCAGATGGTTATTATTCATCTGAAATTTGTTTTCTCCTTTCATTTCTTTTCTTTTTATATATCTGTGATTTTGCTTTTTATTTATCAACTTTGAATGAGGTAAATTTCTCATGAACCAAGTATATGGGTGTGGGTCATGTTGAGGAGGAGCCAGGACACAGTTCTTGGATGACAAGGATTTTCCTAGTGTCCCATCGTAGTGTCCCTGGACTCTTTGAGAATTTACTTATCCCCGGAAATGGAGTTATGCAGCTATAGAGATATTTAAAATGCAAAGACTCCTGTACCTCCAGCCCCATCACCACAAGGACAGACGGCTTCTTGCAAACTGTATTATCCATTTAATTTCTCCTCTGGTCCCTTTCCTCACCTCCAGAGCAAAACCCACAGAGGACTTCCATGCCAGGCGATGCACCTTCTTCCCGGTTTCCAAACAAGGTTATTAGCTTTGCACCTCTGGGGTGAGTCTCCTACCTTTGAAAAGCATACTAACTTCTGGGATCTATAGTCACAGGCATCCTCTAATTTCTCCCATTTCTCTGTTTGATCATCGTCATTGAACTACTTCTACCTACTTCATTGTTCAGGAATTACAATACCTCCCACTTTCTTTGAAGACCAGATATTACATTTCTATTTCTCATTCTTTGTTGTTTTTGAATAATTCAAAAGAAGAAGGTGGAAATGCCAACTTTATAACATCATCTTCAAACTAGAAGTCATAAGATCTTATGGGACAATTTTGCAAGTAAAAAACAAAAGTATTGAAAGAGCAATAAAAAGAAAGAAGGAAATACAACTTCCCAGTAGGAAGTTTTTACTTCATAAAGGAAACCACTGTGGTCACTACACATTCTTGAGTTCTGATTTGCTTTCCACACTAGCTACTATTTCTGTCTGGAAACCCATAATTATATCATGTCATTCGACATAACTTGTTAATAAGGAGACCATTTTACCTACTCCCAGAAATTTGTCATTGTAAGAGTTGCAAAAGATTCAAAAACAATTGCCATAATTTTTTAAAGCTTTCTTTAATAGCAATGAGATCAGGGCTTATCCCATCATGGTATTGAATATATTGATTTTTTTATTTAAAAATTAAATTAGAGAGAGAAAACAGTATATTCAGCAGGAGAAAAGAACTAGCTTACAAATTTTGACAGTCTACTTTTTTTATTTGTGGGTGGCAACAAGGTTGGTTAGACAAGAGAATTTTCACTGCTGAAAGCATCACAAAATCAGCTGTCACACTTGACATTAAAGTTAATTGTGGATAAACCGAATCTTCTGACAGATTTCCTGCAGCCAATAATTTAGTAAAAGTGCTCCACTTTGGAAAGCCAAGAATGTCAGCTAAAGGTCAGCTCCCAGGGCATTGAAATGCCCCTTTCTGTAACAGGATGTTAAAATTGGACTTTTTCAGCCTCAGCCTAAAATTGCAGAAAGCATATAATAGGTACTAAATGCCCCCATATTACAAAGTGAAATACAAGACCACCTCTGCCAAACTTGCAAGACAAAGGCTCACAAATCAATTGTCATGATTCTCTCATCAACCATCGTGAGGGTATGAAAGGATTAAAACTAAAGGGATTAAAAAGAAAATTTACAGCAAAAAGTTGTGGACTGCTATAATTATTTCTCTTCCATCAAGGAGGAGGGGAAGAGGGCAAGTGAAAGGGGGGTTCCATTGACCGGCTAAGGGAGTTTGACCTGTATTTCCCGGCACAGCCAAGACCGATACCAGATCCATGACTGAAAATATCCAAGGCAAGAAGGTGAAGCCCATGGCTACACAGAAGACTGCACTGGGAGCAAATGTTTCTTCTTTTAACAGTGGGACCAGGATCTGTGTTCCCTGTGGTGAGATATGGGCCACCTGGGGAAGAAAGCTGACCTGGAGCTACCTTAAAGTGGACTTTGCTCAGGAGATCCTCCTGAGTATATGACGAAAGCTTAAAAGAGAGAATCAGTATGAGATGGAAAACTGGGTGTCCAAAGGTTGTGACTCACATCATCAGAATCACAATTAGAGAGCCCCAACAGGAATATCTCTGTAGCAGCCACAATCGCACGTGAGAGAACACTGGGAATCTGCCGTGGACAGAGGGCACCAGGGCCAGATTTCATTCCCCATGCAGAGGCAATCACGGTTCAAATTTCTGTCACCATAGATTAGTTCTACCTAGATGGAATCATACCGTATGTACTCTTTTTTATCTGGCTTAGTTTAGTGAGAATATTTTTGAAATATATCTATGATGTTGCATACATCAATTTTTTCCCTTCTTATTGCTGAATAAATTCCACTGTATAAATATAGAAGTGCTATGGATTTTGTTTTTACATTTATGTCTATCCCTCCAATTCAAACGAATTCTATATGTATGGTATGACATTGGGATGGAGGTTCATTTTTTTTTCCATACAGCAATCCAGTTGTTCCTGTGCCATTTGTTAAAAAGACTCTCTTTTCCCCCATTTGAATTATAATGATGTCTTTGTTGAAAATCAGTTGACCATATTTTCCAGTTATTAATGCTGTATAATACATTTCCACAAAAATTACTGGCTTAGAAAAATTATTTTATTTTGCTCACTATTTTGGAGGCCAGGAATTCAAGGCAGCCCTTACTTCGGGTTTCTCATGTGCATACAGTCAGATGTTACATGGAACTGCAGTAATCGGAAGACTCAGTTATCCTGGACCCCCAATATGACTCACTCACATGACTGGTAGTTAATGTGAATGAGCTATCTGCTCGGAGCTCAGCTGAGGGTGCCAACCAAAGTGGCAATCACATGGTAGTCAAACTTCTTATATGGCGACTGACTTCCTCTAGAGGGAATATCCCAGGAGAACCTGGCAAAAGATGCATGGCCTTTTACGACTTAGTGTCAGAAACTATATAGCCTCACCTCTATGATACTTTTTGTCGTAGCAGTCACAAGCCCATCCAGATTCAAGAAGAGACCAGGCGCCCAGGATGATGGGATCCCGCGGCGTGACGCGAGAACGGCAGCTCCGCCCCCTGCGTCTCTGGCCTTGCCAGGCGGGGGCGACGGGGGCTGGTTCCATCATGGCAACAATGCAGTAACGACGACAGAAAGAATTGTTGGCTTTGCAAAATGACCCACCTCCCGGGATGACTTTAAATAAAAAGAGTGTACAGAATTCAATTACACAGTGGATCGTAGACATGGAAGGTGCGCCGGGTACTTTCTATGAAGGGGGAAAATTTCAGCTTCTATTTAAGTTTAGTAGTTGATACCGTTTTGACTCTCCTCAGGTCATGTTTACTGGTGAAACATGTTCATCCTCATGTTTGTAGCAATGGTCATATCTGTTTATCCATTCTAACAGAAGACTGGTCCCCAGCGCTCTCAGTCCAATCAGTTTGTCTTAGCATTATTAGCATGCTTTCCAGCTGCAAAGAAAAGAGACGACCACCAGATAATTCTTTTTATGTTCGAACATGTAACAAGAATCCAAAGAAAACAAAATGGTGGTATCATGATGATACTTGTTGATGCCACTATTATCATCCTCCTAGCAGAAGATAGTCCTACTGAGAAAATGAGCACTTTGATTATTCAGTCTTTGAACTTTAACCTTTGACTGGAAGTGACCTATAGGCAATGAAGACTACTTCCTTTTACTGCATTTTTATTTGTGTGCATTCTGGGCGCATGTTGATCGCTGGTTCAGTCCAGGCAACTGACATGCTTTTAATAGTCATACAGTATTAATGCAGGTGTCAGGAAATGTCAAATATAATTCCATTTTTTATTCAGTGTTAGTGCGTTCATTGCCGGCAATGGACGTTGTAACAGAAAAAGTTTTCATTAACTCCTGCCACCAAATGATTAATGCATGATAGGGCCTATGAAATGAACTTATTGGGTATAGTGGGATTATTAATAAAGTGAGGGATCCAACATTACTTTGAAAGTGACCCCAGCTGTTTATATTTGGATTCTATGCACTGTGGTTCTAAGATTAATAGCATGAATTAACATAAGTCTTTAAAGGACTGTAATGAAAGATCATTGCGTATTTATTGAATTGTTTATGTCTGCTGTCAAATTGTTTTGACATGGAAGGTTTCCAAGTAACATTGGCAGAGAGGTACAATATGTTATCCCTATGGAGAAAATAAACTCGTTTGTTGTATATAGTTCCTCAATCTCTGAAGTGAAGGTATGAGTAATATACGGTATGAATGGTTTAATCAAGGCTTTATTTTGGAAGTAAGAAAAATGGCAGTGATGATTGAATTGCTGCAGTCCATAATTTGGGCTTGTTATTTATACATTAAAGATTTTTCCGAATAGATTACACGCTGTTACTTCCTGCTAGCCATCAGCATGAGCCCTACTGCCTAAACACTATTTCACTTATTTATGGTTGAAAAACTCATAAACATTTTTATTTGCAATCTTGTTTCTTTTATTGTTTCAAGTCAAGTTTGAATGTTACAATACTTTAACTGAAAAACTTTTGTCAAGTTTTTTCTTGTAAATTTTCTTTACTTGTACATTTCATCTTGTCCTTCAACCCTGTACCCTAAAATAAGAAATACATTTTTGACAGAGGATTAATGTTTTAACAACAACAACAAAAAAAGACACCACATATTGATTGAAGGTATATCTAAGAATTTGTAGTCACCTTGAAAACTATAATACTGTACAATATATATGTGGTCTGTTTCTGGATTCTCTTTCTGTTCTATTGGTTTGTCTATTTTTACACCAATAACAATATCGTCACTACAGTAATTTACAAAAAGTCTTGAAATCAGGTAGTATAAATTCATTTTTAAAATTGTTTTGCTTATTCTAAGTCCTTTGCATTTCCATATAAAACAGTTTGTCAGTTTCTTTTTATAAAAACCCTGCTGGGATTTTAATTGGCATTTTATTGAATCTATGGATCAATTTGGGAAAAAAGTATTTCTTACCTATATGGATTCTCCCAATCCATAAAAGGTATACTTCTCCATGTATTTAGGTCTTCTTTTATTCCTTTCAACAATATTTTGTGTGTTTGGTGTAATCTTACATATCTTTCAGTAAATTTATTCCTATTTATTTTCTATTTTTTGATGCTATTGCCAATGGAATTGATTTTTAATTTTATTTTCCAATTCTATCTTGCTTATATTTGGGAATGCAATTGTTTTAGTCTCCTGCAACCTTGCTACATCCATTGTTAGTTCTATTACCTCAAGTACAATGATGAAAAGAAGTAGTAAGAGTGAATTTTTGTCTTATTCTCAAACTTAGAGATCAAATTCAAAATCTTTGATAATTTTTTCTCCTGTGTTTTTCTGCCTAAATCACTCTTATCCTTCTTTAAGGGACTCCAATTACACATAAGCTAGACTGATTGATACTGTTCCACAGACATCTGAATCTTTGTTCTTCTTTGTTTCTGATTGAATTTGTATAGTTCCCACTGCCTTGTGTTCAATCCACTGATCATATGTTCTACAGTATTCAATCTGTTTTTTAACTAATCCAGTGAATTTTCCACTTCATGTATTCAGTTCTAGTATTTCCATTTAGTTCTTGTTTCATATTCTCAATTTCTGTACTGAGATTTCCCATCTGTTCACTAATTATGGCCATTTTTTCCTTTAAATCATTAAATGCATATTATGTTTAAGTTCTTTTCTACTAATTCCAACACCCCTGTCATATCTGCATCTATTTCTATTATTTTTCTACTGGTTATAGCCACATATTCCTACTTCTTTCCCTAAGGTCAGAGTAGCCACTCTAAGATGTGCCCTTTCTGGGGTTTCAAATGAATGCCTGGAGTGTTCAGAAAGGTCTCCATATTCTGAATAATCAGAACTCTAATGACACCCCGAACTCTGTGATCTCCAAAATCACAGGGGAGCTCACAGTTGCCCCAAGAACTGTTTATTGCCAGGACTTGCAGATTCTATCCTTACACATGCAGCTTAGTAGTTAGCAAAAGATTCAAAGGAACCCTTTTGCAGATTTCTGGAGCTCCTTTTCTGCCCAGCTTCCTCCATTATGGTGGCCTTCCCTGCAAATTCTAATCATCTCAGCAGCCCCAAAACCTGCTTCCTTAGCTCAGAAATACTATCATGTTTTATTTGGGTTTCAACTCCCTACATCATCATCTGGAAAGTACCTCCAATCAGGAAGCTGGAGTAATCATGATAAGTATGTGTTTTCCTTCTCTAGGGATTACAGTCCCTTGCTGCCTGTTATCCAATATCTGAAAACAATTTCTCCATATATCCTTGTCTAATTTTGAAGTTGTTTATATTGGGAGGGCTAGTCAAGTACCAGTTATGATCATGGCTAGACAGCCAGTTGATGTTTTATTATCTAAGAGTGCCTGTAAACGTAACAGAATTTGGCTAAGATTTCATCCCACTTACAGGAGTGAAAGAGTCACAATGTTTGAAAAGACAATAATTAGAAATAATAAATTTGTTTTCTACTTACACCCTCTAGAGTTCAACTCATTCAATATACCAGTTACATTACCATTTCAGAAATGTTATGCACATACATGGTATAAGAAAGAGGGTACTTTTGAAGAGCACTGATACTGCCCTTTAATTAGGGAATAGAGGGAATGGTGACCTGTAAACCTTGTTTGTAAAGGAAGGAAGAGGGAGTGCATTGGAGGGAAATAATGGTGAGCCCTGGTTTTGGATTCAGTCACAGCTCTGTTTAGCATTATTGAGAAAGCCATTTAACTTCTCAGAGTCAATGTCCCCTAAAAAACACAATTGGAATGTAAAACTGGCACTTTATTTTTTTCATGAGCAGCTGCTGTGAAAGTTTTTGCAAGCTCTCTATAAATGCTAGTTATTATTCATAGGAACTTGATTTAGGAGCAGTACAGTGTAGAAGAACAAAAGCTGTATATTAGAGACCTAGATGTAGATTCTGGATCACTTCTCTAGGTATATAATAATAAATAATAGCAGCTCCCAATTGTTCAGTGCCTTCTTCATGCCTGGCCCTGTTTTAGAAATTTACCTCATTTACTCTCTATAAGAAACTTGAACAACATGTATTATTTATCCTGATTTTACAAATCATAGAACAAAGTCTAAGCAAATTTAAGAAACTTGCTCAAGATCAAATGGCAAATCAAGAAACCAAATTCAAGTTTTTCTCATTACATCATACTGACTATAGGCAATTATTATTTCTCTAGGCCTCAAAACTCTCCTCCATGAAATGGGGATATTGAGTTACATGACAAGTTACACTATCTTTTCTGACCTACACATGCACAATTCTAACATGATTTTCTAATTTTATTAAACCGCAGGTATAAAATAGCCTAACATAATTCCATTAATACATTACAATGGACTTTATAACTTGGAAATGTTGAAAACTAGGTCTAAGTTTGGCCTGGTTTTCCAGTTTGGTTTCTGAATTGCTATCAGTAAAGATTTCAACCTAGACAACAATATCTAATGTTATTCTAATCAATCACACAGGTCTTGGTGATCAACGTTTTTTCTCTTCTATGCTGGTCTTATGCACAGTGCATTTCTAGCATTATTATCTGTCATTTATTGTCAGAAAAGTGGGAGAAATGTCCCCTATGTGGTTATATTTGAAAAATCCCCCTACATATTCTGATATGCCTTCTGTCCCCCATCCTCTTAAAAACCTCACTGCTCATCTGTGCACTGCCCCTCTCACAGTACAGACATATATTATTTCATCCTATATTCATTAGTACTAATAATGACTTATATCTCATTATTCTTAATCCAATGTAACAATCTTAACAGTTTGTCAGTGTAGCTGTGGAATTAGCCTGATAAGTGGGAATTAGGAAAACCTACATCTCTATGGCCCCTTTGACAAGATTTTTAATGGGGATGTGGTGGGAGGAAGAATATACTCCTACCTCCCATGCAGAAGCAGAGAGGCCAGCCTTTAAGACAATAAGAGGTCATTCCACAAGCATCAATGGACAGAAGGCATATCAGAATAATCAGATCAAATACGCCCATCGAGGGGAAATATCTCCCTCCTCCCTGACAATCAACACACTCAGTGACAGATGGTTCTGCTGGAACTCCACTGAACATGTGGAAGACATAGAAGGAATAAAGGTTGAGCACCAAGACCAGGGAGGTTGGTTGAATGACAAGTTCAGAGAGATGGGAGAGCAGCTGCCAAATCTTTCTGCCATTTGTAGGATAACATGGGAGTATTAAATGGCTCTTCAGGAAAGACATTCTACTGGCATAACCTGGGGATCCAAGAAGGACTAAGTACCCAGGTTTTTCTTGTCTAAACAGTCTTTGATATTCTCTAGCTTCAGGCCTCCAAGGGTGATAGAAAACTGAAGAGAAGTGATAAACTCATTCAACTGTCACCTCCAAATCACTGATTTCTCTCCCTGATTATATGCCACAAGGGTAATTCCCAAATCATTTGGCCAAAATGCAGGTTTTAAGGCACACTGGCTCCTACAGAAATCCAGTCAAACTCTAGCTCCCAGTTGACCTCTTTTTCAAGCTCTTGAATTTAAAATTCATGCAGCATCACTGTTTACTGCATGATTGAAGATTCCAAACTCTAAAAAGTAATCACATGCAAAATGTTGGTAGGGCAAAAGATCAAGGACATGTATAAGACAATTTAACACATGCAGAGACCAAGTCAGAAAGGCCAAGGCAGAAAATAAATTGCAACTAGCTAGGACATGAAAGATCAGCAAGGCCATGCTTTATAAATACATCAGTAGTTTGAGCAAAGTGTAGACTCCCTAAGTATCATAGCAGGAAAGGATAGGGGACAACAGATAACAATAAAATGGAAGAGGTATTAAACATCTCCATCATCATAAGATATATGTCAAGTGTGGGAAATTATAAGTTTGACTTCAGTTTTGATCAAAGGTGAAGAAAAAGACTTTACTAATTAGAGACCTAATTTTTACTGTACTTGAAAGAAAAAGGAAAGTAAGCCCGATTATAAAATACTTTATCAACTGCCTACTGGGCATTTCTGGATGTCTCGAAGTCACTGCAAACTGAACCTATCCAAAACAAAATTTGAAACCATGGGCAGGCCAAAACCAGTTTGTCTGTCCCTGTAACCATTTCTTTTAAGCTTTTTTAACTGCAGGTCCTATAACTTAAGCATACACAGAAAACAGACTTTTGTCCTTTAGACAGTCTCTGAGACAGCAGAAACAAAGATCATCTTCCTAGGAACCTAGGAACAAGGACAAGAAGACATCAGGAGCAAATCAAATGTGAGAAGGCCTTCAACAAAGAAAATTCAGCCTAAAATCCACTCTACCACATATGGACAAGTCTATAATTAAGCAATTGGACTACATCAAGTCAAAACTCCTCACTTCTCTTCCCACCTCTCACCTCCCATTCCCAAAATATCTCCCTTAATTCTTAGGTGGAGGAGACAGATTTGAGACTTACCTCCTGTCTCCTTGACAGTCAATCTTGTAATAAAGCTATCTTTTCTCAAAATCCCAATGACATAGTATTGGCCTCTGCGCATGCTGGGAAGCAAGCCTTTGCTCAGTAACAAAATTCATTTCCCACCAAATATTATCCCTCTCCCAAAATATGTGCTGTCACTGCTAATGGCACTACATGCATTCTCCCAAATCTTCAAGCCTTGAAACTTTTCAGCTATCTTTGATTCATCTCTCTCAAATCCTTAATGTTATAGCTATCAATTTTGGTTGTTTTTTCCTTCAAAACATCTCTCAACTTAGTCCTTTCTCTGCTTCCTTTTAACCCTTCATCTCACAATTTAACTCTTATAATATCTGCTCTGCTTGTCTCTCAGGTACCACTCATTTTATCCATCACATTTATTGTTGAAGTTCTTTCCCAAAACCACAAAAGTTCTCTGCCTTCTATCTCATCAACTCTTCACTCACTAACACAGTTCCACACAGATATGAAATCATATGTGAATGTGATCTGCCACATCAGTTCTCTCATCTTTTCTCTAATCAGTAACAAACCCCTCAGAATTTACAATTTGCTCCCCCATCAAAGGCATACTATTTTTCCAAAGACCCAAACTCAGGGACCTTGTGCTTCAGCTCTTTGTACAGGCATGCAAGTTATAATTTAATTTATCTGAAGCTACATGGACACCTTTGAGTTATTTGAAGAAAGTGTCAAGAACAAAGAAAAAATGCCAGTCACAGCACTGACACTTTTGGCCAAATTAGGTTAGACCCTGTGCACTCTTTTTTACAGGATAAGTATCATTGACTTATATAACCAAAACCCAACATACCCTGTGGCTTAACACAACAAAGGTTTATTTTTCTCCCATGCCACAGTCCCATGTGAGTCAGTAAGGTTGGGAGAAGAATGGAGAGTGAAAAACAATGAATAATAGGTTATCCAGGCACCCAGGTTCCTTTAGTCTTGAAGTAGTGCCAACTGGCAATGCAACTGGAAAAAGACCTTGAACAAAAGGGGGAAAGGGTAAAGACAAATGAGTTTATATGGTCACTACTTTCAATGTTACTTCCAAGTCTGCTGCAAAGCAGAAAGAGGGAAGAGATGCACAAGAGCGTCTTATAGGTCAGGCCTAGAAGTGGGCCACATCACTTCCACCCACATTCTATTGGCCAGAACTCATCTAATAGCCCCAAACCAACTACAAGGGATGTGGGAAATGTAGTTCAGCTGTGTGCCCAGGAAGAAAAAGTAAAGCACATATTTCTAAGGGTGAGCATTTTCTTTCCATTGTCCAAGGCTCCACTCTTTTCTGGATGCTTAGGACCTATTCTTAGAGCTTCCCTCAAATCCATATTTAATTATTCCTAGTTTAAATAACGAATTCCTGTCAGAGAATCAATCCCTTGAGCCACTTTTACTCATCATCTTTGATGACGTGTTACATTATTTCATCCTCTGGATTTTGTCACCTCTGTTTGGTTGTAACTACTCCAGCTTCTGAATGTACCTCAGAAGGTACATCCTGAAACATATAGGACTTCCCAAATTGCAGACTAGAAGATTCACCCTGCCTTGCACCACAGAAGGCACTGCTGGCTGATTCTTGCATTAATTTCTAGGTCTATATAGATTCCATACCTCACTGCTGATCTTGGATACTTACCTGACTCTCCAAACTCCACCAGTCTGCTTTGTTTCCTGGTCTTTGGACTACTCCTCTAATCATATTCCACTACATCAGGATAGCTGAGTTCCAGCCAATAGAGTTCAAATTCCAACCTGTACATCCAAGAATGTTTGGTAAGTCATGTAAAGTGCATTACTACTCTTCCCCCATGTAGCCTGAAGATGGGTATTCAAAGGAACAAATGCCACGTAGATTCCAAACCTTACTCTCCCCTTCATTCTCCCCTCAATTCCTAACTGAGACAATCTGTCATTGCTGGAGACCCTGCACCTTTCTTAAAGCACCTGCCTCCACCACAGGCATACATCTAAACAAAAGGGCAAGATCCACAAATAATACAAGAGGGTGTATTTCTCCTCCAAACTACAGAAATATCCCCCACCTCATGTTTTCCCAATACAAACTTCTCACAGTCAATCATGAGGGCCATGGAGAAGGGATGAAAGTATAGGAAGGACTCATATTGGAGAAAGATGTCAGAAAATACCTTCCCCAAAAAAACCCAGCACAGTACCTAGCCCAGTAGCCCATCCACAAATGTTTGTTGGGGAAGGGAATATTATCAGAGCCTACTCCAGACATCCAATCCTAGACTCCAGCAGACTCTAACCCTGCACCAGAGTTACTCAAGCCCAAGTTCAGCCCAATTAAAACCAAAGAACTTCACTCAAGAGGTGTCTTTTTGAGTCCCTCCAGAACTCTTCATCCCTCAATGTCCTCTGCAGCCCTGCACTAGCTGTCTTATGGTCTCAGAATTCAGAGGTTTACGTGCAAATAGACCAAGCCAGAACAATTCCACTATATTTCCTCATAGATTACTGGCCCATCCTGAATGAAAGAGGCCTGACAGCCTTTGAGTTTTACCAAATACCCAGAGCTTGTTTCATCTTCTCTGATTTCTTATTGTGATTATCCAAGCTGCAAGGGAGCCTCTTCACCTTCAACACATAATTGGGCAACACATTCCTCTTTATGTCCTACTCTGGTCAACTTTTGTGTTTTTTATGGTTATCTTATCTGTTTTCTTTGAAGCAAGACTTTCTTGCCTAACTTACATGGACTCCTACTTTCTCCATTATCTCATTCATTCCAATTATGAACATGATAAGCCAGTCACTATTTGTCTTGACTTAAAACTCCATGCCTTCTTTATCCTCTTCCTATAAATATGCTCCCCGTCTTCCTAGTGGCTTCATGGTAATTGAGATGGGTCTTAGGCAACAATGCACATACTAATCTCCTGATTCCTAGACAAATCCCCAGCCACAATGAAGATATTATAGAAGCAGTTGCAAATTAGTTGGATGAGTATATTTCAACATATATTATAATCAGTTATTGTTGAGGATCGAAACTGCCCCCAACAAAAGGTATGTTTATATCCCAAACCCTGGCTGTGTGGGTGTGCACCTATTTGTAAATGGGACTTTTGAAGATGTCATTAGTTAAGGTGTGCCCAAACTAAACTAAGCAATGTGGCTGAAGTCCTTATAAGCAAAGGAAATTGGACATGGAAGACAAGCCACAAGGAGCAGCCAGAATCTGGAAGTCAATGGAACCCCAGAAGAAAAAGGAGAATACACTGCATCATGCATGCCAAGAAACAGAAAAGCCAAAGACCAGGGTTTACCAGCAGCCAGTCCTGGAAAGCATTTCTTACTGATACCTCAATTTTGGATGTCTCCTAGCTTCAAATCATGAGCCAATAAATTCTCATTGTTTAAGTCAACTCATTGTATGGTACCTGTTTTAGCAGGTAGGAAACTAAAAATGTTATGCTGACAGGACCAGGGAAGGACTGGCATATCAATTTTGAATGGCCTACATCACACAACACTTCGTTGTCCCTTAGACAACCTACATCTTGACTTGGTACACCCTTAAATCTCTCAATTATCAGTGACCCTAAGGAGACTATGACTACCTGGAGAGGGGATACCAGTAACAGGTAAAAAGATTGCCAGGTGAACAAAATTAAATTGCACTTAAGGTCCAAATTTCAATGTGAGTAAGACAGAGTCATTAGATTAATCCTTTTGTTCAGATCAACATTTGAAGAGCTTTTTGGAAATTAAACTTTGGTCATTTAGAATACTATATCATTAAGATCTAGCGCAAGCAACAAAATACCAAACCAAAGTGGCTTAAACAATATTTATTATTTTCACATCAAAAATTCATATGTAGAAAAAATAACCAGCAAATCCTCAAGATGATGCCACCAAGAACTCAAGGTCATTCCATATTTCTTCTCTGCCATCCTCAGCATGTTGGCCTTTGTACTCAGGCTTGTGTCCCCCATTACGACAATATAGCTGTCAAAGCTCTAGTCATCACGATGCCCAAAGGGAGGAAAAATATCTTCCCCTTTGTTCATCTCTTTCTCTTAGGAAAGAAAACCTTTCCCCAAACACACCAAGAAATACCTCTGTTTCTCTCACTGAATACAATTAAGTAACAAGCTCCTGTCCTAGCTAGGAGGGAAGGCTGGGAAGTGATAAATTTCTAGGGACAGGTCGTGACAAGGAAGGAAATAACAGGTAAGTAACCAATAGTATTTACCATAAAGAAGCAGCCACAAAGAATGAAGGATAGGTGAGGAAGGGCCACCAGGGTGGGTAGGAGACTTTAATCTTGAATCACCTTGTTTAAAATCTAAGTTAAAAAGAGTGCTCTTCCGTTTGTTCTGGTGAAATATCCTTCGGGTATAGTTCAAGAATTGAGATCTCTAAGCACTCAATAGTAGACAGGAAGAGATGACAGTGTATCAACAAATTGTTCACTTTCCTGTTAGGAATGGAAGTCTCAGTAACCTTCAGGGAGATATCAAAAATGGGCAACTAAACCTCTGCAAGATATTGTTATAAGTGTCCTTAATTCCTTCAAATCACATCACAAAGTGGCTGTAAAGTTTTCTTTTTGGAAAGCCAATATGTGAATTTGTTTGCATATGAAGACTTTTTCCCAAGTTCTGGGAATTTAAGGGCATACTAGAATCAAGGATTATAAAAGAGAAAATGCTTTTAAGCTTCCCGTTCACTCAACAAAAGAATTAGAATTTTTTTAACAAGTACATTCATATAGTAGACCAATTTAGGCAACGAAATTCTGATAAGAGCCAACCAAAGCCAATTCAAGGTCTTACACATGTTGGTTATTAACACAGTTAATTAAAGCAATTTAAAATCTCTCATTCCTGATTCCATTTAGCATTGGCTTTTTCAACTAATAAAAAACCTTTCTTAAGTACTATGAATTGTTATAGAAATTACAAATTGCAGAGGCATTTATGGAGGAGAAATAATTTATTCATTAATTACTAAAATTCACTGACCATAAATTTGTCACTGAAATAAAATTGTGGCACTTAAGCGCAGATGCACTCATAAATAACTAAATAAACTCACAGACTGAGAACAAAAGCCACATGATGGGCACAATGAAATCCAAATAAGTATCTCACAGGACAAAAATAGAACATGAAATAAAAATTATGCTAATCTGCACATGACCCTGTTAGAGCGTTTATGCTAGCAGTTGCCAGAAATTCCACCTTGTTTTCCATAACTTATTTCCTGTCCACTGTCCCTTAATAGTGAGGAAGTATTTGGAGCATCCCAAATCACATATTGGCCCTGTCAACACTGTATAGGTTGTGACAATGAGGAGCGCGGCCTTCCAGCTCCCAGAGCACATCCCTTTCCTCATTCTCACCTTAGCAGCATGGCACCAGGCCTCCTCCCCTATCACAGAAAGAGAAAGAAAGGAGAAGCAGCACTGATTCCACACTTCCTAGTCACTAACAGCTACACCAATACCTACCTGAAATACAGTCACTGATTAGCCCCCACGGTCATTTTTTCTCCATTTCAAACAACAAAACTGATGATGAGAGCTTTATTGTATTGCTCAAGGTCAGCCAGGACCAGAGATTTTGTCTCCACCTCTTTTTGACTCCAAAGTCCATGGTTTTGCGACATGAGTTTGGCTTAGAGATAGGACCTCAAGTCTCTGATTTGTACCCACCTTCTGAAGCATCCCTCAGAGACCGCCCTAATGAGGTCTCCAGCTCTGTGTTGGGACCTCTCTGGATACACCACTGAGTCAGGGGTCAGCAGCTCCCTTTTTGCACCGAGCAACTTCTTGTTTTTGGAGGGCAAATCAATGTATTGATAGCAATCTAGAGACCTCTGTCATATCAGATGTGGGCTAACTACAGGGTTTTATACACACTTACCATGTTGTTTAACGTCATATGAAGATATGGGGAAGGTGGCAAATAAAATCAGTGTAGAAGGCCTTAAGTGGAAAGTTAGATATGAGAATAGTAGGTAAATACCAAAATAATTAGTTGGCCATTTCCACCTCTTACTGCCCCCTCTAGTTTTTTCCTAAAAATAACTAGGTTTGGACTCACTGAACTTCCATTTCTTACCCTTGCCCTCCCAATTACTACATAAGTGACCTTGGCCAACTTCACATAGCTGCTGGAGGTTCAAATGAGAGTGTATGTACCAGGGGCTGAAAGCATGTCAAAAGGGTAAACGTAAGCCACATATTTGTTTATTTGAACAGCAGAGCAATTTTGTAAATTTTGAATTTGAACTTAAAAGGAGAATACATGATCCATTTGGCCACAGTCCCCACCACTCCCTATAACAAGATGCTCCTATAATAGGATGCTCCACACATTTACATTATCTGCCTGGTCCTGAGGCATTTAAGTTTGTAGCTTGTGTGTTTCAAAGTCTTCTGTGAACTGTAAGGCATTGTATTGATGTTATAAATATTGTGCATTTCTTTGGGGACAAGAATTATATCTTAATATCCTTATGTCATGATTGTATACAACAGAATGCCAGGCATGTATTGACCTCTAAACAGAAGTTTGTAGAATGAAATCATATTTATGGGATCTTCATGGAAGTTGTGGTACTCTATGTAGGGGGATTTACCCTCACAACCCTGATCAAACTGCAAAATACTTATTTTTAGGACCCAAGTCCCTAATTATCCTTTCTTTGGCTTTCTAAAGAAACTCTGGATTCTTTTAGACGAATATTAATGCTTGGCTTGAAAACTTGCATTTGTATTCTTCAGCAATGGTTCAGGTCACAGACGTTTTACAAGGAAATCAAATAAGTAAATCAATAGTACAGAAAGTTTACCCCAGGGCCCATCTGCTACCCTGTGGTTCATTATAGTACTTAATATTGCCATGATTAGAGATCTTCCCTTGTGAGTTCAAGGAATAAACAGTATTTTGAATGTAGGAAAAGTTATTATACATTCATCTAAACAACTTCCAAAGAGTCTTTATACTCCACTGGGTATTGGGGATTGCATGGCACTAGAGCATGAATTACAGGTCAGGTTAGCCACAGGAGAGGGAAAGTAACAAGAGCAGCTATTTCAGTCCCACTATTCCAAACTTTCTCCTTCAGGCAGGGTGCCTTTATTTCTATCTATTAGAGAAAAAATAAAATATATGTAATAAAATTGTATGTTCTAGACCACTTTCATTAATTTACATAAATGTAAAAAAAAAAGACACAAATTTACATCAGTTCTTTCTTATCCATAATTGAATAGTTTTCTCTAGTGATTTTAATAATACCTTTCAGCCACAGCTTTGAGATTATTCCTTCCTATTAAGTTTACACCTTTCAGTACCCCATGAGCTAGGTTATTAAAAAGAACATTGGAGTCTTTGCATTGCAAATAAAAAGAGAGAGAAAACAATTAACCCCAAATCTCAATCCAGCACTAGAAACTGGATGCCCTCCTCCTCATTCTGTTCGTCAAGTTCTGCATTATACTGTCGAGACAAACACTGGAGTTTCCAGGGTCGCTGGTCAGTAAGATGGGCTTAAAGATATAAATGAAGGTCAACACTGACACATGCAGAAGAGAATAATTTTCAGCCAAGAGAGTTTTGAGGTTAATACATCTCAATAAACTGGAAGAGGTTAATAAATTATCCACTCTTCTTGTTTTCACTCTATACAACAGTGATTCAAAATCCCCCAAGAAGGGATGGAAGTATCAATAGTTTCAAAATATATGTACCCCAACATTGTAAATTGCAAACATTTCTTGCACATATAGCTGCTACTCTTTGAAATCTTAATTTAATTAATCTTAATTTAATTGCTCTGGCTTATGAATACCAACTCTTTGCAGTGCTACTACATCCACTGTGGTCTTTCCACAATTATTACATGATAAAAGTAAAAATACTATCATGTAGGGGTCATTGAAAAAAAAATGAAGTTTTTGGCATTAAAAAAGTTGGTATCCACAATCCTAAATGATATGCTCAAGTCTATGCTACAAAACACTGACAACTGATGCAAAGAACCCAGTTTCTTCTTTTTTTTTTTTTTAACAAATCAGTTTTATTAATACAATTTTAAAAAGCATACAATTCATCCAACATGTGCAATAAATGGTATTTGGTATAATCACATAGTTGTCCATTCATCACCTCAATCATCATTATAGCATTTTCATTATTTCAATAATAAAAATAATAAACAAAAAAACAAACTAGCAAGAAATTCTTCACCCTTTGACCTCTTTATGCTTCCCCTGCTGAACATAGCTGCTATTTCTGGCTATTGGTGCATAATTATTTATTTATTAAGCAGTTTTATTGAGATATAGTCAAATACTATATGATCTAGCCAAAGTGTATAATCAATGGCTTTTAGTATAATCACACTGTTGTCAGTCATCACCACAAAAAATTTTAGAACAATTTCAGTACTGCAAAAAGAAAAACTCCACACCCCTTAGCAGTCCTTCCCCAGCCCTACATAACCACTACTCTAACTTCATCTTTATAAATTGATTTATATTTGCATTGTATATAAATAGAATCATACAATATGTAGTACTTTGTGTCTGGTTTCTTCACTTAGCAGAACCTTTCTTTTTTTGTCTGATATTAACATCTTGTAGTGTTAAGATACATTTGTTTAATTTCAAAGAAAAACAGTCTTATATATGCAAATTTTACCCATAGTCATATTTCACAGGCAGTTTTACTATGCTATACAGTTCCAAGTTACATTTGTTAGCTTCCCTTTGAGTAATATGCATGAACTTAAGACTTTCCCTTTAAACTCCTTTCATACCCACATAATAGTACTGCTAGTTACAGACATTATGCTGGGCTTTTACCTTTTCTATTCATTTCTATAGATTAACACACATCCTTTTTACCAAGTTAATCCTCAGCCCCAGTTTCTTTTTAAGAAATGAATACCCTGAAGCTAAATTCTATACTCATTCTTTCAATATTTTATTATTTCCATTCATACCCCTTCAAGTGTCCATTTAAAAATTGTTTTTGTTTCTCAAACACCATCCATTAAATCATTTCTTGTTCTGTCTTTTCCTAGTAAGCATATGCTGTTTATTAGAATTTTTAATTTTTTAAATTAAAATTCTCCTTTCCCCGTCCATTAGTTAGTTTAGAGACACCTGGTTGAGAATTGCAGCTTTGAAAATTTTTCAATTTATTTTGAGCTTGTTTTGAAAGTGATCACACATGGAGCCTCTGATAAACTGGAGAGGTAGCTAATCACCATATTTATTTTTATTGCTTTCTGACAATTAAGAACACTTTGCATTACTTAGTTTATAAATAGCACTGTCACCAATAACATAGGCTTTTATTCCTAAACTAGCTCCAAGCCAGATAAATATGATTGATTCTTCTGTGGAAAGAGTTTTATTTCCCACACACATCACACCTTAAGCCTGAATGCACTCTCCAGTTATCACTTTGCTCAGATAATTGACCTTTGTAACCACAGACACAATCCTGGATCTCAATTTAAAAAATGAAAGGGAGATGTCTTATGGAAAAATAAAGTACTATGGAGTATTCCCCTCAAATAAGTGATTCTTCAAAGTGACTATCAAAATATCGGAATTTTTTAAATGCAGCTTCTCAACCCCCATGACTAGATCCAGAATCTGTATTTTTAAAAATAAATTTTAAAATTAAAAAGATAAAAAATAAAAAATAAAACAGGAGGTAAACTCCAATAATTAGCCAGGTTTGGGTACCACCTACCTGACCTTCTGTTCCTGGGATGCTGCATTTAAAGATGTAGCACCCTAGAGTTGCTCCACCAGAGATGCAGATGGCAGCAGCCAATCTCAGACTTCGTGCGACCCAAAGTCCAGCCAAGCACTAACTTTACCAACTTTTCCTTGTTTGCTAGTGTGAATAGAATAAAATAAAATAAATAAAATTCAGGAAGCAATTAGACTGGGGCGACAGGCCTTGGCCAATCCATAACCAACAAACCCAAGCGACAGCATTGAAACTTGAGAGAAGCTGCCTTTCCGGAAAGACCCGCAAAACGCCAGCCAATCAGAGTTAGAAACCTTAGTAAGGGCTTTCCACCGGAAAATAGCCCAATTTGGGCTTAGGCCCAATCAGAACATCCCCTGGCTTGCATCCGGGTTGCCAGGCATAAGCTTTCCCTTTCCACTACGCTGCAACCCGTGTTGTTGCTGCGGGGTTGGTGGATGTTTTACTGTGCAAATAAACTGATGAAATTCTAAGTTGCCTCGGTTTCACTTTTACACTAGCAATCATAGAAAGTATATGCTTGGACTAACCAATGCAGTATTTAACTGACACGTACTGTCTACATGAATTATCTATTATTATCATCTGTTCACTCCCTGGGTCGGGCCAGTTGTTCAACGTTAACACTGTTACTAATGGATGAGTAAGTGACGTGGGGCCAGTATGATAAGTAGGTTTGCTTATCTGAGGCAACCTAAACAGACTCAAAGAATGAAGTGGCAGGGTAAGGGAGAGTCAGCCTTTGCTTTCCTGTCTTGGCTGTGCCCCCAAGACCAAGATTTGCCCCCACAGTGACCACGTGGCAGTGACAGGAAGGATAGAGGGCTTAGGAAGATTCTGGAAGACTACTGATTCTCAACTAGGAATTTGCTTACCTGACATAGACAAGTCCTCTGGTTGAGTCATTTCAAAATGTTACATCTTTTTGGGGCTTTGTTTTCTGTTTTAAGGATTGGTGGCCAAAATAATTTTTGTTCAGATAGCTGAGGCAGGACTCCTGTTACAAATCTAGGTAAAAGAAACTGAAAGTCCAGCATTCTCACCATGATTCCCACGTCTTCTGGAGCTATTTTTCCCCCTTCACAGAATTTCTATAAGAGAGCTAGACTCAAGAATTCCATGAGTTTTAGGGGAATATATTCAAGGTGTTCAAGGTTACTGTGGAATAGGAAGACTTGCACCACACACCCAGGTCCCCTTTCCTCACTCTCACCATCATTAGTCCCATCCTTTCTCCCATAGCCCCACTCTGAAACCTCAAGGCCAAACCATTCCAAAGTCTGGGTATAAGGCAGATAGATAGTGGTGAAGGCTTGAGCTGTGGAGTCACTCTGCCTGGATTCAAACCCCACATTGGTCAGCGCTGAGCATTTGGATGACAAGTGACATTTACATATATCATTTGTCCAATGGGAAATATAATAATGGTACATACTCCACTGAACTTTTGGGAAAATGATATGAGACCATACAGAAAAGCACATAACATAGATTTGAGACACCATAGATGTTCCTAAATATTAGCCAGTGGGCACATAGATGTTCCACTGGCCTACTGAAATGATGCTTCTGATCTGCTCTCTACCTCATAAATGAGGATCAGAATTGGAATCCAGTGCAGTGTTTATTATTAATACTCTATTAAATACTGGGAGAAATCAAAGACCAGTGCCCTCAACAAACTTGCAGTCTAGTTAGTAATATATTACAAACACATGAAATGGGGAATGTGGGAAACAGTGTAAAGATGGTGAAATTTATAAATCAAAATAAAAGCTAACAAGACCATGTGCAGAGTTGGCTAGTGATATTCAAGGAAAGCATTTTGGGGGAGACATTTTGAGTTTGACATTAAAAATGAGAAGTAACTGATCTGTGGCAAGTAAAAGAGAAGGATAGTGATAGGAAATATATATTGATTTGCATAGTTAGAGGTGGCTGGTCCATTCAAAACATTAGCTAAGGTGAGATGGGGAGGAGAAAATCATGAATAGTGGTGGCCAGATGGCAGAGTTTGTGATGAATCCTAAAGTATTTCAGAGTCACTGTAGGCTCCCAGGAGGAGAGCAGAAGAGCAGCTCTTACCTTCCCTAGGGCCCATGTGGGGAGAGAACAGCAAGTTGCTGGATGAGGAAGGCATGGGCGAAGCAGCCAAGTTGGGGGGTAGGGTAAAGTGAGGTGTGATGTGGTCTCAGAACTATGTGGAGTGAATCAAATAATATTCCAGAAATAATTACATGCCTTAATCTTTTGTAAATAAGGGATTTTTATGATTTTATAAAATCAGAATCACTCCTACCAAAAGAAAAATTATTCCATGACATCACTTTACCTCTAGGTGACTGCAGTGACAATGTGAACCAATGTATTCCATATGTAGTGCATTCCCCCTTATTTTGTTCATTCCAAAATCTTGAGCATTTTAGGATGCTGATGCCCACTCTATTTCCAATTGATAGGGAGCTTAGATCCCATGGGGCAGATAGATGGAACTGTCTTGTTTGCAGTTGTAGATACGCTCTACTTTTTTGGGATGGGTGTTTTCCATCATCATCATTTTGTTAATTGCCTTGGGTGCGTCCAATGAACTAGAGAGTAGGTGTTACAACACTGCTGAGATTCAGGGCTCAACTGGCATATGAACAGATTGAAGATTTAAGTCTTTGGTACGTATATTTAATGAGTACAGTGCTAATTATAGGTTCAAATAAAGGGGCAGAAGAGCCATGTATAGGGAAATTATAAATGAGTCTAAATCTGTTACATTGGGGAACATATATTCCAAGGTAAGGACCACTGACATGGTGCCGAATTCCTGAGCTTGTCTGCCCACCTTATACTGAATAGATGTCTCTAGAGCACCCCTGCTTGAAGCACTGTTTACTGTGGCAGTCAATGAGATCCTCCTGAGATTTGCATAAGCATAACCTCTTGAATGACCTCCTGACTCACTTTGAAATCTCTTAGCCATAAAAACTCATTTATATTTAATATTTCCCCCTTTTGGTCAAAGTCTTCTTCCAAATGCATAGCAGTTGGGTACTTGGTAATAATCCCTCGGTGCCAGGGACACTTATGCCCGGAGTCATGTCCCATGCTGGGGGGGGAGGTAGTGAGGTTATATGCTGAGTTTGGCTTAGAGAGAGGCCACATTTGAGCAACAAGGAGGCTTTCAGGGGGTAACTCTTAGGCACTATATAATACTAATCTAAGTTTCAATTTCACAAGAACAAGATGCATAAGTCCAACTATCAATGGCAATGACCTGCATATTGGTCTGTCCTTCTTCACTAGGCACTGTCCATGTCCTCTAGGGATTCTTGCCACTCTCTTAGAGAATGTAGCAGGACTTCCCAGAATAGGAATTCAATATTCTTTCAGTTATTTTGTGGGTCTCCACCCACTGAGACAACACCCCATGATCACCTGAACATATTCATATTCCATAAAGGCATGCCCAAGGTATACCCCTCACCATACATCTCCCCATTACCAACACCCCACACCTGTGCTCCTCCCCTGCCACAGTTGTGACCATTCTGCAGTCCAAAACCTCCCCAAAAACAAAGCCCAAAAAATGAATTAAAATAATAATCAATAATTAAAAAACAAATAAAATATAAAAATTAAAAATTAAAAAATTTTTTTCAATGTGTCTTCCATCACCGTAACATCTGTTTTCTTTTACATACAGTGACAATTTCTTCTGTATGTCCCCTGGTGTCTTATTTTTTCACTTTATTTTCAAAGAAGCTTGGGTAACAGAAAAGTCACATAGAAAATAAGTATTCCATTAATATTCTACTATAAATTATGTTATATTCAAAGATCTTCTGAATGAATTGTGCTAAAATCTGTTGTTGCTTTTCTGACTTCATTATCAGATGCTAATTGTAATAGAAATGTTTTAGAATTATTTTAGTTAGATAAAAACAAGAAATAACAATATCCATTTTGTAGAGCTTAGTTGAACAGTAATTACTTGACATTGATTTATTCATATTTAATAGATTATGATTAATTGCCATTTATCAACTCAAATACCAAATAAGGTTTTCACTAGCTCAATCAGATCAAACCCATAAAGGCCATGTGGTGGTTTAGAGCTATGTACCCTAGTAAAACATGTTCTTAAATTTAATCCATACCTGTGGAAGTGAACCCTTGTAAATAGAACCTTTTTATGATGATTGTTCAGTTAAAGTGTGACCCAACTGAATCAGGATGGGTCTTAATCCTATCACTGTAGTCCTTTCTAATCAGAATGAAATTCAGACAGCCAGAGAGAAAGCCACAGGGAGCAGCCAAAAGCTGAAATTCAGTGGAACCCAGAAGAGAATGGAGAGGCCAGGAGAGGCCACCATGTGCACTGCCGTGTGACAAAGAAACCAAGGACCAAGGATTACTGGCAGAATGTCATAGTCTTTAGGGAGAACGCATAGACTTGATGACCCCTTGATTTGGACTTTTTTCCAGGCTCAAACCTGGAGAAAATAGATTCCATTATTTAACTCAACCCATTTCATGGTATTTGCTTGAGCAGCCAAGGAAACTAAAACAAATATCATACAATGGGTTGGCTTAAACAACAAGTATTTATTGGCTCACTATTTTGAGGTCAGGAGAAGTCCAAAATCGAGCCATCAATAAAGCAATACCTTCTTTCTGAAGACTGTGGCACTCTAGTGCTGGCTGCCAGTAGTCCTTGGCCCTTGGCTTTTCTGTCATATGGCAATGCAGATGATGACCTCTCCTAGCTTCTCTCTCTGTCTTTCACTGCCTCTAAGGGACTCCAGTAATCCAGACTAAAGCCCAAACTGATTCAGTTGGACCAGACTTTATCTGAATTAACTTTGTCAAAAGGTCCTATTTACAATGGGTTCACACCCACAGGAATGGATTAATATTAATATTCTCTGGGGTACAAAACTCCATGCCACCACAGCAGGTATAAAATCTACAACTTTGAAAAAATGTCTTTAATTCACTATTGTTCAGTAATGCACAAGGCTCTTAATCATTTTGAGTCTCACCTAACTCATCTGAAAATATAAATACTTATCATGAGTTAATCATGAGTGTTCATGGCATATTGTCTAGGTGTTCAATAAATGTTAGTTGAATCTAAATGGAAACAGCTAACCCTCAATTTTCTTTCTGTCATTATCTACCCTAAAACCATAAAATACACAAGACAGAAACTGGAGGTGAAACTCAAGCCATCAATTTGAAAATCTGGTTAGAGACTTGGTTGACAGTCAAGACTGAAGCCAATATCTCTGTGAATGTATAGGTGGATAAACTGCTCTCAGCAAACCTGGCCCCTGTACCATGATGAATTTCATGCCTATACTTAGAAAAATACCTAAGTATTTTGAAATTACTTTGAAATTTAGAAAAGAAACACTTGCTTATTTTTAGTTTTCCAAGTGTGCCTGTGAACCAGTAACATTTTAGAAAGTTTTCAGGACCCTGGAAAAGGGGGGATTATAGTAGTGGAAGGGGGACAAGTAGGTAGACTTCTGGGACCCAATCTCTGCTCAACCTGAGCAGCCACATTTTAGATGATTTTATTTGGCAGGAAAAGGTGTGTGCTGTAAAACAATTTTTTAAAAAATATGACCAGGCCAGACCATAGCCTTAAAGAGTCCCATTCTGGTTAGTTGTGCCCTTTTACATGTTCTAGAGATGGCACCGTGAATCCCAAAAAACTCTCTTATCAGTGAGGACTGATGGTCACAAAGGAAAGAGGCTGAATAAGGATGGCATGACAAGACCATAAAAGTACTTGACATGTAGAAATATTACTTTGTGCTGAACACTGTCCTATGCCAAAGATGAACTCAGTTAATGCTCTTGTGATTTATATATTACTATAATCCCCATATTACAGAAGAGGAAATTGAGGCACAACGCAATTAACCCACCCAGAAAGTGAGTGGTAAAGTCTGGTAAAAATCAAAGTATGGCACTAGACTCTGCACTCTTAAACCTCTATGCTATATTGCATCTTATCCATACAAATAGATCACGCAAATAATCATAAATATGAAAGAAAAAATATGCTTCAATGTTGTCAGGAGTGTTATCCTGCTAAATGAGGGGCTGTAGTCAAATATAGGATGAAAACGTTAACCTAAGTACTCTTCTCTAAGTTTCCTGCTGAGAAGCCATAACCGCAGAAAAGGCTGTGGTTGTGTCCCTGAAGCATGTAACTGCAAAGAAAAATTTTTCTGGAAGCTTGATTTAGCCTAAAGATGCACATGTGATTTTCCTAGTTTATAAGTGGGATTTACATATTTTATAAATATTCCAATTTTAAAATGACTGGCAACATCAGTTAAATTACTTAATCTCACCCACCATTCACCCACCACCACTATACTTCCAGTAAAACCCCACTCAAAAAGCTGCCATGTTTACCCCATGGTTTCCTGGCTCCCTGTTGGTGAAGCACAGCTGTACAAGAGGAGAACTCTGTCTGTTGGCTGAAAGACAAGAGTTGAACAAAACTATAAGCTACTCTGTGGAAAATTCTTCCAAGTCTTTCAGTTCATATATGAAAGAAATTTTTGAAAGGGGTTTCCAGTTTGGGCCAGCTTTACCAAAAAGATGTGAAGCTAAAAGAGATTTTATAAACTGTCAAGGATGCTTAGTTCAACCATGCTAAAGGAAAGACTAAATTATCTTTATAATGCTATAAAAATGTATTATACCATCAGGGTTCTATGAAGAGACAATCAAAGAGTATGCAGCCAAAAATGGAGGAGAAAACTATTCTACAAGTGTGTCAGGCAGTTAATTAGTAAAATGTTATCTTACTGGACTTTGATGCTTATGTAATTTTTCAGCTTTTGAAATTTTGTAACTTCTGGGAATTTTCCTTGTTTTAAATATTAACTTTGTATCTAGTTTTGTATTCATTACCTTGTATTCTCTCTTAAAAAGGGCAGATTTTCATAAGCTTCAGATGCCATCAGTCTGTGTCCCCTCCTCCCTCTGTCTTACCCTCAGTCTCCCCACAGTATACAGTCTTTCCTCTGCCTGGAATATTCTTCCCTTAGAAAGTTGCCTATCTCACTTGCTCACTTCACTCATATGTCCATTCATTGCATCACCACACTCAGGAATCCTCCCCTAGGTGTGGGATTTTTCCTCTTGGAGTAATGAAAACATTCTAAAATTGATTAAGTGGTTACAGCACAACTCTGTGATGAAAATGAGAGCCACTGAGTATACTCTTTGAGTGGATTGTACAAAGCATGGGGATGTATAACAAAGGGAATCCAGTGGTAGAAGATGGACTGTGGTTAACAGGACAAATATGAGAACATTTTCTCATGAACGATAACAGATATATAATACCAATATAGGGTTTTAGAGACAATCCCCATGCCAGGTTTGCCTACAGGTGCAGAAAGGCAGAGACCTCAGCAGAGATCGGCGGCCACCTTCCTTCGCCACATGCCCGGACAACAGAATCAGTAGCTGACTTTAGTGAAAAAGCATCTCTGATGGAGCCTCAGTCTGGACTCTTCATGGCCTTGGAACTCTAAGCTTTTAACCCAGATAAATCCCCTTTATAAGGGCCAACTTGTTTCTAGTACTTTGCATTGGCAGCCCTTTGGCAAACGAAAACACCCATCCTATCTACAACAGAATCCCTTCCTTCACCATCCCTCTCTCTTTATATCACTTTACTTAACAGCCCTTACCACCTGACATATGTCTGTGTCTCCTGCACTATAAAATAAGCTCCAGAAGAGGAAAAACTTCATCTGTTGAGATCAGAGCCTGTCCATGTGTGGCTGAATGAATGGAGAAGAATATATAGAAGAACCAGTCCATTGGAGGATTGATCTGCTCTTTGGGCTCAATTAACATTGGTGAAAAATCAATTAAAATGCAGGTGCGATCCCAATCCATCTGGGCCAGTTGCATTTTTTTGTTTAAACTGGTGATAATTCCACTAGCCTGCACTTATAACCTTCCTCAGAGGAACCCCAGGTAAAATTTTAAAAGATTAAAAAATTAAAATTAAAAAAAGCAAAACTGCTCATTTTTAAAAATCAAAATCCTGACATCTTGGCAAATCCTTGCCTCTCCTACAGAGCCGGAAAAAAATGACTGCAGCAAAATCCCAACTGCAAAATATAGTTGGCCTCATTAGCTGAGAAAACATTGAGATTCCTGAGACATGACAGCTTCAGTCGAAGCTGGAACTCTCTCCGTGAAAATCACGGTCTCTCCAGGCCCTGCTTAGTGAGTTAAAGCAATCCTAAATCTATTCCCATGCAGAATAAAAGCCCCAAAGCCCAGGGTAGCAGCCTGATAGAGAAATAAGAGCTAGCTGCTCCACAGGGCAACAGGCCGGATTTGTGCCTTACGAGGCAATGATAATTTAAATTTCCTGTTAATCCTCCAGCCGGTCTCCTGTAGGACTCAGCACTGGGATGTGCCCAGACTACTAATATTGGACTGATCAGTGGTTCAAAAACTCACTAGAAAGCTATAAAATAGGAAGGGGGAGGGAAGAGCATGCTGGCTATTTTCCATCTTGTGGTAACACTGCCCCCCAGTGTTGTAAATACATAAAAGAATCCCTACGTAGTAAAAAGTCTCACAAAGAAATGGGAAAATGGGAATAGAGTCACAATAATTGTGACTCATCCTATCTCATCTCAAAGTCTGAAATAAAGTGTTTAGAAGATAGCTTGTTTATTCTTATTCTTTCATCCAAAACTCAGCATTCACTGTTCAGCTAAGAGCTAACAGTTATTAACAAATAACAGGTATTATTTGTTTCTATTTCTCAGATAATTTTCAAAGAGCTTTATATGAATTCACTTGGTTGCTGGTCTCAAGAAGCCCATGGGAGATGTGGTATGATTTACCTTCATCTTACTTTTGCTTTACATCTTTAAAAAGTGAAACAGAGAGGGGAGGTAAATCAGTCGATGTTACACATCTAGTAAGCAGCCAAGCTTACTCGCTGAGGTTACACACCTTAGCTCACCTTGGAGTCACACTTAGTCTGACTCTCAACACTGTTGCCTTAACCATCATGCCACCTTGTCCCTCCTCCAAAGTGCTAATTGCCATGAGGGTGATACAAAATAATGACCAAACTTGGACCAAACCCTCAAGGAATTAAGCGACAAATAGCTCTTTCTGGAAAGAAACAAAAATCAGGGGGAGACAGAGTGTTTTATCTGATCACCAAGTTTTCAGTGGAGATTGAGAGTATTATAACCCCAAACAACAGAATGAATCCCACTGCTAAATATTCAATTTTCCAACAGATCTAAATGTGCTTTAATGCAATCCCCTTCACAGAGAATAAAAGCACATTAAAAGGAAGAAGGGAAGAATCTGAACAGGGAATTAGGAGCTCTAGGTTCCAGACCTGATCTGATAACCTTCATCAATTCACTTCACTTCTTTGGGTCTGAAATGCCAGGACTATTAACATTTTTAATCCCAACTTTTTCAATAGTGTAACTACACAGTTTAAAAACAAAAAGAGAAGTATATCCCCACAAATATGCATATTTGTATAAATCATATATAAGCACTGTTATGGATTAAATTGTGTCTCTCCAAAAAATATGTTCACATGCTAGCCCCTGATCCTATGAATGTGACCTTATTGGAAATAGGGTCTTTGAAGAATTAAGATGAGGCCAAACTGGATTAGAGTGGGCCCTAATCCAATATGACTGATGTCTTTATATGAAAAGGGAATTTGGACTCAGAAACAGACAGACACGAGAAAACACCATATTGAAGATGTCAAGGATTCCCAGCAAACCGCCAGAAGCTAGAGGCAAAGAAGGATCTTCCTCTACAGGTTTCAGAATGAGCATGGCCCTGCCAACACCTTATTCTCTGATTCCAGTTCCAGAATTATGAGACAATAGATTTCCATTGTTTAGGGCACCTAGTTTGTGGTACTTTGTTATGGCAACCCTAGGAACTAAGACAAGCCCTATAATATGCCATATACATTATAGAAATATACTAAAACTAGAATTTAAAAAGAGATGACAAAAAAATGTTAATTTTTCATTTTGAAACATGTTCAAACCTACAGTACAGTTACAAAAATAATACAAACCCCATACAGAGAATTCTAACATATCCCTACCAAGCCCCCAGATACCCAGACCCACCAATTTTAACTTTGTGCCACATTTGCCATATCATTCTATCTATTCATCTATTTATCAATCCATTTTCTGAACACTTGAGTGTTGGTTGTATTCATCATGCTCCTTGAACACTTAATAGTGCCATGTACATGTCCTAAGAACAAGAATATTCACTTATATATCACCTTAAGTACAGTTATCAAATTCAAACAATTTATCATTGATATAAAGCTTAGATTCTATATTCCAGTTTTTTCATATGTCCCAATAATGTCCCTTTGAGCCTTTTCTCCTCCCTTGCTAAAGCCCATCCAGGATCATGTGCATTTGTCATTGTCTCTTTTGTTGCTCTTTCTTCTTTTTTTATAAATTGTGGGAACATATGTATAATATAAACTCTCCCATCTCAACTTCGCCAAGCATATCATTTAATGGGATTAATCATATTCATTATATTGCGGGACCTTCACTAACTTCCATTACAAAAACTTTCTCAGTTCCCCAAACAGAAACCCGAAGCCCATTATGCATTAACTGCTCATTCCCCCTGCCCCTGGCAACCTGTACTCTAATTTCTGTCTTTATGCAAAAAGTGTTGTTTTTTTTAACAATTTACTTTATTAATGGGAAACACTTTCCTCCCTCAAATTTTTAATATTTTTGTGAAAACGTGATTAATATTCTCTTTTTAAAAAATTATCTTGGTGTGTGATGAAAAACTTGGAAGTTCGGGTTGGGAATTCAGCGCAGGCATGTTGGTGGGCTGGCCGTCATGCGGCTGCAGCACAGATGCAGGCTGCGTCCAGGCTGGGCTGGCCGCATCGTGACACCACTGCTCAACGTCGTCCACCAGGTCAGCCAAGGTTCTGTTGAAAATGAGCCAGTAAATGTCCATCCCACTGATGTCACACACTGACTCTTACCTTTATGTATATTTTAACAAATTGGTTCAGAACCTGCCAAAATATGTCAGTTGAAAATTTTTCATTAGTTTTCAAATGAGTTTTTATGGGTGAAACATTTACATTATTTTTCAACAAAATTATTTAACAATGGAAACTTTTTAAACATTAATTTTCAAAGTATTCCCTCTATAGCATGTTTTTTCCAAATGGGAGTTATTTTCTTCTTCATGATTAAAATGTCACCTTACCTTACAAGGACAAGAGTAAGTATATGTGTATGTATTTTAAATATCTACTAAGAAAACTATTATTGACAACCACTTATCAGGGAAAGATCAACAAATCTGAGTACCTCTGTTTGTTAAAAGGAAAAATGCACAATATCTTTAAGTTCAACCACTTTTTATTACTTTGCCAAACAAAGTAATGAAAACTAAACCATCAAGCATCTATGTAGCAAAGAAGATTTTCATGGTCATTACAAAGCACCATTAATATTCTACTCTAGTAAAGACTTTGTTTTAAAAAAAAAATTAACCATATCCATGCATTTGTGAATTTCTGGCTTCAAGGATGCTAAAGCTAAAACTTGCAATAAATGATGCAGTAAAAAGATAATAAGATGTGAGGCTGTCTGTAAACTTTATTCTGGAACTTCTTTTTTATTCCCAAATGGCTTCTCCATCACAATTTTACCATAAATTACTGTTTGTAATAAAGAAGTAATTTACTGTTGAGCATCTGTCTTCTGGAACATTCTTCATTTGATGGCTTATAAAGAAATGGGTTTTGTAATTCATCTCTGAAACTGAATTTAGTAAATACCATCAGCTGAGATATGATGGAGACACCTGTGCCTTTGTTTAACTATACAGCAAACCTCCCACACTGAAATAATTGTTCTCATGCATGTTTCTTATTTAGCAATGTTTTCTGTGCCTCTTCCGCAATATTTGCTGACAAGTGAATACATTTGTGACTGTCTCCATGTTATTTTTAGTGTCAACCATTTTAACCTTAGCAAGAGCAAGAATATCTATCATCTGCTATTGCATAATGAAACCTCAAAACAGGCTTCTAAACATCTATCATTATGTTTAGTATGTGAAGGACTAGAGTAAATGGTACTTGACTTTAAACACCACTGAAAAAATTATAGGTTTTCTTCATATTAAGTTGGTAAAGTCTTGTTTGCAAGGTGATGGCAAAAGTAAATTGTAATCTATCACAACATACTGAAAGCAAATAACCAAATGAGGGCACCATTGTCAACCCCTCCACAGTGTGGGATTCCCATTCTACTCTCAGGATACCTCATGTTCTCTGTGCCACATGTGACTAACACCTGAGACAGGGATGTGTATCAACCCTTATGTGAAATATTAGAAAAGCTTAACATTTTTCTTTCCAAACACAAATAAGTTCTAATAGTTTCTTCCTATAATACACATGGTCATCTTGCACCCCACTTTGGATACCCCTGCCCTAAGAAATGAGCTATGTATTAGCAAATCAGGAAACATAGAGGTCATGGTAGAAACCAATATCCCACTAAAAATTAAGTCTATGGAGGTGATGAATGACATTCCAATCTTTTAGTGATGAGGACACATTTTATAAATAAGGCTTGAGAAAGATATTTTAATATTTTAAAGTTGTAATAATCCTAAAATATTCCCTTTAAAGTAGAAGACCCATGAAGGGAGGATATTAATTCATGTTTTCAGTTGGTAAATATCCAAGTGACCATAAACTGAATAATGCCCTCCAAAGATATCTACATCCTAATCCCTAAATTGTTTCCTTATACGGCTAACAGACTTTGCAGATATGAGTTTAAAAGATTTTGAAATGGGGAGACTTTCCTGGGTTATCTGAGTGAGCCCAATGTAATCATAAGGGACCTTATAAGACAGACACAGGAGATCAGAGGGACAGAAGAAGATGTGATAGCGAAGCAGAGAGAGATTTGAAAGTGTTACATTGCTAGCCTTTAAAATGGAGGAAGGGGCTACAAGCCAAGGAATGAAAGGAAAGCAGCTGCAGAAGTGAAGTGGCAAGGGACAGCTGCTCCCCTGGAACCTTCAGAAGGAATGCAGCCCTGCCCACACCTTGATGTTAATCCCAGGAAACTCATTTTAGACACTGACCTCCAGAACTGTAAAAGAATAAATGTGTACTGTTTCAAACCACCAAGTTCGTGGTAATTTATTACGGCAACCATAGGAAACTCATATAGTGACCAATGAATTCAGGTGTGTGTTACTTCAGTCCTGAAAATACCTCACTTGCTATCATCTCCCTAATTAGGGTGGCACATAAGGAAGCACTCAATAAACATGTGTAAAAGTAAACTCATTAGAGGTCGGGCTCTTCCTTGCCTTCTCTCTCCTGCCCACTTTCATCCTGTCTCCTCTTCCAGCCATGAGCTATATATTCCTGAGAATGAAGGCATCATGAATAGTCTAAACCTCAGCTGAACCTGAAACAGCTGCAACCTCACCATTTTAGGATTAAGGGATCCTAGAGCTACGATCTGATGTGGAGGGGAAATGGATCAGAAGGCACAACTGACTCACAGGCAAGAACCAGGAGTTCTTCTGACCATCCTTGATGGAAGCTTCCCTGCTGCAGCACAACAGGTTGAAAGGGTGCAGGAGCTCCTGACAAATGCCAGAGTGCCCTGCTAGCCTGCAATAGCAACAGGCAGATCAGTGTCTCACATGTGACACTGAATTCATTACAGATCTAATAAAGCACTTTCCTTGAAAAAAGTAACAGCAAGTAACAACACAAAATACATGTTAAAACTAGAAGAACTGCAGCATCCTGTTCCTGATTTTAATAGGCTTCTCCTTTGGAATTTTGAGTAAATCCTATCTCTTCTCCAATCTAATTTTAATAGCAAAGAGTTATGATGTTGGCGTGAAAAAGACTTGCTGTTCACAATGAGTGTTGTGGGTATTTACAGTGTAAGCATGAAAAAGCTATATACAGAGTTGTCAAACAATAATCAGGAGACTGAGTCAACTAAATGCATTAAGCAATACCGTGGGAATTCTGATGTAAAATTTATAACCTTAAGAAGTTCAAACTGAATATTAAACCCATGGTTTGCATTCATGAGTTTTCATATTTAAAAAACCTGGGGAAGTATGAGACTATTTATCAGACTTTTTACCAAGTATTCACAAATTATCCACATTCCCAGTTCTTCACCTCATTATTACCAAGAATTGATCTTTTATATTTGCTTGAAAATATCAAATTTCCAATCAAGTAATGATTCCCGTACATGATCCTTGTTGAGTACAATTGAAGGAAATATCCTTATGCCAGCTCCATTTCTCTATATTGTTTCTTAACCTCACTGACTTACAGGGTTTTAATTATGAAAGTAAGGCAGGGTCTTGCACAAAGCAGATACTTAAATATTTTTCAAGGGAATTCATAAAGGAAAGCTGTGGCAAATGTTGTGGCTGATTCTCAATGTTCATTCCATCATAAGCCTATTGATTAACAACAATGTGATTTGGAGGTAGATCTTCACTTATGGGGATTCTAATTGCCAAGAGAATGGGATTACCCTTGGCAAAAAAATGGGCAAACAACCTAAGTCTGGCCAAGAAGAAAGGAGGAGAGTTTTTCTGAAGGCTTCTGGGAAAATTCTCCTATGTACTTGTGAGCAATAAGTTTTACTTCCAGCTTATATGAACAAGGAAGCATGAAACCTGTCAGCCATCTTGCAACCATGGTAATAACTAGCTTTAGGATCAGGCCAACTTTATGTCTGGCAGAACAGCCTGAGATGAATAATTTGGGCTTTTGATGACATTATTGAAATGCTGTATGAAAAAAATCTTCCTGACTTCCTGTCAAATGAACTAATAAATTTCTTTATATGTAAGTCAATCTGAGCATAAAAACTAGCACCTATTAATGGACATCATCTTTATCCTGCTATTTAAATGCAATCCAGTATTTTCCATCTATATTTAGGAATTTCTAACTTATATGTCAACCCTGGTGTATGTCCATAACAGAATTCATCTCCATCTCATCTGCTCTCTCAACTGAATATTAGTCTCCAACTACAGAGGCTTGAGGTCCCAGAGTTATCCTTCCCTTCTCTTTAGATCCTGCCATGTCAGGATTGTCCTCATCCATCTACTTCTTTCTTTTTGCATTCTCACCACCCCAGGTCAGGCCTCACCTCTTTATAGCTACATTTTTACATGTAGAGCATCCAGTGATCTTCCCATTCCTCTGCAAAACAGTCAAAGTGTGTAAGGATTTGACAGGAATATAAAGTAAGGGAGGGACCAATGGGGTATTGATCCCAACTCAGAAATGTTATTTTGTTCCTTCTACATCCTTTGTCTGTTAAAATTGTATCCGCTCTTAAACAAGCAGTTCAAATATCACCACTGTGGTGAATCCGTGTCTAGTCCCTTAGCCGTAGGAGACTCCTGGGTTCTTACACACTGTGCGTCTCTCATAGCCACGGTATCTTCTAGAATTCTATGGATATGTGCTGCTCTCCTCCATTTGTGAATAAGGGTTACATCATATTCATCATATATACATCCCTACACCTTCGTGGTTTATGAAAAGAATCTGGGAGTTGTTTTTCCCCTGTCCCCTATGCACAGATTTCAAATACAAATTAGATTTTTTTTTCATGCCAGTTTTTATTACTGGCATGAACAGGGACTTGCATTAGCATGCTTTTTAATCTCTCTTCCAGTCTTCAAGAAAGGATGTTAAACTCCTAAATAAAAGAAGTTAAATCCCAACCCTTGTTAGACATACCTTGTTAGACACATCTCTCAACTCTAACAATCGGGCATTTGTTTTGATTCTTTCCTGTTTGTTTGGATTCATCTATTTTCACTTTTTTGTTGTTGCTGTTGCTAGTTCTCACACCACAATATAAATGGAAATTTCAAGTAAAATGCTAAGGTAAATTGAATTCTTGAAGATAACAAATTTAATTTTCATGCTACTTTTCCCCCTGGTTTTGCCACTGCAGAGGTTCCATGACTTAATGTATTATAGAGGGAAAAGTCATCCTCTCTCCTTCTCTATGTTCATGTCATGAAACAGACATCTGCTTTCTCAGAAATACTGGAAGAAGAAATTAACCCTTCTCTCTGCTCTACTCACTCTCTCTTTCCCATAGTTTTCAAAAACATAACTTTCTATAAAAAATGTTACTCTTTAAATGTTTTCAGTAAAAACAACATCTAGATTATGGTGATAGTTACACATTTGTCAAAACTTGTCAAATTGAATGCTTTAAATTTGTATAGTTTATTATATGCCAAATATACTTTAAAAAGCTAATGAAACATAACACTAAGAAAGGACATGGAATTATATATGATTAGAAGACCTGAAAGGTCAACACACACACCCCCAAAAAAGAACAAACACTTTAAATGCATCAGCAAATTTATTTACAAATGCACTTGGACAGAAAGACTCACTAGTTTCTGGAGAAAATGTTCTGGTATGCAAAACATTGCTATTTTTCATTGATGGAAAAAAAGAAGCTTTCTATTGGGGACTGCTTAGCAACAATTCTGGTAAAGAAAATAGAGTGCCCTTCATCAAGCAAATAAAATGTTACATAAGCTAATTTTTTAAAAAATCATAATATTACATAGGTGGATAAAAGAATACCAAAAGCAAATTTGGGAGTAGATTTTACTGAAATTTTCCATATGGTTCTACATTTAGTATACATTACAAATAAACAGTAAATGCAATTATATATTTATATTAACTATTTCAAATAATGTGTAAGAACCTTTTAAAAAGAATAAAATACCCTCTTCAAAACACCACTAGAAAGTCAAACTAGTTCATTAACAGTCTCAAACATATTTTGAAGTTCTTATTTTTTCTCTTGTGCTTCTAATATGTTGAATTCAAAAGGTAAATACTGCACTTTTCCCCACACATAATTACCTTGTTATAAATAAACAACAACAAAAATACAGGTTCTATCAGGAATACAATGCTCCTATGCAATCTAAAGAGGCAAGAAAAAAGAGTTATTCTTTTTTTAAAATGAGAACAAAAAAGACAGACAACATGTATTTATAGATCTACATCAGCAGCAACCACCTCTTCTTCTATCTGCAACAGTGTTTTCGTATGCAGGTTTACATCACATGGCGGTTGGCTTTCCAGCTGATCGGGCAAGGAGAAAAGAAAGAAAGGTGCTTAGATTCAATAACACTGGGATTTTGTCCCCTGGGATATAAAGCAGTCCACTCAGAGAATGACTCAGTAGAAAGAATACCTTGTCACTCACTCTTAGGATAAAGGTAGGCAAACTATAGCCTCTGGGCTCTAGAATTCATTTGCACCCCCCACTCCCCCAAAAAAAGTAAAATGTAATTGCTGATATAGAAATAAATTACACTCAACTCTCTAGTATTTGTATTGGAGGGGAGAAAAGGCATGGGCAATTCTTTAATGATGATTCCAAGAATCAATTATATTTGGCTTTAGAATTTGATTAAAGAGAGAAAAGAGAACACGCACACACTCCCCCCATTACATGGCCAGCCTTGCCATTCTCCAGTCTTAATGTCAGCATAAAAGGAAAGGAATGGACAGCTAGGGTAAAATAAAAATTTAAAAAACTCAGAACCCATGGACAGATGAAAAAGAGTTGACTGGGCTTAAGCCATTTTCAAAGCACTCTTCACATAAAGGGCCACATAAATACCTCAGAGTTCAAAAGCAAATTGTTTTGCTGATACCACTTGTAACACCCTTTCATAATAAGGAAGAAACACATGTTACCAGTATCAAGGTTCAAAATAGCAACAGCAACAATGGTTGTCTTTATGTAGCTATAAACAAATGCAATCTAATTATGTTATCCCATGCTTTATAACACTCTTTTATAAAAACATAGACACAAAGTAGCATTTGAACTTTTTGAAAAACTCCAATTTTCTACTAGTGAAACTGAAACACCATATAATCAGAATTAATGACCTTTGTAAAAAATCATATATATTAATATAGGAGTATATATTAACATAAAGCATAAACTACTTATTCTTTATTACTTTTTTTAACGATGGATTTTAATGTTGGTCTTATTCTAAATCACACCATCAAAGCCCACTGTTAAATAATAGAAATAAGTGGAAGGTAACAAAGAGAAACAAACCCTTAACCAAGAAACAGATTATAGTGTGCACAGAAGATTTGTTTTAACTGTTTTGTTTATTTTTACTCTCAAATCACTAGAGGTTTTTTCAGACCTTGGACAGACGGCACAAGAAACCATCCTGGCTCCCAGGATCTTGTCCCTCTCTAATTCCTTGGCCCCACAATCTGCCCTTGTTTGGCTGGAATCTTGAGCAAGATGACCCCCTCACTGTACATCATCTTTGAAGGGGAAAGACTAAGATCCCTAAAAACTGGAATTCTAAGGCAGTGAACTTGAGGGGGAGACAGTTGCAAGTTCAGGGAGATGCATGGGAACCCGCGGTCTCCTTAAGAGACAAGAAATTTTCTCTCTGATTTGCTCTCTTACATTTGAATCTGAGATAGCAGTCATTGCAGTACAGTTGGTTGTTTCTGATTCTGACTTCGGCTCCTGAGGAAGAGCCCCCGAGGACATACTCACAGGCCACACACTGAGGGATGAAAAGAGAACATCCACAATCAGTTCAAGAAAACTTGGGTCACTCCCGGGGGGGGGGGGGGGGCCCAGGGAATTAGCAGCTCTGCAGCTTCTAAGCTTCTAAATTCCTAGATACATTTCAGTAAGAGCAAAAAAAAAAAAAGGCCATAACATGATTAGTAAGTTCAAATGACACCCTGCCAGATGAGGCATTATTTAAAGAATTCATAATACCAATATTTTTTTTTTTTGTAGTCAAGGGAGTAAAGAGTTTATTAAGAAACAAGAAAATGAGAAAAGTACATGGTCCAAGGCATAGACCATGGGCTTACTCCATAACTCCAATATTAAGAGCTAAGATGATCATTCTAAATATGCTAAAAGCAGAAGTGATTCATCAGTTAGCTTAAAGGAACTGAGACATCATTTATCTGAGGAGAATGAAGGAAGGCAAGGAAGACACCACATGAAAGGACTGGAGGACGCGCATGAGCCTGGGATTCTGGCAGCCACTCCGGGGTGCCCTCCCAGCGTCCACACTGCACTAGTTTGGCAAGTGTTCCTACTAGGCGTTGTCACTTCAGGGTATTTTGATTCCATGTGCTCAAACACTAATTATTTTGACTCATTCTGCTCTGCCAAGGACAACTCAAGCCAGCAATGTACACGCTCAAACAAGCTGTGGTCTGCAGACCCCAGGTTCAACAACCGAAATCCTTCTCTGGCACAGTGCAAGTTCAAGAATGAAAGAGATGGATTCCTAAAGACAGGTACTGCATGAAGCAGTTACAGTCTTTCTCTCTCTCTCTCTCTCTCTCTCTCTCTCTCTCTCTCTCTTTCGTTTTTAGGAACCGGGGACCAGGAATTGAACCCAGGACCTCATATGTGGGAAGTCAGCACTCAACCACTGAGCCACATCGGCTTCCCTGAATTAGTTTTTCCATTTTGTTTTTTGCTTCTTGTTTATGTTTCTTCAGGAGACACCGGGAACCGACTCAGGGACCTCCCATGTGGGAGACAGGAGCTCAACCTCTTGAGCCACATCCGTTCCCCTTATTTCTCTTATGTGCAAAACCCCATCAAGTGTAAGCAGGCAGTGTAATTGTTACAATAATTTTCCTTATATTCTTGCCCTTTTCAAAGCTACACTCTCAGACACTGTTAAATTCCATGCCCCCATGCTGTTAATAACATTGATAAATTATAATTGAATTGTGTCTACAATAGCAGGTTAGAGAGGGCATTTATGTACTGTAAACTGATCTTATAGAATCTAACAGATTGGAGAAGGAAATGCATAGTGTATCCAGATTAACTTTTTAAAATTAGGTTCAAGATTTGAGAACTAAGTAGCAGGCAATTTGCGATTCAAAGTGCAGCACAGACCAATGAACATAGCACCTAGCTTGTTAGTGGCGCGCCCACACCCAGAGCTCAAAAAAGCCATGCGCTCTTCAAGCAAAGCTTTGCGGGTGGGCAGGCTGTTTCTCTCGGGCTCACCTTAAAACAATGTAAATGATAACAAAGACCCAGGGACTCGATGATCATGGCGGCTCCTCTGCCCAGAATGCTATTACAGTAGGAGCACACGCGCTTCCCACTGACTGACCTAGACGCAGAAGAAGAATGAAATGGAGGCTTTCATCCATGCAGCTTAAGGTTATGGTTTAAAATAACACTTTGGCATTAACGTTAATTAAAAATTTAAGAAAGGCTATATAACTGCGGGAGAAAAACTTTCACAAGTCAACAAAAGCATGCCTTGGTTATGCTGTAACCTTGAAGGATCCCACGACAATCCTGAGACCCTTGACACCTATTCACCTACCTGCACTTTATATGCATATGCTATCCTTAGATCACATCTTCACTTAGCTATAGCATCTGCCTACTGCCCCTCTTCCCATACTCTAATCAATCCTACATCTTCTTGCCAGTTAAACTTGCTGTGTTAGAGCACAACTCTAACCATGTCATTCCACCCCTCAGAACATGAAAAGAGCAGCCCAAATTCCTTTCCAAGGCATTGCACCAAGTCTTCTACAACTTAGCATCTCAACTTAACTTTTACCCTTTTTCTTACTTATCCAATTTTCTACCTTTAAAAAGGGGGGGAGGGGGTATCACTGCTTTCCTGATTCTGTGCCTCTGGCTTTCAGGATTGTCACTGTCAAGAATGGAAAGAAAATCAACTGAAAGTCGAAAGCTACCACTAAGATAGGTAAGGAGGGTTTCTACTTTAATTCTGCATGTGGGTCCTATCTCTTCTCCCAAGCACTGGCCACTTCTCACTGACCCTTGCGTCCCCACAGTGCTAGCACAGTGCTTTTGTTCAAAGAACAGTGTTTAGCTGTTGAGTGCCTGATGTTAGAAGGACACCTCCTAGACCGAGACCTTCTCAGGACAGAAAAGCCCATGTCCATGATCTACTGTCCCAGAGTGAGTCTCTTGGCAAAGTAAATGGATACCTTTTCCTTTACCTTCTCTCCACCCCATGGCCCTCATCTCCCCCCACTCTCAATTCACATTCCTTGATAAATATCGTGCAGATCCTCGTACATGTAGCATTATTTTGGATTGGCATAAAATATTTTCTTACTAAATCCCTTATTTGATAGCTAAAATAACCCAAGGACATCGATGTTCATAGCAGCATAATTCATAATAGCCAAGATGTGGAAAGAACCCACTGTTCATCAATTGATGAATGGATAAACAAAATGTGGTATACACACACAATGGACTATTACTTAGCCATAAAAAGGAATGAAGTTCTTATACATGCTACGACACAGATGAACCCTGAAGATATCATGCTGAGGGAAATAAGTCAGACACAAAAAGATAGATGTTGTATGATTCTACTTATATGAAATATCTAGAATAAGCAAGTTCATAGAGATAGAAAATAGATCAGAGTTTATGAGGGATTGGGAGGAAGGAGGAATAGTGAGTTATTGCTTAATGTGTACAGAGTTTCTGGTTCTGGGTGGCGAAAAAGTTTTGATAATGGAAGGTGCTGATGGTAGCACAATATTGGGAATGTAATTAGTGCCATTGCATAGTACTTAAAAAATTCCAGCATTAATCATTGTATCTCTCCTTTTAAGAATTTCCTTTATGATGAAAAGCAGTATATGCCAGTAGAACTTGCTTCTGGTGGCAGTGGAAAGACTGATGTATGTAGTTAGGTGAATCATAACTCATCTGTGGAGAAGCCACACAAATTAAAAATCTTTGCGACATTTTGACATCTGTGTCTTATTCCATACCAAAAGGCATGTTTCTAGTCAAAACCTATCATTATAGCTCTGACAGAGTTCCAGCAGCACATGGCAAAAAGTAGTAGTTGGTGTAGACGGAACAAAATGTTGGCAAATCAGAGGAAAAACAAGCAATGATTTTGGAAATCAAAAACCCAGAAGGGAAGGTCCCACCTATTTAATAATTTTTATCCAGTTTGTTAAAAGTTGCACAGGTTGTAGGGCCTGGTTATACTGCTTTCTTTTTATACTCAGTCCCTATTTAAATGAGTTTGTATAACAGTCTCATTAAAACAGTCAAACATTTTACAATACTGCTTTCTCATAAATTTGAAAAGCATTCATGAACCATGGTATATTTTCATGATTCCACATGGAGGATTACTCATGCACATCGACACCCAAGACAACGACCAAAAGCACAAGCAAACAAGCTGGCGGCAATAATACAGAAGTTCTGAAGGTCTACACTGGCCTCACAGACGGGCGTAAACGCTCCTAGGGTAGCCTGGAGAGATATTAAGAAAGCCTTCTTAATTGATTGGATAAAAAACACTGAATTTGACATCCTTAAAAGGGCTTGTTCTTCTTTTTCTCTGGAAAACGTGTATAAGATTTGGGGGAAATTTGAGGGGAAAACGCCCATGAGACTAAGAAAAGAAAAGGAGAACCATGCAGGGCCTCACCTATTGTGCAGCTGGGGCCCTGGCTGGGACGCTGATGGGGAATGGCTGAGAGCAGTGGTGGAGGAGCCCGAGGCAGCGGTATTCACAGAACCAGCTGGAGCAGGCGGAAGGCTGGAGGATGGATTTCGCATGTAGGCACGGTTTGATGTGGATACCAGCTGAGGAGGTGGGCGACTGAAGTCTTGCACAGAGGAAGAAGCATAGACTCCTGTAGACTGATTGAGCCAAGGGGACTGTCTCCAAGAATTGGATCTTGAGGAATCCAGATTATCTAGAGATTCACCTCTGAAACATATAAAAGAGTCATCAAAACAGGTATAGCATATTCACCCAGAAATCTATTTAACACATCATTAAAGTCGCTAAATGTATTTATGTATTTTATTAGCAGGCATTAATCTAAGAAATCCAGTGACATATAAAATTACCCTTAACAAGAAAATTTCTCTTTATCATCAGAGGAATCATGAAGTTTCAAAGTTCAATCAACCTTAACTTATTTTTACTTAAATTTACTGGGTGCTTGGGTAAAATAATAAATATACCGACCAAAGTAGAAAGAAAGAAATACTGTGAAGAAAAGTACTTTTTTAAAGAAAAAAGCTAATAAGACTAAGACGACAGATGTTCATTCTTTAAATCTTCGTTTAGACATATCATTTCTAAAATCATTTTTGATCACCAACCAAAAAATATATACATTTTTAAAATACCTATTATGCCAAGAATTGGGCTAGAAACTTTCACAAAAATATTAAACTGATTTAATCTTCTCAATACTTGTATTTCTTTTTATCACAAAGAGGTTAGGTAACTTGCTTATGGTGAAAGAGCCAGAAAGTAGTAGAAGTGGCTTTCAAACCATATTCTCTTTGACTCCAAAACAACCCATGCCATGCCTACTGTGCAACTCCCATTCATTCACCATCCAAATTCTTGATTTAAATAATTGTGTTCACATTATGGAAGGATTCTTCAGCCACTTCCATAAATTGAATATACATTTAAAATAAGCTATAGCTCATAAACTTACTTAAACACAACTTTTGGAAAATCTCTATTAAAATTGTGTACTTACAAAAAATAAAATAAAATAAAAAAATTTTAATTGTATACTTACAGTAATACTTAACTACAAAAAAGCCCTCAAAATTGTCTTACCTCTACATAGGCAGTTTTGCTGTTATTGCTTTTTAAAATTTATTCTTAAACCAAAATTTTAAAAAAAAATTTTCTTTTAATATTATACAAATAATACACAATCATGATAAGAAAATGCATGCAGTATAGAAGAAAATCTGAAGGAGAAATCAGAGCCCCACCTCGCTCTCTTTTTGCAGCTTACCTGCCCTAATCCCCAGAGATAACCACTGCTAACTTTGTACCCTTCTGGACCTTTTTTCCCATATGGAAGCACATATTTATAGATAGATACAAATCTGCTTTACGTAAGTACAGCCACGTCTATATGCATATGAAATATATTCATGTGTTTAATGTTCTTAAATGGGATTATTCTACAATTCATATTCCTCTGTAAATTGCCTTTTCCCACTTTATATTATCTTGGATCAATTTTCATGTCAACGCATGTGACATACTGTACTTTGGTGACCCCCAATGAACCACACCTCCTGGTATTCATGCCCTCTTGTAGCTCCCTCCCACTGACTCTGAGCTTGGCAAGGTGACTAACTTTGGTCACTGGGACATCAGGAAGCATGATGCAAATGGAGATTTGATAAGCAGTTGCATATTGGAACTTCTGCTCTTCCAAGGCTTTCTCTTTGAATCCAGATGCCATGCCACGAGGCAGTCCAAGCAGCTATTTGGAGAACAGAGAACAAAGTCTCCCAGGTAAGAGCTCCCAATGGAGCCTTCTAGATCAGGGATCAAATTAGAGCCCATGGCCCCATTTTCATATGGTCTGGCCTATGAGCTAAGAATTGTTTTTATATTCCAAGAGTTATTTACAAAATTGAAGAAGAACACAGGGCAGAAATCTATGTGACCCACAAAGCCTAAATTATTTACTATCTGGTCCATTACATTAAAAAAAAAAAAAAAAGGCCAGCTTCTGCTGTAGGTTACTGCAGCTGCCCACGAGCCCCAGTCAACACCAGGCAGAGGGAAGAACCTCCCAGTCAACCCTCAGAACTGAGAGAATGAATTGTTGTTTAAGCCACAAAGTTTTAAGGTACTGTGCTATGCAGCAATATATCTCTTTCATGTATTGAAATATAGTATATAGGATTCTATCTTATTGGTGTGCCACCATTTATTTAAACATTACTCAGTACTCTCTTAATAGTAGGCATTGATATTTTAATCGAGTTTTTTTTTCTTTTGCTCTTACCAACATTTTAGTGAACAAGCTTGGATATATTTTTGCATACTTGTCCAAATACATCTAGAAGATAAATCAAATTGATCACAGGATATAGACTTTTGCTAAATACACTCTGAGAAATGGTCCACCCAATTGGGAACATGAATTCCTATTTCCTCAGACACTTGTCTAAATTAGATTTAATCAATCTTTTATCTATAAATCCAATAAGCAAAAGACATACATGTTTCAGAAGTAGTATTGGTCATCTTTGTATATTTATTGGCTTTTTGTGTTTCTTTTTTCTTTGAGCTGCCTGTTCATATAACTTGTCTATGTTTCTATAAAGTTGGGTTTATTTACCAATTTATGAAAGTCATCTGTATGTTGAGATAAATTGTCTTTGTCTGTGTTATAAATAACATTCCCCAGTTTTTTGTCAGCTACGGAAATATTGAATCAGATTAGCTGCAGCATTCATTTATCCAAGCTACATCTTTTTCAATGTTTATCTACCCATCTCCCATCTACCCATCTCCAATTACTTATATCTCTGTATTTACCTTAAGATTACAAAAATCACTGTCATTATTCCATTCTAACCATTGTATCATTATAAACATAAACAAATAGTTTTATTTTATGTTCACAGCCAAGAAAACTCCAAGATCCAAGAGCAGCATAAATTAAGTGTCTGAATCACATTTCAAAGTTTAATATCCAGTTTTGCAACTTATTAGCTATGTGGTTTTGTGTCTTTCCTGCTTGAGTCACGGTTTCCTCATATAGAAAAACAGAACCACAGTCCCTGCCTCAAAATGTCCCCAGATTAAGTGAAATGATGTACACAAAACAACTGGTATGGGACTGGCACAAAATAGGTGCTCAATGACATTTGTTCTACACTTCCTTTTCTCCATGAGACCTTAGTGAGTAGGAGAAAAAAAAATTCGGTGACATCTCTTCTGTCCAAAACACCCAGGCTGTCTAAAAATTAAACATGCACCACCCAATAAAGGACAGGAAATAACTATCAACATGTCTCATACCTTCTCATAATTCCAGGCAGACCAATGGGCTCTTTATTTACACTGGAGCTGCGCTGTCGAATCCAGCTATTGTCATTGTGAAGGGAAGTTCTCTTCCTCATCTCCTGGAGGATTTGTTGTCTCTCCAGTTCTGCTTCTGATGGGACTTGCTCCTTCTTGGAGCTCTTCTGTGAAGAGCTGGTGCTCCCAATCTGGTCCAAATATTTATTGCTCTCTAAATTAAAAACACATCAAAAGCTTTAGGATTAGCACATCAAAAAAAGTGATCAGGAATAAATCTCCACTTACAGTTCTACCAAAAAAATGTGATATCATGCACCTATGCTAACATGACCAATTCTCACTAAGGCTCTGCATGAGAACATAAAGCAATATTCTCCTCTCTCTGGAAGTTCCAATTGCAAAGGCGGCTGCCTAAAAAGAAAACAATCAATATTGAGTTTAGCAATATTAAGTTACAAAATGCTGGTCTAGAAATAGTTTTTCTTTTATTCCTCCCTTCCTTCCTAAATCAAATCAATCAAGTGCATGCTTATCAAATGCTTGCTGTGACAACTCTGCAAGAGAACAGAGAGTTTTCTTCTTTCAAAAAACGTACACTTCCGTGGGGAGAGAAAATATGTTAAGTGCGTGTATCTCCAGCTTCCATTACTCAAGCGCTCACAGTACAAATCACAGAGTAAATCATGACCAAATTGTAGGAATGAAGGCATATTCAAAATGGCTTTTGCAAATTTGAAAAATATCCAAGTAATCCAAATAATAACCCATGAATGTCATCAGCCTTGTTTCCATTCTAAGAAACTGACACAACCGTAACTTAGGTGTTGAATTTATTAATGACAATTAAGTCATGTTTTATCCTGAGAGCTTTGTCTCATTGGATTTACTGATTAATGTCTGATTTGAGTAAGACAGCCACAACTTTGAAGTATCATCCCCACTTAATTTGGATTAGGAAATTTCACCTAAGGATTTATTTTCTCTTAGTCTCCAGATCTACAGCTATTGTCATTCTTTCAAACTTCATGGTTTGTTTCCACTCTAGTTCCCAGGAAGCAATGGGCAAAGCCACCCAAAGGCTTCTTACACCCACTTATGTGTGTACATACTGTCTATCAATTTGGTAAGATTTTAAATAAAACATTTTCATTTAAAAAGTACCTTAGTGGCATAACCAATTAATCTATCTAAATATATAACAACTTCCAAATTCAAGGAAGCACTGAAATTAGCATTGGGACGGAGTTATAAAATAAAACCATAATAGCTATCTAGCTATCCAGCTAGCTATCTAGCTATCTACCTATCTACAGGGCCTGCTACTCAGGAGCTTGCAATCTAGTTAGTAAAAGGGAGGGAGCAAACATAAAAAATAACCAGATTAATCATACAAGCCACAAATATTTACAAAACAGTTCATAGGTACACAGTTGTCATTACTATCAGACCATGTGTTTAAGTTCAGGAGAAAATAAGATGACCGTAGGTTAAAAATATTTCATGGAAAAATGAAGAACTTACGCTATACTGTTAATGGTGGTTAGGGGAAAGTCCAGAGGAGAAGAAATAGAAAATCCAAATAAGGAAAATCAAGACCAAAGCAACCAGATCAAAAACCACCTGATAAGTATTGCAATTATGTAATCTTAATGAAGCTAAAACATCTTGACCTTAAAAATACTGATTATAGTGTGTGATAACATAAATAAGCAATTGTACTAAGAAGTATGAAGATCATCACATTTACCATTTTTATTTGTAGGGTAATTATCCAGCTCAGTGGTAGATCTAGATTTATTCCTGAAACACAGAATACAATATATAAAATACATCACATTAAGAACATCTTTTTCATATTTATGAACACCAAAAAGATTGCTTTTTAAAGCAGTTGATTTATTTTTGGTCTTTTCAGAAGCCTATTTACTTCTATACCAAGTAATTTTTCATGTTGCGCTAACTAGCAGAAAACAGTAACACCACCAACACAGAGAAGAGTTAGATGCTAGAAATAAATATGAGCATGTGAAAGCACTTCTCGCATTTGTGAGATGATTAAGGCTATGGTTACTGACCAATTTTTAGACTCTTACTTTGTTCCAAACCTGATCCTACCAGGTTAAACAAAGCATCTGTCATCAGACTACATAAAATCAGACCATCTCCCTTCCTCCATTTTGCCCGAGGGTTACAATGTTGAATTCTCAGGGATTGGAGTACCACCAACTACTCTGAAACAGCAATTTATTAAATATTATCCTAGTGTTTCAAAGAGGTGCTAGAGCTCATTGCCATAGCCAACTGCTGAAGGTGTCTGACTTTGTATCAGTAACATTTACGATAATAAGCCAGCCGATGCCAATCTCATTCTCACTCTATGAGGCACACTGAGCTTCAAAAATAATAGTAACAACAATAAAATGCAATATTATTATAAATACATATGTGTACATATGTATGTACATCTGTATATGTATGTGTATGTAATACAATAATATATAATGATGTATAATGCATAATAATAATAATAAGCCACAACAGTTAGCAGACAGTAGCATTCGTGAATGGTTCCACTTGTCTTTACGTAGAAGAAGTGGGAATGTCTAGAACCACTCCTAATGCCTCTAGGACATGCTGTATCATGACTGCCTAGAAGTGTTTCATATATTCCAGGATTCCTTAAGTCTCCTTTCTCTGCATTCTAATAGCTTTCCCTAAGGTAATTAGCTGCATTTTTAAAAAGCTGCTTTAAATATATCAATGAGTAGTTTTTAAAAAGGGAAATAAACATTTTAATGATCTCTAGAGACCCAGAATGATTCATTATCAATAAGGTCATCTATCACTAGATTTTTTATCTAGCTTTTTGTCAGACTACTCCTACTCAGTTATTCTTGTCCTTAACCAACTACTCTAAGTCCTATTCAGTTATCCTGATTGCCTATAGATATGAGTCTTTATGTATATCTAGCAAGTAAGACAGAAATTTCAGTTTTTAAAACATAGACATTAACAGTCTTACACTAGATATCTCTAGGCAGACACTTAAGGTCCTTAGTGATTTCATAAATGCCAAATATTTTTAAAATTACTTTATTTAATGTTTGGGGAAATTTTAAGACATGTAAAATTCAGATATCTAAAACCCTATCTTCATTCCCTACAACTGACCAATAGTTCCAAGCAAACTCTTAAGAGAAAGTCCACAGTTCCCATTTCAGAGGTCCACATGTAACCTCTCTGGGGTAGGCTTAGGCCATTACTCATAACCTCCTGAAAATAAAGGTTACGGTATACTTAAGTGGGCACCACTCTTCCCCTGCAATGTGCCTCCTCCCTTGAAGAGGTAGAGTTTTTCTCCTCTTGTGAATCTGGGCTGGCCTTGTGACATTAGACAACAGAACATGGCAGAGCAATGGTGTGCAGTTTTAGGCTTAGACCTCAAGATGTCATACATACTTCCTCTCTTTAATTCTTTCTCTCTACCCTGTCCAGCCACCATGTATACTCTGGCCTACTAGATGTTAAGACATATGGCCCAGTTGTCCTCATTGCCCCAGGTAACAGCCAGCCCACCCCCAGAAGCATTGTTGCCTAGCCAACCGGTAGCAGACATATGAGCAAACCCAGTCAACCAGAAGGACTGCCAACTGAGCCCAGCCCAAAATGCTGACCTGCAAAATCATGAGCTAAACCACTAAGTGTTTAGGGGTAGTTGTTTACACTGCAAAAGCTAACTGATAAAACACCAGCCAGCAAGTTCTCTTTGTATTCCACAAAAGACAGCTCTACAAGGCATCTAGGAATATTCATGTTAAGGCAATTACTACCAACTTAGCAATAATTAAATATTCTACAAACCTGTCACTAGGAAGCAATCCTGAAGATTCTTCTCCTCTCTTTAGTATATCATAGGAATCAACAGGCCTAAATAACAGAAGAAGAGATTAGACAGTCAAAATATCAGGCTTTAAGATCTTCCATTGGTTTAAGAAATAGATTCCAAAATTATGGTATTCTAGCCTCTCAATGAGAGTGTTTCCTGGTTTAAAAACTAAACACACTGTGGGAGGTGGGCAACATGGGAATCCGAGTGGGTTCCGTATAATATTTTAGGTAATCTAAGCACCTCTTAAAATATATGTATATATATATATAAAAAATAACATTTTTGTAAGCAAATACACATATATGCATATATATTTATATATCATTTTACAAATGTTTGTATGTATTGTGAGAATTTTGATTTTTACCCATAATAAAAAAAAAAAAAAAAAAAAACTAAACACACTGAAGTATTTGAACCAATCACTGCAGAAAACAGACCTATTACTATCAAAAGACTTTTGCAATCCATTCACTCACTCATCATTTATTCTGCAAGTATATACAGATAGTCTGCTATGTTTCCAGTACTCTTCTAGAGCTGGGTTACAGATGTGAATGAAACAAAATTATTGGCCTCATATAGGCCTCATTATAGGTCAAACAAGCAAATAAATGTGTAATATAAAGCAGGAGGAAAATGTGTATTTTAGACCAGGTATTCTGGAAAGTCTAAGAAGGTGATATTTGAGCAGAGACTTGAAGAACATGAGTAAGCAAACATACAACTATGGGAAGAAGACTTCTCCAGGCAGAAGGGCTAAAAAGTACAAAAGTCCAGGAAGAATATGTTGGGCATTTCCAAGGAATAGAAAGGAACTTGGTGTGGCTGAAACAGACTGAGCAAGGAAAAGAGCAGTAAGAAGTGAGGTAGACAAGAGGACCAAGATCTAGCTCATACTAGGCTTGCAGGCCATGTAGAGGACATTGGATGGTATTGTAATTGTGATGGGAAGCCATAGGGAGGGTTCTGAATAGGGATGTTATGGTGACATGACCAGATTTATAATGTAAAGGGTTTATTTGGGCTACTTCTGTTCACTTGTATAGAGAACTGACCGAGAGAACAGGAAGACCAATTAGGTGCCTTTTGCGGTCAGGAATGCACAATTATGTCAAGCTGATTTAAAATCACATGTCCTTTGGGCTGTGGGGACAGACCTTCTATACTGGTATATTTTGACGGACGTTTCCCTCTCTCTTTCTGCCTGACGCATCTGCTCTTCTGCACGCCGTTTCTGCTCCTCGGCCTCAGCCTGGCGCCGCTTCTGCTCCTCGAGCTCGGCCTGGCGCCGCTTCTG
>JAKSZT010054334.1:30382929-30494276 GCA_026826555.1 Tolypeutes matacus
GCCTGGCGCCGCTTCTGCTCCTCGAGCTCGGCCTGGCGCCGCTTCTGCTCCTGCTCCTCCTGATATTGTTGCTCCTTCAGTTTTCTCTCGTTCTCAAGAATAAGTTGTTCCTGCAGCTTCCTTCTCTGGTCCTCATTAACACCGTCTTCCCTCTCCTCCTCCCCTGCTCGGGTCCCTTCCTTGTCAGACGACTTGGACCCTTCACTCCAGGTGGCTTCCCAGGTGGCAATAGCAGGCTCACGTGGACTCAGTAAAACGCTGTTTGAGTTTAGGACCATCAGTTCCTACGAGACCAGTGAAAAAGAGAGCCATTTAAATCTTTTATTTCTACAATTTTACATAGATACATATATTCACCTTTATTTTATATGGTATCTTGCAATTGACCCAGAATTCCACTTGAAACCATATTAAACGTTTTACCATTTTTTAAAAAGCCACACTTACATTGATAAAATTATCTAATGATGTACTAGGGAAGCTAGAAAAGTTGAAACATTGAAGTAAACTTCTTATACATCAGGGCTCATTGTACTTTTAAAGAGCTACCTAGAGTACATGTGGCCAAAAGCCAACTGAAATCCATTATGTTCACCAACAAGGTAAAGAGAAGGGAGAAAACTCAAAAGGCATGCTCCAACACTACCTCATCTAAGTACTTGGAATTCTCTCTCTCTGCCTCTTGCTTAGCCCTTTGCCACTCTTCCCTCAGTTTCTCCTGCTCACGTTGATATTTTTCCTACAAAAAAAAAAAAAATACCATATTAATTATTAATTACTAGATTAGTAGTGTTAAACAGAATTGTTCCATTAGCATTTTTGCTACCTATAGACCTTCACCTTGACTTTTTTTTTTTTTTTTTTTTTTTTACCGGGAGGTACCGGGGATCGAACCCTGGTCTCTCCATATGGTAGACGGACGCCGAACCTCTTGAGCCACGTCCATTTCCCATTCACCTTGACTTTTAAAGATAGTGATTTTATTTTCATTTAACCAATCAGATTTTGGTCCCTAAGTCAGAAAATAGCTTATATTGAAATAAAATGCCAAAGTTGGGAAAGAATAGTCAAATACCGTTGAATGCATATCTACCTTTTATTATGGTTGTAATTCCTGAAAGTCTCTAGAGAACTGTGGGGGTGGGGAGTGCCGTGGGAAATGAGTTACTCTGCAACGAACAGAGTACACACATTATAGGTACCAAGTCCTTACAAAGACTATATAACTCTCACCCATACAAGAAAGTCCATAAACTATAATCCTCCATACTCTAAAAACATCTATTGGTGTCTATAAATAATGATTTTTAAAGGACCACTCTGCAAGTCTTCAGAATGGAAAAGTGTTTAATACAAAAATGTGTTGCATATCGAAAGATTTGTTATTTCCTAAGTTATTAGATAGATAGATAGATAGACAGACAGACAGACAGACAGATAGATAGATTTGCTTCTCAATACCTGTTGACATTGACCAGGTAAAAGCAAAGAAAGAAAACCTACTTCCTACTCGTCCATGTTATTCTGCTCTACCTGGAGGAGGCGATCTTGCTCCTTCTGCCACCGCTCCTGCCGTTTCCGCTCCTCCTCTGGATCCCACGCCCAGCGACTTGGGACACTGAGCGTTGGTACCGGAAGCTAACCAGCGAAGAGGTGTAAAAGCAAAAGAAGATATATCTTCATTAAGTCATCTGCTGAACCACTTTTGCATACATAAAATAGTCATAATACAAGTTCGATTTGCTTAAACTGTACCAAAGGGGAAAATAGCTTTATATTTCAAAACAGGTCTTTTATACTTGGAAGAATTACTATTTGATAAGCTCTTATGTAACTTAAAATGATGGTTAAGTACTGCTTCTGTGTGTTAAGTAAGCCTTACCAAACTCAACTTATTTATTCCAAACTACAAATGAATACAACTTACATCAGGAACCACAGAATCGGAGCTTCCTGTATTATAGCATGTGGGCAAGGAAGGAAAAAAACACAACATAAGTCTTTGCATGTCAATGAAACAATTATACACTAGCTACCCTTATATGCCAGTATACTAAGTGACATCAATGTTTCATTAAACAATTTCAGTAAATCCTTCTTTCTCTTTAGTTCCTTCTGTTTGTTACTCATCTTTCAAACTCACAGTCAGTAAAAAGAAGATAAACCATGAATGGCAGTGAAATACTTAAGCTACAACCTAGCTATTGGTTATAATCTGGATCGATGGTGTGTGTCTGAAGGTGTTTCAGGGTTCTTTCATTCATAAACTGGGTAGTATCTCATATTTGTCTTTAAAAAAAAGAATTTCAAATGCTAGAACATCTTTTAAATCCATGTTTTTGCTCTCCACTGTTTGATTACAATGTGACAGCTGCAAGTCACATTTTCAGGCCATCTTGCTGAAGCTCCTTTTCATAAATAAGCCACCACAACAAACATGTCCAAGAAGTATTTCCCTTTCCGCTCCTATTATTTGAATCACAGGTGTTCAAATTGCATGTGTAGACTTAAGGGCATAGTTTTATTCTTTTTATCCATAGGGGGCCTACGTAAGTATGCGTGTTTAAGCTAAGCACAATGATCATGAAAACTAGACAAATTTCAGAACACTCACTATTACACAGTTTTTGTTTTTTTAATTTTCCTGAAACCTTAGCTGTCATCAAATAAATTACTCACTTACACAATTAATTTTTAAAGAAAACTGCTTGGAGACTTAGAAAACTAACCATCCCTAAAATAGCCTGTTGAAGAAAAGTGAGTGTAAATTAGGACAGATAAAGGAAATAAATTTTTTATCCAACATGAGCTAGGACAATCATACTGTTTCAATTAATTTACCAAAGAAAAGCAGGAGTTTAACAAAAATATGAATCAAAGACACTGAGGATACTGACACAAATAGACTTTGCACATGCATAGTTGGCTAGCCATTTCTATTTACAATCATAAAGAAACATTAATACACCAGAAGAATAGTAGGCAATTAATTCAAAATACCTAAATCCAGAAATATCCTGTTATAAGGAAAGTTTGTAAATATTTTGATAATCTTAAAAATAAGAAAAATTAACATTTGAGACAGCAACAGCACACTCTCCTGATTGTACAGTGCATCCCAAATGTTGGCTATTACTTTTAAATTCTTGATAGCACAACACAGAGCTCAAACTGCATCCAGGGATTAAAGTATTAGACAAATGTGAGATTGTAGGAAAAGCCACGTGCATAGCACACCAAGAGGCAGCCCAGCCCAACTACACCAACACAGAGGATCTGAAAATGCAGTTGTTCACAGATGCAATCAGAATTTATTTATTTATTTATTTATTTATTTTTTTTTTTTTTTAAGATTTTATTTATTTATTCATTTATCCCCCCCCTGCTGCCTGTGCTCGCTGGGTCAGCCAACCACGCCTTGCGGGCGGGCCCGCCCCCACCAAGAGGCCCCGGGAATCGAACCTGGGGCCTCCCATATGGTAAACGGGAGCCCCACTGATTGAGCCACAGCCGCCCCCCAGAATTTATTTATTTTTACTTCACATCAAAGTCAAAAGAACAATCACATTAGCGTTCCAAAACCACCATCCCATTAGCAATAATAATTCTGCTCTTTATTAAAAGCATTTTCCACACCCAAAAATTGGCCAGAGTTTTTAAAACTTGGCCAATTTTATGTTGGTATAATCTAATATTATCAATTTGTAGGGAGCAGTAAGGCTTAAATAAAATTCCTCACTTCTAAAAGTTACCCGATGGAAAGAAGTGTGTGTTTAACAGCATTTCAGTTTTTTTTTTTTTAAAGTTAAAAAAAAAAAAAAAAAAAAAAAAAAGAGGGAAAAAACTTTAGAGGTATGCAAAGGACACACAAAGACCCATTACCACAGAGGTAGACCCATGAGCTGTAAGAAAAACCTGGTGACCCTGGGGAAAGAATGGAAATGGGTTATGTTGCTTGGTCATAATGACAGCCAAATTGAAGAGGTTCAGTACCCAGCACCACAGACCATCAGGAAGAGTGTAGGGTGGGGACAATTCCATGAAAGTGCATGAATTGTTAGCTTTATGGTTTACCTTGTTCAAAAAATTGTGATCGTCTTTTTAAGTTTTTCAAAGAAATAGGTTCAGATGCTAGTTGAAAAATACAAAAAAAAAAAAAAAAAAAAAAATCAATCAATCAATCAATACCATGCCATTCTCTTTAATCTCTCACCACTGGAAAACTAAGTAATACTTGATACACCTTTCCAATCTACAGCAATATTATTTTCTTAAATGACAAAACTGATAGCCAAAGAAGATAGGGATTATTTCAATGCAAATGTACACACATATTTTAGTAGTCTATCCACATTCAAATTAGTACAAGGAGCAGATACTTTTATTAACAAATTTGAGCAGATAGCATCACAATTTCAGCTATGGAAGCCAAAGTACCATCTTCTATTGCAAGGTCACTTGGCTTTAGGGAAATGGAAATTAAAATTTTCTGCTGAGATTTATCTCTACAAAATCTCTTCTGGTACAAGGAATATTGTTTGTAACTGAGAATTTCACAACACTGATGAATAAGAAAGGAAATGAAAAGTAATGGGAGGAGGGCAACAAAATAAATGATATGCAAAGAAATAAAATAAAAACAAATGCTAAAAATAAAACATTCTTCTAACTAGGCTATCTTGCCCTAGTTTTCAAGATCATATAGCTACTTTCTTTAAGTGAAGCAGATGGAGTTCAGTGAGATAAAAAAATAAATAAAAAGAAAGATTGTCCCAAATGACTACCATACTTCAGATAAATATTATAGCTTAATACTAGTTGGTGCTTCCTTATCTAAACGAAACCCTCAAACAATAGCTCTGCATTGGGAATAGCCTGTAGCAGGATTCCCTTATTATGGGGAGTGGCTTAGGATGACAACAAAACAAGGGAATCATATAAATGTGCAATAATTGAATGTTTAAATTTGTCAAATTAATTCCATAATCATTAAATAGTTAGTTTTCTTTAATAAGTCTGCTCTGCCTGTGTCGCTGGCAGGACAGTACGCAGATGTCTTAGAGTTAACATCATAAAGAAAAATAAGTAATGTTCATTTTTAAAACTCCTTTAATAAAGAATGCAATGTAAAACAATAAAAATATAATCACTTCATAAGAAATAAAAACCTTAAAATGATCATTAAGGAAAGGGAAATTTGTAAACTTGGTGAAACTTTGACATAATCTATTTGGAACTGGCAATTACAGATTCAAAGTCACCAAACTACTATGAAAACCCAGCTCCACTCCTGTTGGCCTGGTTCATGGTAAAGTTATCTTCTTTGGGTCTCATTTCCTGCTTAAAGGTAGAAAATTATCTTTCCTACATATTTTATATGCCCAAGAAATAGCACACAGTGTGTGGTATCTAAATTATTAATGGATAGACAGTAAAGGGAAAAGAATGGTAACTCCATAATACAAAATTTCCCTAGATAACACTGCCTGCTTTTTTTATTACAAATGGGTACTTTTGCTAACAGTTGCCATTGACATTTCCCTATTAAGATTAGCTTCTTCAAAGTTTGTCCTTTTCACAACAATAAAGGGGAAAAAGGAAACTTCATTTACCATCTCATGTTCAACTTAGAGATTCTCTCTGCCAGCATATGCTATTAAGAAGGCTTCGGGAAAACCAGTCTTTTTTATTTGGCTTAGGCACAAAGGCACTCAAAGCTCTGGAACATGCAGCCAAAGCTTTGTTTGCAGTTCTTGAGCTATTCAATGCTGGAACTGAATGCCCTTCCACCTGACTGCAATTGGATCTGTATGCTTTCCTTTTTAGTTTCAACTTGCAATGGATCGATATTTCACTAACAGATATTAGTTTTTATAAGACTAGAACCCAAGTGCTGTGCTTTTTCCTGTTATCATAAATGTAAGTTACAATGGTGATGTTTACCTTTTGATTCAAAAGTACTGCTTTCATCACGAATTCCATTGATTTCTTTGGATTCAGTATTCTGGAAAGAATAAAAATGATAGTTAATAGTCTTTCCAATTTGACTTTGGGCTTAAATAATGCATTTCCCATTAATGAAAATATCTTCCAACAAGATGGGTTTTTCAGGATATTAATGCATTCCTTGCAGCCTCTCTTATGCAGTAGAAACTTAAAATTTCTTCATCATTCTTTAACATTTGTGAAGCCACGCCTAGCTGCATAGGCGTGGATAATTTTAAAGCTCAAACAGTCATTAATTTTCCAAGATAACACCAGCTCATTTGGCGTGTATTTATGAGTAAGCAGAATAGTCATATCTAAGATTGTCAAATAATTGAACCTTTCTTACACAATGTAGCAGGATTCCCTTATTATGGGGAGTGGCTTAGGATGACAACAAAACAAGGGAATCATATAAATGTGCAATAATTGAATGTTTAAATTTGTCAAATTAATTTAAATGAACAATTCATATCATAGAATAATTTGTATGTTGTAAGTATTTTTAAATCAAATAAAATAACTGAATATCTCTTAACCACATATGTAAGTCCATTCACCTACTCAAAAATGCTTCATGAGGTTTTAAGTTGCACATAATCACTACATTTACTTTACCAGTGAAGACTAAAGAAAGCATAAAAAAGTTATAGTTTATAATTTTAACTAATTCATAATTCATAGTCACAAGATATGAGAGATGTTGAAATATTGGTAAGGAACAACATTAAGGAATCTTTTGAATTTACCATCCTATAAATCACTATTTCTCTAATTATTGAGTAATGTCCATAGTTTTCAAAAATACATTTTACTCTCATTATCATGAATTATGTTGTTCAATTATTTGTGTTTTTAAAGTAGTGTCAAATTTTTTTCAAACACAACAAATTCCCATCCCACAGGCAGTTTCTACAGTCCTTTTGGTCTACATAAAAACTGTCACTTCTCAAAATACTTACAGAATCTTGAAGGCTTTCAGAGAAATCAGTCATTATTGATAAATTTGAAGACTGGTCTGAGTTGTAGATTCCAGAAGTTGCATCAATCCACTTAGTTTCAGGTGAACCTATAATTTTGGTAGCCATACTGGTGAGATTGAGGGTTTTATGCTGTATAAATGGCAGGGAAGGTTGGTCTTTGCCCCAGTCTGATTGGCACATGGAGATCAAGTAATGAGTAAGCATAAATGTCGAAGTGGAAAGAACAAAATTACTGAATGCACAGATACAAAATATACATTTACAAGACAGACAGAGAAATCAGGCAGTATGTGAAAGAATTGAAAAGGTTAGGGCTTTTACCAGAAGACCACCTTCCCAAAACACAAAGGTTAAATCATGTCAATAAAGAAAGGACTGGCAAATTTGCTGAACCACTGGGTATTATATTTTTATATCATAAGTTGGTAGGTCTGGAGAGGCTTAATAGCCCCCCACCCTATCTAATGTCAATAACCAAGAAACACTATAAAGGAATGCATATTAACAGCTCCTTGATAATCAACAGCAGGAATATGACTACCATGGTCTCTCTCACACTGGTTACATGGAAAGTGGAGAGAAAGTTAAATCATACTGTAATTCTTAATACTGAACACTGTTTTATAGATACAATTACCACAGTCTTCTTATTTGCATTCAAAATCAGGCACAGTAAATAAGTCAATAAATAATGTAGAATTCAGTAAATTTGCTAGTGAAACAGTTTTTGGACAGAATATTCAAGGAGATAGTGTTTAAGATTTGTCACAACATAACCACAAAATACCTTTAAACCAAAAATAAATAAATAAGATGAAAAAAAAAAAAAAAAGTTACTGAAGCAAGCTGTTAGAACTGTCTGCCAAAAAACCATTTCCCAACTTAGAAATCCAGACGTGATGGTAAAACCAACTCACCAGACTTTCCATATCGCCTGACATCCATCACTAGGTTTCCAGTTTCTTGAGCATTTGCCATGGTTTCCTCCCACTCTTTTGTGTCCTTATATGAAAACTTGGTATTGTTAAGAGCAATAATTTCATCATCTACCTGGAGCTGAGAAAATTCTGCTGGGCTACCTAAATGACACAAAGTAAATTAAACAATTAAAAAAAAAAAAAAAAAAAAGATCTACTGGTCATTACTTATTTAAATTTAGGGGGAAAAAATGGCTTCTTAATCTAAACTAATAGTTTCACATATTTTTTTTCCTGGTAGAGGAGAGAGTCACTAAATTGTTTAAAGTTAAGAAGTATTTGAATATCTACAACATCAAAGGACCAAAGGCATTTTTATTTTAAAGTTTGCACCTCCATTAGCATTTAAGAAGATATGATGAACTCATCTTTTCAATAAAATTTATTAGCTTCCTAAGAAAAATAAAAACTTAAGTTTCTAAATTTAAAAATTTGAAATATATAGCACTTTAATTGAGCTGCCAAATCCAAATTTACTCTGAAATTTAAAAGAAATAATGAGGGCTAGAATGCAATTTTATATAGCTAATTATGTAAATGAGGATGTCCTCTTGATTACAATAGCTTTCATTTTCATTTTAGGCCTTTTGGTAATATTTCGCAGAGTTCCCTGGCTTGACTTGGAATAACCCTGGGTGGGGGAGGAGCGATCTTTTGCAAAAGTCCTAAAGCATCCTGAAGTTTCCTTGGGCAATAGATGTATTAGGATGCTCACAAACTATCTATTTATTATACAGCATGGATTTATCTACCTCAAAACATGTCTCATCATAGAAAGTTCTTTCTGAAATTTCAATTAAGTACCGTCTCTTAGCATTTCCAAATTATAAACTTAAAATTCTGACAAATTCTATAAATGTCACAAAATTAACACTTTTCAATACTGAAATTAATGAGGTAAGCAGAATAAATTACATGTAATTTGCAACCCCAAATAATAGTCTTAAGGGAGGTGATGTATCTCCTCACTCTGCCAACACATTTTTCACAATACTTTCTCTTCCTATATCTAATTATGCTATAGGATGTACCAAAGGAGAAGAAAGTTCAGTAGAGCCAAATTTAAGATTTACCTGGTTCAACTGATGCTACGAGGATCCTTGAAGAATCCCATTTTACTGTAAACCCAAAGTCAAGGCTGTTCCCAGGTGTCTGGTTTATGCTGATTCTCATATCACTGAACTGATCCTGAAAACAAAACATGAAACGGTAGTATCAGATGTCCCTGGCACCCACATGGAGGAAAGTCTATCCATGGCTGCATGCAAGGGACACTTGAATTATTTCATGGTAAACCAGAAGCTTCATTCTTTTCTTTCTTGAGTTGGGTAAAACCTTTATATAGATACCATGTTAATTTTTTTTCCACTAAAATAAGGAACATCTTCATGTCAATAAATGTTTTGCTTCACATTAATGTTGTAATCTGTTGACCATCGATAAAGCTTAGGAATTTGCCCACCAAACAATTGGGGCTAATTTACAGATCATTTGTTCTTTACCCAGATATGAAGTAGAATGATTTAATTCATTTCCAAAAATAATGCCACCACACTTTCATAAAAACTACCTCCAACATTTAATATACTTAAACTGAATAATTCCAAGTGGTACACATCAACACATTATTCAGCTACCAGTAGTGATCATCAACGACTAGCACCACCCAGCTAGTGGGCATCTGAAATTTGGCAAGACATTTTCAGTTGCTCTACTGCCCTGTGAGGTCAAGGCTTGCTACCAAGCTGTAAAATGCAGAGCTGTGTCACCATGAGGAGCTGCTACCCTAACATGAGGGCCAATATGGAGATACCCTGAGCTAAACAACATTTCTGAATGCCTGCAATGTGACAGAAAAAAGGATGAAGAGAGAAAGTCCTCATCTACAAAGAGCTTACAGACCCAACTTCCATGAAGTAACATCAGCCCATAAGCTCAAAAACAGCCTCTTGGAGGACAGGTGGGACTCTATTTCCCTCTCCATCACTACACCATATAGCAACAAATTCTAAATTCCATAAGCCTTTCTGAAACCATTTTCTAAACCAAATGTTTTAAGTTTTACAGGACACTGTATCTGTGAAAAATTCCATTTTCTTTCATAAATTACAGTTTTTTTTTTTTTAAAGTACACAACATATATGGATTTTAACATACATAAATTTTCCAGATTAGTGTTTTAATTCTTTGCTTCATAGTCATAAAGAATTTAGACTTGCCTATTAAAAAACAACTTCCTCCTAAATTTTCTTTATTTTCCAGATAAAGACCAAAAAACTCTCTATTTTAATTTGGTAGATAAAACAAAACCTAGGCAGACTAGAAAATTCATTAAGCTTTCTGCTTAACTTTATCCACCCATAGTGCAAGTTTTAAATCCAAGTGAAAATATTCTGAAAAAACAAAAACAAAAAACAAAAAAACTGGGATAATACATAAATATTAGAAAGAAGGCAAAGAAATTACTGAATATAAGGATACAGAACTTAAGAAGTTCAGTATTATAATACTAGTCACATATTCATTCATTCAATATATGTTTATTATGCATCTATTCCATATAAGACAGTGTTTGGCACTTTTGGAAATAAAGATGAATTAGGCATGCCCTTGTTCTCAAGAAATAATTATCAACTCTTCAACTGTGGAGAAGGGATTTTTTAAAGCAAGGGGGGAAAAAGTTTGTAGCTAATATAGAAAAGTTTTCATCAGAAAGCCCTCTTGTAAAACAGTTTAAATATGGGAATCCAGATGTAGGCAGTTGAAACACTCATTAATAATCACCCCGATGAACACCAGTATGAAATATATAATAAAACTCTGCTAAGAATAGAAAAAAATTACTAGTTAGTTCTACTCCTTAACCAAAACCACCATACACTTAAACACTTAAATTAGAGATGACTCAATGAAAATAAGTCGTCATCTGTACCACTCTTACCAAAAAAAAAAAAAAAAAAAAATTTTTTTTTTTACTTAAAGCCAATAGAAGTACAGAATCTATTGCTATATAAGGGTAGAGAGACAAATGATGGGTTTGATATTCGAGACACTAACTGAGGTTTTTTTAGCTGAAAGAATAAAATACAGGATAGAGTTTTTAATAAATAGTCTTAAACTACATAAAGTATACTTTATGAGAGATGGCAAGCAAACATTATCCTTTTCTACCAAATAAAGGATAAAAGGAAATGAGCATAAACCATAGCTAAAACAGTCTCACAGTGATATTAGATTGGAAGAATTATCCATGAAGGGCTACCATTACCTGGGAAATAAAGAAATCTCCACTTGAACCTTTTAAATAAAAGGGCAGATAACTATTTCTCTGCAATAGTGAACAGGGAGGACAGCCTCAGACTGCTGTGTTGGTTCATAGTACATGGTACATGGTTCATGGTACATGGTATAGAAGCAAAGAAGAGAGAACCACTTGGGCACAGGTCCATTTCTGTCCATAATCAGGTAACCTCAAGCATGTCACTGAGCCCAGCAGAGCCTTTTCTACACTACAACTTTGACTTTCAAGATTTTTGTTTTCTTCAAAATCCTACTTTCAAATAAAATCTTTTGAAGACCCCGCAATATGAAGAAAGGATTACAGTGAAATACCTGTAGGTTCAAAGTAAGGGTCCCAGACTCTCACTTGGTTGGCATCCCCCTCCTGGCAGCTCCTAAGGCATCACTGAGGAATTCTTTGTATTAGATTATCCCTGAAACCCCTTGCAGGTGAGCATATCTATAATTATATTTAAGCACAAACTGTTTAATAATGATTTCAGTTAAGATTTCTACTTCCTTCTTTTCCTCTGCAAAATATATGCCAAATATATCCTTTATTCTTTAAAGGATCCAAGCTTCAGAAGATAAGAGGGGGAATTTACCTTTTTAACTGGATGAAACAAGAATCTAAATTACTAGGGAAAACCTAGATTCATGATGACTGAAAAAGAGCTATCCCAAGTGGTTTCAGTTATCTATGTGGGAAAAGATAAAATATAATTATCTATTGACAAATGCATCAACATTTTAAAAATTTCTCTCAAATTAGGAACAATTTAAACAGAAGCATACACTGAAAGTTGAGATTGCCCCTCTAACTGCAGACAGATGAAGCAGAAGTACAAAACTCTAAATATTTAAACAAAAATTGAGGATGATCTGGAATAGCAACTACAAGACATTTTTTAAAAGATCTGATGACCTCATGTCACCACAGATGGGAACTAATAGAAGTAGGATCAGTCTTATATACTAAAAAGTCAGAAAATTATTCTCCTCAAACTTTTTCAATTAGACAAATATGTTGACTTAAGGGAAGCCTATTTAACTGATAAAATTAACTAAAAAGCTAAAAGTGAATTTGGGCTTAAAGTCAAGAATAACAGAATAAATACATAATCTTTGAATTTGTGCATACATGGATTTTTAGTGTTTTTTTCAGGGTCTTTGTGGGATGAAAACACAAAGTGAGTAGCACTCAAATTAAGGCCCTATCCTGCTTCTTATACTAGTGTCCATAAAAGACTCATCTATGCCTACTTTCTACATTTCTTTATTCCCCACTCCATTCCAAAGAGACAGATGACATTTCTACACTGACCACTTTACTCAATCCATTCCCAGTTTAATCTCTGAACTATCCAATTCATTTTCAGTCCTCATCCTACGAGGTACCACTAACTATTCTTGCTTTGGGGAAACAGACTTCCTAAGTCACCCATTAGCCTACGTTCTCTTCTCTTTTCCCTCTGTCTCTCTGGCCACCTCTCAGCTTCGTGAGTATGTTTATCTTCTTTCACATCTATTTTCAGTTTGCTGCTGTCTCCAGCCTTCTACTTTAGTACATGCTTTCCTGGGTAACCTCATTCACTGGCATGCCTTCAGCTACTGCCTAAACCCAACATACCCGATGTTAAATTCATTATCTTCCTCCCAAACCTGCTCGTCCACCTTTTGTTTTCCACACCTTGGGTAATTATATCACAATCTAACCAGTTGCCCAAGTTAAAAAACACCAGGTTCCTTCTGGGCCTCTTCCCCTTTCCTTCCATTCACTGCTCCCCAGCCCAACTTCACACAATGCTTCCAGCCCCACTCTCTGCCACACACATGCATTTAATAAAGTGTTATCAAGTCCACAGTCCATAAATCCATCTTGAATCAGCACATCCTTTCCATCTTTCCTCAGATTATCATCTCAGTTCAGGCAATGATCTCCCCCCCTAAACTACTGTGGTCATCTCCGACTTGGGCCTTGTGCCTCCAGCCCTTCTTTTTCCTTCCTTCTTCCAAACAGCTGCCAGAACGTTAGTTGCTATTACATAGCACCCCATTTAAAAACCACTAGTAGCTCTTTACTGCCTACAGGGTAGCTTTCAAACACTACATTGCAGAACTAGATTCAGTTCTGAGAAGTTTCAGTAAATATATACCTTTTCTCAAAACAATTCCATGAAGATGTTATCTTTATGGATCAGAAGATATTTCTGTCCTACTGGCTCTAACATCCTGAAAACACAGCATAATTAAAATAAGCCAGTGGTTAGTCTTTTAACTATACATAAGGCAGTCCTCAAATGTGAGCATGTTATATTTCAAAACAATTTGGGGTCAGGAAGATTGGAGTTTTGGCCTAAGAATTTAGCCAATCTGGGGCAAGTTACATAATTTTCAAGTCTCAAGTACTTCATTGGTAAAAAGGGGATAATGCCATCTTCTTTTCAAGGCCACTGCGAGGATTAAATGAAACATTAAAAAGGTGCCAAGACTTAAGGCCTGGTAAATACCTTCCTTTTCCCATGGAAACAATGTTATACAGGATATGCATGCCCATTAAGCAGTTTTCAGATAAGCTAAACAAAATCATATTTAATGCTCACATACTTAGCTACAAAGCCAATAGAACCCAGTCACTACACTAACAGTGAGTAAGGCAGACGAGCTTCCTGCCCTCATAGAGGTTAGGGTCTAGTGAAGGTGACAAAGAAGCAAGCAAAGTACATGGTATGAGTTATGAATGAGAAGGTAAGCCTGGGTGTAATTTAAAGGAGCACTAATCATAAAAGCTGGGAGATCAGAAAATTGACATGTAAAAAAACTTCCTTCCACATGTATCATCCTACTTCTGAGTATTGCTTTAAGGAACAGAGGTTCTGGAATGTGTCTTTAGATGAATTTTGAGAGCAAATGGCTATAAAAGGACAGTTAAAGGAATGGAAATCTGTAGGCGAGATTAATATTTGGAAAAATAATGAAAGCCACAGCTGTGGGGAAGTTGGAGGATGGAGCAGGACTATGGCAGTCACAGTCTCTTTGCCTCATAGTCACCCCCAAATTACCGTAGAGACTGGATTGGCAAGGGAGGCAGGGAAAGAAGCAAAAACCACAAGATAGGGGAGGCAAGGAGGACAGAGAAGAAAGAGGAACAAAACCCCAAGCTTAACAATGAGGACAGAAAGGAAATTCCTGTGGGCAGATTTTAAATAAAGCCATATTAAGTTTAGGCTCTATGGCATAAACCACATACCACATTACTGTGATAGGCTCCTAACTAGTCTCTACTTCCAGACTTTGCTTCCTTAAAATAACCCTATAAAGGAATGCTAAAGCATGTGGAGTCTTTCTTTTTGGAGTAATGAAATTGTTCTAAAATTTTTGAGATGATGAATGTACAACATTGTGATTATACTAAAAGCCATTGATTACACAGTTTGGATAGAATAACCAGAAACAGCAGTCATGTATGGTGGGGGAAGCATAGAGAGAGAGAGAGGTGATGAATTTTGTTTGTTTTGTTTATTATTATTGAAATAATGAAAATGCTCTAATAATGATTGCTATGATGAATGCACAACTATGTGATTTTAACAAACACCATTGATTGTACACTTTGGATAAACTGTATATTTATTAATACGTATCAATAAAATTGATTTGTTAAAAAAATTAAAAATGAAGAATTTTTAAAAACTGATAAATAAAAAATAACATCAAAAAAACTAAAACAAAACAAACAAACAAACAAACAAAAAAATAACCCCATATAACATCACAGTGCCAACACTCCTAAAAACACACCTTAATCTTGAAACTCCCACACTAAAGAATCTATAAGGACTTTATTACCTGCTAGATCAAGTTCATATGCTCAGTAAATTCAATTCAATTCAATTCAATTCAATTCAATTCAGTAAATACTAAAGTGACAACCGTGTGTAAAGGCTGTGGAGGTTACAAAGAATACCAGCAAAGGAAAACACATGAACCTATGTACAAAAAAGAATTCAGGCAGCGAAACTTTCATGGGTGAAAAGTTCAGTTCCAACTATGGGGATGTGATACCTGATTCGTGAATAAAGTGACCCTCCTGGGCTTTGAAGGAATATAGTAGGACATCAAAAGGCAGAGATGGGTGAAAAGAACATTTTCAAATGAGGCAGCAATAAGGCATCATCCAAAGTCTGTGATGTGTTCAAGGAAAAGGAAGCAGTCTTGTGTGGCTGATCACTTCCCTTCTCTTTCCCACAACATAGCATGGAGGTTGTATAGGCAATCTTGAGTCAGACTGCCTAGGTTCAAATCTTGGATCCACCACTCTATTCTACATGACCTTGAACGAGTAGCAGAACCATGCCACGTCTCAATTTTCACAACAATAAAACGGAGATAATAATGATAGTGCTGACATCATAGGTGGCTAGGGAGATTAACTGAGATTTGCAGGTAATGCCCTTAGAAGCCTATACGCACACAATAAGCACTCAAAAAAACATTAGCTATTGCAGCATTACAAAGGGAGTTTGGGGCTAGTCAGGGGGACCTCAGTGCTTTCCTACAGGCTTTGGACTTCATTCAATAGACCACAGAGTGCCTCTGGGGGCTTTTGAGCAGGAAAATTACTCAGCCTGGCCTGGCACCAGATAGGTTAATCTGGTGCCAGCCTTGGGTAGAATGCAAACATACATACAACTATTTACCTTGATGGGGGAAAGGGCCTGAATTAGGGTAGTGGATGCAAGAATAGAAAAGAATAACTTCAAGGGAGAATCTGGAGGTACAAGTGAAAGGAAATTACCAGGGCAAATATGAGGTAAGAAAGAGAAAGAATACCTGAAGAACCCTTCTACAAAGCTACCAAGACATCTAGACTCTCAACCACACACTATTTTTGATTTTACTGTTCTCTGAATTCCTGGAATTACAGAGTCTGAACAAGCATTTGGGGGAACACAGCAAAGTGCCCTTTATATATTACTTGTTCTGAAGCATGCAATATGTTTGAGGCATTCACCTCTTTTTTCCCATGTAAGTAGGTTCTACTCAGAAGAGACGGGTGGTTATGCTACATAAGCTACTTTCCTAGGAGCACAGAAATGGACATACCAAGCATTTCAGAGATAGGCAAGTCACCATATGAAACATAAACCTGTTTGAGAATTCCAAAGACTATACTTGTTAAATAAAGCCCAATTTTCTTGGTAGAATACCATTTCTACTTTGATGACAAAGGAGCATAAATCCATTAATGATGAAAGCTGAAACTATGCCACATTAATTTAGGCTCTTCTGAACTGTAATAACTTGGAACACACCCACACCTCACAATTAGACTCTTAATCCAGGGATTCAGCTAATCTGCTGCCACCTTTAGGGAGGTACCACCACCTAGCGAATAACACGTTCACCAAGCTGATTTGCTGAATTTACTATTTGAAAACATGAAAGCAAATGCTCAAGTCCATAGAACAAAAGACACCTTCTGTTGTTGTTACTGTTTTTTTGATACCTTATGTTCACCAAGCTATCGCTCTTATCCATTAAAACATGATGAAAATTGCACATTTCCATTCTTGAAAAATGAAGTAAAATAATTTACACTTAATGATTTCAGAGAGCTGAAGAAATTGCTTTTATATTTATGTTTGTAAATATGTATAAGAAAAGACTGAAAGATATTTTCCTGAATGTTAACAATGATTATTTCTATATGACAGGGTCACCAATGATTTTTATTTTTTATACTTTCCTGCATTTCCACATTTTCTCAAGTACACAGTTAAAAAAAAAGTTTACTCTCTAAACTTTTAAACCTTTCCTGTACAAATAGAAATCTAATTGTACTAAATATGTTGTATCAAATTATTTCACATGAAGTTTTTTATTAATATAAATTAGGCCAAATAATATACTCTAGTAAAGCAACAGAGAATATTAGACCAAGCCAAAGAATCACAATCACTACTTCATGCTAAGGGTTTCATACAATTATCAAATTACTTAACAAGGTAGTTTTTGTTTTGTTGTTTTGTTTTGTTTTGTTTTGTTTTAGGAGGTACCAGAAAGTAAACCCAGGACCTCATACATGGGAAGCAGGCACTCAACCACTTGAGCTACATCTGTTCCCCAACAAGGTTTTTTTAAAAAAGAAATTCTTTCTGTTCACATAACCACCAAAAACTTTATAACCAACACATAAAACACACTAAAAGAATATTCATCACCTACTAATTTTCTTAAACGTCACCTAGTAAGAGTTTAAATAGTACCTATAAAGGAAAAAACTACAAATGACCCTAATCTCTCTTCAGCTGATTGCATATTTGTTTGGACTCCAAATGTTAAGGAACACAATTGTTATACTGTAACTAAGCCTCAATCTTCCCATTAAAAGACATAAGAGCATCCAAAATTCCAGACATTCTAAGGTATAAATTAGTATTAAAAGTCACTAGAAGATTAATATGATAAAGGAAAAGATGCCATCTTTTTCTGGAGGCTACCATCTCTCATGTTTATCAGTTCCTCCTTATGGCCACTTAATTTCCTTGAGAAAGGGCTTTTTCCATGTGTATCTGAAACCTTCCACATGACTCCTACCGCTGAAACCCAGGCTGCTGAGCACTAGAAGCATGAGGCAACAGCTACTGAAATGTGGGATAGAAAAACCCAGTCCAACCCCAAGGTAATAGGCCGTAAAATCTCTATACACACATTTTAGAAGGGTTACCTGGATCAATAAACTCAGAAGAGACCTTCCTCCAAGATCAATAGCCTAGACTCTAACACCCAGATGTTAGAAACATGGTTTCCAGATTTAAATACTTCTGTTTCTGAGCAGCCAATGATAAAGAGCCTTCCCAAACTCACCCGTGATATTGAGGCCTCTGTTTGTAGTGAATTTCTCTCTTCTCCAGATTCAGACATTAAATCAGGGCCAGACATTGAAGACAATTCGACTTGAGAAGTGGCACCCTGGTCCTGGGAAAGAGATGAAAAGGAGGGTGTAGGAGAGGGAAATCTCATTGCCTCTTTTCCAGTTGTGGCCACATTCTCACTTGACGAGCTCCAAGGAATAGGACTTGCATCAGGTTTTTGAGCTGAGGAGCTGGCTGAATTGTTTTGAGTTGTCTTAAAGCCTTCTACAATTCCATTATACTTCCAAGCATCATCCATCTAAACAGGAAATATCCATTTAAGATTGGCATTCTATTAGCTTTTTTCTGTTTAAAAAACATATTCATTAAACCAATTTTTTAGATGATAAAAGTACTACATACCTGCCACAGCAAAGTAACTATTGCTAAAAGCTTAGAGTGTATTGTTTCACACCAATAGATAGATATGTAGTGGGTGGAAGCGGCATTTTTTTTTTTTTTTTTTTTTTTTCTTTTTACCAACATGTTCATGTTATCTAGACTTCTGAAACTTGCTTTGCTCATTAAAAAATATATCTAAGCAACAGATACATTGTCTGTCCAGTCAGAAGACAGAACTCAAACTCTTTTTAATTGCTGAAAATGAATATTCCATAGTATGGATTTCAAAAATTTATTAAATTTATGCACTTTCAAAGTTTTCTGTTACTTTCAAAAATATTTGAATAAATACCCATATAACTTTACAGCCTGAACTTTTATTTTTATAATACAGTCTCCCAAAAGTAGAATTGCTGGGCCAAAGTTTATGTATATCATTTCTCAAAAAAATTGTAGCAATTCATACTCCCAAAATAATAAATAAATGTTTGTTGCTCTGCATTCTTGCCAGCAGTAGACATTGTCATTGTTTTAAATTTCTGCCAGTCTGATGAGTGAAAAGTTATACATGTCATCTTGCTCTAATGAGACTAAACTTGCTTCTATGTGCTTTATATTATCAGCCATTTAAATTTCCTCTCCTTTGAATTGGCTATTTGTTTTCTACATCTATTTCTAGTGTTTATCTTTCCGTTAACAATTTGTAGGATAATTTTAAATCTTAGGGATATTAACCCTTTATTGATAGTACATGTGGCTAATATTTTTTTCAAGTCTATAAATTGTCTTTTGACTATGGTAATGGTGTCTGCCACATAAATTTAATTTTTACATTGTCAAATATGTCTATATGTTTCTTCATGGCCAGGATTTCCTGAATAGTTTAGGCAGGCTTCCCCACCCCAGATATTCTTTTTTTTATTATTATTATTATTGTAATTCTCCTCTTTTTGATTTTAGGATTTTACACTGATGGAGCTAAAAGTAATTTGAACATTGATCTTTCAATTGTATTGCTCCCTTTCACAGAATCAGATTAATACACCTATTGTCAGGTATGTAGTACTGCTCCTTTCTCAGGGCAAGTGCTTCAATATTCTATATCCTTCAAAATCCTAATATACATAGAAATGTATATATTTGAAAAATGAGATACAGTTTAAAAAAAACATTCAAACACATCAAGTTCTAAGGAAGCAGGAAATCAGGAAAAATAGAAAATTTTACACAAGCACTTGAAAATATTTAGGTTAAACCATATGAAAATTGCTGTTTTATAGGTCAAAAAGAATTAACCACTTGCAACTTCATATTGTTTAACCCTCCAATACTTTACAAAAGCCGTATTTGAGAAAATATGGCATTAAAAAATAAATGCTTTGCCTTAAAATTTATCTTCTTCTTTGAAATGTATCCACCCTCTTTCACAAAATTAAAGGATAATCAATTCTGCATCATTGCTAGGTTTTAAGCATTCAATTTCTATTAAATCTATATTGGCATAAAATAAAATTGATTTATGTAAGTTATGTGCTTTTCACATGTAAAGTAAAGATAAGTTGAACCTCTATACAATGCCACCAACACTTTACTCTTCAGAACAAACTAAATGAACTGGGAACACTTTTACCGTGTAGGATCTGGGGAGTGATGAGATTCCCCTTGATTGAGAGCCAAAAGGTCTCGGTGTGACCACAGATGTTAACCTGGTTGTATCAGTTTTCTGGTAACTTCTGGGGAGAGAAGCTGAAACCCGAGTCCACTCCATTTGTGTACTCAGTGAATGCTGAGAAGACAAAGAGGCTGGGCTTTGTTCTGTGGGGCCTTTAGAAGGAAGTTGAATTTCAGCTGTTACATAGTCCTCCCTTTTTGCAAAAGTTGCCGAATCTTCTTTAAGAATTTCTGTAGGGTAAGTTGCTCCCTTCTCTTCTACTCTCTCACTCTGATAACTTGCTTCTGACAAAGACATTGTAGGGGGTCTCTTGTCTTCATTCAATGCATCATCAGAAGAATACATTCTCCTACTCAGTGTAATTTTTCTCTGTTGATCACTGTTAGACATTTGATTTTGGGATTCCCTTAGTAGAAAGAAACACACCATAACCACAAAGTTATGCATTTGACACATGGAGATGGAGAGAGAGATTAGTTTTGTAATTAACATATAAAACGGACTGAGAAAAAAAACAAACACTAACCACTGACCTCACATAATAATCATTACAACACTAACACAATATGAGAATATATACAAATTTTCTTTTGATACCACAATTAAGAAGGATTATGAGAACTTGACTTAAAACAGGTTCTCAAACACGTCACAGAAAAAATATTTTTAAAATCTTAATATTTTACTTTTAATAAGAAAATCTTAAGGGATAATTCACAAAACTTTATCCACATTTATAACTCTTGCAGAATTAAAATACTATAACTGTAACTCATTGACAACCTCTTTGAACTTTCTTCCTATATGCTATATAAAACAATTTAATAAAATAAAAGACCACAAGCGACTCAGGCTTCTGTTAAGATCAAGTTAGCATATGATTTAATACAACCTGACAGAACTTATATGGAAAATTATTACTGATTAAAAGTCATCATTCATAGTTACAGAGCAATTTATGAAACATTCTCATTTCTAAGATTTATTATGTGCCTACCTTTCAAGTTAACTGGGTTGCCATTTAAGTGAATGAAATTGTGTTTGCCATTGGCTTCTGTTGTTCAAAGGAGCTTTGTTTAATTTCACTGACAGCATATTTTCCTTTCTGACATTATTCTTAAGGCATATTTGACTTCTCCCTGACCAGTAAATACTCTAAGGTTTCACACAGTTACTGTTTTACAGGAAAGTTTCAATTTGTTCTTTTTTTTTTTTTTAACAAATCAATATGATTGGCACATATTAATAGAGCATAAATCCATTCAAAGTGTACAATCAATGGTATTTGGTATAATCACATATTTGTGCATTCATCACTTCAGTTATTCTCAGAGTACTTTCATTATTCCAATAACAATAATAATAAACAAAAAACCTCTCAATCTCTCTATGCTTCCTGTGCCGTTTTATCTTTATCTGTTATTTTGCAAAGCAAAACACAATAAACCCACATATTTGTTTATAAAGATTTCCTTTAAAATATAATTTGAATTGCACCAAAACATGAAAAATGAATTTTATGTTATATTTTACACAATTTAGTTAAAAAGTGAGAGCTGATATTATTTGACCATTCCATTCCTAAATTCACTTTAAAAGTAAAAGAGTAGTTTATCTTCAGCCCCAAATATAGTCAACACTACCCAATTCTCTGTGAATGCTCAAAGTAAAATGAAGAAATAAGCACACCCACCCAGTTTAAGCACTTATTTCTTTTGTTATTCCAAGTCACTATATTACAGCAATACTTTGATGTTTTACCGCAGAGCAAAATGTTGAATGTTACACTGTATATTTGGTTACAGTTTAATATTGGAACACTAAGATTACATAATACTTACAGAAAATACCTATTTCCAACACTGGTACCTCCAACCATGAGATGCAATTCAGTTTCCTTACCTGTCCTGCAGCATTTCCTTAAATGTCTTAGAGCTTCTATCAGACTTCTCTGAAGCCTGCTTTTCAATTTCTTCCCTCTCTTCTTTTTTCTTCTGCAGATCTGAAGTGTAGCTTTTTCGACGATCTTTCCATTTTGCAAGGTCCTGACAGAAAAATCACATCAGCACAGGCATACCTGAATTTCTATACACCCTTTTTAAACAGCGAGAGCATGCCAAAATATCCCATTACATCGCTGAAACTATTCACTCCAACTTGATGCCAAGGTGTCCTAATTTTGCTTTTTATAGCCAGCGTTTCTGTACCAAGCCTTTATCTCATGTGTCTGTCTGAAAAACCTGACCTAATAAGATAGACCCCATTTTGCCTTCTCAGAAAATTATCTACCTAGTTGCCCATTTCACAAAGAATGCTAAATGCTTGTAATTAGGTGCCAGGTCAAAAAGATCTGTAACTGTTTCGAATTCATTTTCATCTCCCTGCAAAGATCTGGTTTTATGTGAAATGACATGTTTCACTAGCAAAATCGAAACAGAAATGTGATTATAAAGGTTAAGCACAGATGCACAGTCAGTCTTTCATTTAACAAACAGGTGCCCAATCCCTACTTTGAGGCAATCCTGATGCTAGGGGCTATAAACAAACACAAGAATAAGATATGGTTTCCCCAGAGAACTCCCAGTCTAGAAGGAAGAGACAGGTTTGTAAATAAAAGTTCAATAAGTGTGATAGGATTGCATGGGAGAGTAGGGTTCCAAAGGAAAGAATGTTCAATTCCACCTCCAGAAGGGGAGGGCGAGGTTGGAAGGGCTTTACTGTGGCGGTGAGCCTGAAGTATGTGATTTCAGAGAACGTAAACTCCGCATAGGTCAGGGAATAAAGGAGGATCACCCAGGAACAAGCTGACTCCTGCTTCCCAAACCCCCAGGAAGTCCAGCCTAGCTGGGTGACCCCAGGGCAGTCAACCTAATTGAGTTATTAAATTACCACTAGCAGTCTAGGCTGGTTCTGACACCCAGTGGTTCATGACATTTTGGAAGGACCAAACTTCTGTCTCCAAAATAAAGAAATATTATGCTAAAAACTGCTAGTAGTATTCTAGTCCAAAGAGTGCCGCATACAATGTTTGAGACTAAACAAAAGTCACCACGTGCCCCCCGCCCCCAAGGCAAGCAAAGTTAAGTTTGGTTTTTATACATTTGAGAGAAGATAGGGCCACTCCTCCTTTAAAAACTGCCTGACACCAATATGAACTATTTCCAGAAAGAAAGCAGTGCATGTTTAGTCCTACTTGATAACCAACATGAATTTTCATCTGGTTTACATAATGGATAAACCCCTAAAACTCACTATTTTCATCCTCCAAAAATCACCATGTATTTTGGCAAAGAGACATTAAATTATTGTTTCTTGACAACTAACATGAATTCCCAATTAACAGAGGCACTGAACTTTAGAAATGCTGCCAAAGCAGAGGTTTCTACTTCATTTAATTCACTTTAATTCTTTTGAAAATTAAAGATTTACTATCTCTGGCCCTTTTATTCATGGTACCAGTCAGCTCCTCTTACCAAAGAAGTTATTCTCAAACTTCTATGGGTTTGCTCTGTATAATTTATCTATTGTCTTACTTTACACTCCTCTGGTTTATAGAAATTACCCTTACAAAAAAAGACCAAGCTTTCTGCAGGGTCAAACTGTAGAGTATATCTATATCCATACAGACATCTGCATATATGTCAGCTCTGTGAAAACATCTAATTTTGTATCATTTTAGATAAAAAATATTATTTATTGACTTTTTAAGATAAAATAGTACCTGGGTAATATTTCTTATTTCCACCCTAATCTCTTCTATTAGCTCTAAGTATGCTTTTCATCTTTCCCTGCTACATCAGCACTCTGTTCTGGACCTCTGCTCATGTGCCCAAACCTTGAAAAAGGTCTTTTTAATTAACAGTCATGCCCCATTCAATCACCAAATCAAGTTTAAAAATTTTACTATACTGCAAGGGAGCAGCTTCACATTTTTGAGAACTCACAGAAAATATTAGAATACAAACATCCTATAATATTTTCACAATGGCCTTTAAAATGTACAACAGCAATGGGCCAGAAGGTGTAAAAATCCTTAAAAGCAAGTTGGTTGCCTTTTTCTACCAGAAAACTGAATGCTGTAATAGCAAGGAAAATCGTCTCTTGTTTTCCTTTAGAGAATCAAGGAAAAGTCAAACAAATAATCTCCCAATCTAAGAATACTCACATCCTGCCATTTCTGATCTTGTTCTTTTAGCTGTGACTTTATTTTCTGCATCTCCTCGTAACGCAGCTGGCGGGAGTTTTGAACATCCTCTGCGCTGACATCGCTGAGGGATTTACACCTACAACAAAAATACCCATGGTTACCCAAGGTTCACATGATCGAATTTAGGGTTAAAACGGGAAGGTTGGACTTATATTTGGAAATTCCACCTAAATTTCAACTATACTACTTAGATATGTTAGTGATAGTACCGCAGAAATAGCCTACACAGATAAATGGCGGTGTTTTTCCATACGCAGAAACAAGAGCCTAGCACTAAACTCAAGTGTGAATTCTTTCACAAAATGAACTAATTAATTCTGCACAAGTCTGAACAAATAATCCAAGTTTCATATTTGGAATGGTCAATGCGTAAAAGGATTATTTTTTTAAAATAATGATTATTAATCACTAGACTCATTAGTCACTATCACCCTCAAAGATAATCTTTTAAGGCTTGGCTGCCTTTTCCAGGAACTTATTAAATAATTTAATGATTACTTGATATTTTCTCCTCAAGTTCAATACCATGAATAAACGTGCTGCTGCTTCTCAAGATTCTATAAGCTCTGCCCTGCCACTGCACTGGAATTGCTCCCAATATACCACAGGTGATTTCTCACAGCCAACAACCACAACCTGTAAAGCCCTCTTTTTAATTAATGCAATGTTTCATGTATTCAAAGTATAACACTGCCATGAGTTTGTACTGAGAATTAGCTCTCAAAGATTGCAACCTAGAGCAGAAACCAGCCAATGGATGGGGTGTTGGACACCAATCCCACGAGTACTGTCTGCATGCACATAGGAAGGTAAACGGAACTAGAGAAGAAGGGAAGACTGAGACAAGTCTCCCGGAAAAGGGGGTGTCAGATCTGAATAGTGAAGAGCAGGTAGGGATTAGAGACAAAGAATGTTTGTGTTTTTCCAAGGGGAGGAAATGCTCTCTCTACAGATCTTTCTGCACTTGTGATTTCATTTCACTTTAACTGCCTCCACTTTTAGTTAAGTAACTCTACATTTCCTGGGGCCCCAAACTTTGCCTTCCCCAAGGTTTTGTCATCAACATATTTCTCCTCTTTTTCAACTCACTTGCTCTTAGCTAGCTCAGGAATTCAATTATAACCTCTATGCAAATGACCCCAACTCTATAGCATATGACCAGCCCCTCCTTTGCCTAATTTCCAACTGCTAGTTGGAGAAATATCTCTGTATGATATCCCCTAGGAACCGCAATTGGAACAGGCCCAGCTGAAATAACATCCAGAAAGGTTTTGTAAACCCACTAAATGCATGTTTACTATTGATGTGGCCAAACTCCAACTTGTCCCCAAACTCGCTTTTCCTCTTATGTCTGTTAATGGTGTCCCCAGCTCTCCCAAACATCCACATTTGAAACCTGAGATCCATTTTTCACCTTTGTTTCTCCTTTCTCCCAACTTTCAATTAGTTATCAAGACCTCTTGTTGAGTGTCGTTTTCTTTCCATTTCTAGTGCCAGCACCCTAGATCAAAGCACAATTAACTCTTACCTGGACTTTCACAATAGCTTTCTTAATTATCAACCCAGCCTCCAGATCCAACAGACCTTTCCCAACTGTTCCCTCCAACTCAAAAGCCCTTTACCATCTGTATACCTTTTTTAATGACTCTCATTGTTCAGGATTCCTGCTGAAATCAACTCTGGATGGGTATACACAAGTCCCTGTTCAATCTCCACTGGGAAGTCTAACTAGCAGGCATCTCAAACTTAACTTGTAAAAAAAAAAAAAAAAAAAAAAAAAGATTGCTCACAACCTGCTCATTTCCCATCTTCCTCATCTCAATAAAAGTCAACACCATCCTTCCAGACCTTAAGACAAAAATCTTGAAGTCATTCTGTATTCCTCTCTCTCCCTCTCATGCATCATAAGTGAACCCATCAGTAAATCCTGTCATTCTACATCTAGACTGGAACCACTTCACCTCCACCATTACCACCTGATCCAAACCATCATCATCTCCCACCTGGATCACTGCACTAATAGGTCTCCCTGTTTCCACCCCCTCCCACCAAGTGTGTTCTCAATGCAGCAACCAGAGGGATCCTTTTAAAGCTTCACTCAGATCATGGCATGCCTCTACTCAACACCCACCAGTTTCTTCCCATCTCAGTCAAAATAAAAGCACAGCCCCTGCCTACCTCTCTGAGCTATCTCCTACCATGTCTCCCCTCACTCCCTCTGCTCCAGTCACAATGGCCTCTGTTGCTGCTCAAACCTCTTCTTCATCCTGTGTGGAATGCTCTTCACCCAAAGAGCCATATGGCTTCTCTCTCACTTCCAGTCATCTGCATAAATGTACCTCACTGCTTCCTTCCTTGACCTCACTACAGGAAACAGCAAGTGCCCCTCGTCCCCAGCTATCCCTACCATTTACCCTTTTACTCCATAGTTTTATCACTATCTGAAAGACATACTTATTTACTTTTTATCATCTGTCTCACCTTGTGAGAATGTAAAGTGGGAATTTTCTCTGATTGTTTGCTGCTCTATCACCTGTGCCTAAAAGACAGTCCAGCCCATGGTAGGTGTGAATAAATGTGTTACACTAATGATCTGGATACATTCTACCACTTTGACAAAATCTTCCTAGCTTTGCCTTGTCAAAAGTGGTCCTCCCTTCTCTTATCTCCTCTAATGCTTTACTTTTCTCATGGGACTCAACACTCAATATATTAAGAGTGTGTGTGTGCCTTATCTCCCTCACAAGTTTATATCTTGAGAGGAAAACACATTATCCCAACACATAGCATGCAGCTTGTACTTGCTTATTATGTGTTGTAAGAATTATACATTTTATATTTAATCAAGGAAAATATAATAACCCTGAAGCATTTCTAATTTTTTAAAGTATAATCCTTCAAAGTTTTATAAGGAAGGCTTTATAGCATTTATTAAGGAATATATTATATAGAGAATATATATGAGGACATATATGGAAATACCTTGTACATGGTATATACCTCAGTTTAATATAGATCTAGCTAGGTATGACTATGTATCAATTGATTCATTATATTTAAGAATACAAATTTACTTAAGTCATAGCTGTAAAGAGTGAGGTTACTTGAGCTTAAAAACAATAGACCCACAAAGTAAGAGGTGTGAAAAAATTTTCAGGACCAAGGCATGAGGGAAATTTGGACACCCAGCCCATGAGGTTATATAAATTCCTGAACGAAAGTGGAAATGCTAATTACTGTGTTTCTGTAATTTTGTGGAGGATGCAGTCCGGAGAAGTTGAGTCACTATGTAAGGCAGGAATGTGGGTTCATTTTGTTCCCAGGGTACATAAAGTAGCCTGTATAAAACCTGAGCACACTCTAAGTAGGGCTGAGTAAGGCACCGGAATGAGATAAGGTGGGGGCCTCCAGCTCTGGCTGTGGCACCAATTTTCATCCCAAACTAATACACATGATTAACTTCTCTGAGCCTTAGTTCCTCATCTGCTAAGTGGGGAGGGGATTGTTATGAGAAATGGATATGGTTGCATTTCAAAAATGCATTTCAAAAGCCATCTTGTGCCATGTGCCAACTCTTATTATTAAAGCCAATATGATTTTGTGGGAGTTCCTGAAAGCTATCTTCCAAAGCTGTTCTCAATTAGAAAGGTTGCCACAGACCACGCTGATAAAATCTAGAACATTGGGAATGCAGGAGTCTTTCAGCCAGATCATGGAGAATTCTTTCCTTATCTAAGTCAACAGCATATTAACCTTTTGAGGGCTTAGTGTATGCCAGTCTACATCTACATGGATTAACTCAGGCAGGCGAAGCCCTAGTCCACTTCCACTACTTGCAAGCTGTGTATCCTTGGGAAAGCAGCAATATCTATTTCTCTTTCTCCACTTCTTTAAAATGCAGATAATGCCTAACTGTACACCTCACAGAACTGTGATAAGCAACAGCAATAGTGCCAGGAAAATTGTTGGGAAAACTATGAAGGACTACACTGCCATAGTACATTTTGTTGAATGTATTACTATTCACTGGCAAATCACATCATATTTTCCTCTTTCAACTCCTTTACCTGCTACATTTGCATTTCCTTATTTGGAAGGGCTCCAATTTAGAACTGCATTTGGATTTTTTCCAAAAATGCAATACTAACATCCTGCAATTTCAGATGAATAGAATTAGTTTTGAAAAGCATTTAGGGTGGAGACAGGAAGAAGGGGAAAGATTGAGAGAGAAGGTGTGGATCATAAAACAAGTTCACTAGAAGTCATTTATTCTCTAATGTTTATCACCCAGTATACTCTGGCACTTTTTTGGCTAGTATTACAATGCATATTATTCTAGAATCAAATTTCAAGAAATTTATAAATGAATAAGGAATAAGCGATCAAAAGGGACAAACACGTGGCAAAAATTGCTAAATGTAAAATCACTGATAGCCTTTCACAGCAAACAGAAATTCCCTAATACTTTCAGGTGTTCCCAACTTTCACAGAAAGATATGAATATATATAACTTATGCACCCCTAAATATATTTCCATTAGGAATTATGGGAATTTTTGACAAGTGATCAAAACCTGGGTAAGAGATTTTGGATTTAGCATAAATTAGAAAGATAAAGAAAAGTAATAAAGACTTTTCAGTTATAGTATTAATCAGGGTTTGTCTAAAGCAGCACTATTGATATTTTGGGCTGGAAAAGTATTTGTTGTGGGTTGCTGACCTATGAATTATAGGATGTTTAGCAGCAGCCTTGGCCTCTACCCAGTAGATGCCAGAAGTACTCCCTACCCACCCAACTGTGGCAACTAAGAATGTTTCCAGACATTGCCAAATGTCCCTTGGGGGGCAAAATCCCCATTCCCCCCAACCCCCTCCCCCCACCTTGGAAACCACTAATCTAAATGTTTGGATTAGAAATGCAGGACAGTAAGCTATAGCAGGAACCTACTTTTTTGCTGATTTCATAAGAAAGTAACTTACATCAACTTTATTGTTCCTTCTTTTTTGCTATCTTTTATGTCTACATATAATTCTACATAATCTTTCAGCCAGCAACCCATAATATGGATGTCTTTGGTTACAACTTCACCTTGAACTAGTGTTCATTTCCTGTTGATACTGGCATCAGATTCAATGGCTTAATCAAATTACACGATTATTTATTTCTACATACCCTTACAACAAATTTTATCCATCATTAACAGCTTCTGCCAAAAGCATTATAACCAAATTTTCAAATTTCATGGACCCATACAGACCTAAATCCATGCAACAGAAAAACATGCATGTGTGAAATGCCTGCCACATACAAAGCATCTTACTAAAAATAAACAAGCACACTGACTTGGTAAGTGCCAAAGAAAAAGCAAGCCAGAAGTTAACAATCCAGGGCTGCAAAAGGTATTGCACATTTTTCTTTAACATGGACGGTATAAAAAAGAAAGCATTGTTATAGGGGGTTATTTTTCAATTACAGGATATTGAGGAATAATGTTTGTCCAGGTAGGTATTCCGAGCTTGATAACATACATTATGTTCAGAGAAATATCAGTCAGCATAAACATGAAACAAATTCTAGATTAAAAGCCTATACCTAATCCAATTTAAATTTTTATTTTGTTTTCATTACAGCAAGATCAATTTTTAAAAGATATTGGCAAGTGATAGAATAGAAAAAATAAACCTATAAATTTTTTTGGATTTCAAGTGGTTTAAAATACACTGGCGTTTTCTAAAGACACATTTGTATTACTTTCCATTATTTGACAAGTCATGCATTATTCATCCATCTCAAATTACAGACAATCTTGTTTTATTTGTACAGTCATGTTGGCACAGAACTGCATGTGGAATAGCCTTTAAAAACAAATATGGTACTATCCAATCACAAATCTCCAGTCTACCAAAAGCATTTGCTGCTCCTAGCTGTAGTCCAGAAAAATCCTTAGCTTTCGAGCTTTGGCATATAGGTTTTCCTTTCTTAATCCAATTATACATTGAACCCCTCATTAAGCAGGAACATGGACAGTAATTGAAATAGTTGTATATGTTTACATTCCCACTGAATAATTTAACACCAGAAAGTATCCCTCTTAAGAGAAATTACTATTTCTGGTAACTGTCTACATTATAAAATTATTAATTTCATTTAATTCACAAATGAAAATTCTTCTGAAAGTTATCCTTCAAAATGCTTGAAGCTGCTATGGGATTTTTAATCAAGTGGAAACAGCTTTCACATGATGAAATAAGAATAGCAGCTGCTTATGCATTATATTGAAAGCTACCCAGTTCACCCTCACAAGATGAGCCGGGTAGGAGGATAATGTTACTTTACAGGGCACATTGAAAGTATGCTAGGGCAGAAAGAAAGAGGAAAAAAAAAAGAAAGGAAAGAAAGGAAGAGAACAAGGGAAGAAAGGAAGGGAGGGAAAAAGGGAGGGAGGGAGGGAGGGAAGAAAGGAAGGGAGGAGGGGAGGGAGGAGGGGAAGGAGGAAGGGAGGAAGGAGGGAAGGGAGGAAGGAGGGAAGGGAGGAAGGAGGGAAGGGAGGAAGGAGGGAAGGGAGGAAGGGAGGAAGGGAGGAAAGGAGGAACCCAAATTTTAAAGTCAGTGATTTCTACTCTCCAGTTCACTGGACTCACCCAGGACAACTAACAAGGAGATGCTGATAGACAATGCCCATCCCAAGGAACAGATAGAGTCTTCAATTGCAAGCAAGATAGTCCCATTCATCTGCCCCAAGAAATCTAAGCCCCTCTCAATTAGAAGTGGAGTGGGCATCACCATCCCAGAAGCCTCACAATTGGGGAATGAACCATGGACTAGAGTAAACTTACTGGTATTCTACTATAGACTTATTGTGATTCTAGCAATGGAAGAACTTTTATCATTGATGTGGAGGCAGTGGCCACTGGAGGTTCTGAGGGGAGAGAGAGAGAAAAACAGGTGTAATATGGGAGCATTTTCAGGACTTGTGAATTGTCCTGGATGACACTGCAATGACAGATACAGGCCATTATATATCTTGTCATAACTTGCAAAATTGTGCAGGAAAGAGTGTAAACTACAATGTAAACTATAATCCATGCTTAGTGGCAATGCTTCAAAATGTGTTTAACAATTATAACAATGTACCCACTAATGAAGGATGTTGTTAATGTGGGAAAATGTGGGAGGGATTGGGAGTGGGACATATGGGAATCCTCTATATTTTTTATGTAACATTTATGTGATCTAAATATCTTTAAAAAAAATTTTTTAAGTACATTTAAAAAAATAAAAAATTAAGTCAGTGACTGAGAAGCACTTGCAATTAATTGCACATTGTTTAGTTAAACTTCTGACATCTAGAATGCTTATATTGCTTTAACTAGCAATTTTAGTAGAATCGAAGGGTTCTCATACATCAAAATTAGAGTATCTTAAAGATGAAATACATCCTGGCAAGGGCAGGAAAAAGATACTCAGCTACTAAGGTTTAGGCAGGTTAAAATAATGACATACTTAAACTCTTTGTCTTGCTATTATTAGCAGTTAGATTCACAAGCTTGCAAAATGCTGGGTGAAATATTATTAAAAGATAACCACTTGGTAATTGTGCACTAAAAATAAATGATTCTACATACTTAGTGGTGCTCAGTATTTGCTTTTACTCTCACAATCATTCTAGAAACTGAAAATATTTCCAGAAAGTTAGTTATATATTTTCTCATGTCTATTAGGTGAGTAGAGTTAAACAATGGTAGACAAAATTTGAGAATTAATTATAAATGTAGTATATGTAACAAAAGTATTGGAAACTACCAAGATTTTAAATTTTGATATTTTGGAAGCCAATTTTGCTCTGTAATACAGCCATGTTGTAACTTTCTTCCCTGTTCAAGAATCTTGAACACATTTCCAAATAATCAAGGGGAAGATTAAAATGGTCCACCAAACCTACTAAAAAGTAAGCTCCCTATGAGCTAATATACATAATGCCAACTGCATGTATTTTAACCTCAAAGTAAATGCTACTATTCTTTTTCCAACATAGCTTTTCTAAAATGTAGTTATTTGGGTTTCAAATCACGAAATCAGAATTTTAATCTCTGTAGCAATCAAATTCCAAAATAAATACATCCAAACTTAGGCAAGTGCTTTTGTTACCTTAAACTGACCCCTTCAAAAATAAAAAAGGAAAAGATAAAATCAAGGAACTGAAATTTAAATTTCTAATGAAACAAAAACTATTCATATAGTACACATCATGCACTGGACAACCATTAGGTTGCAAAAATTAAGAAAAAATTCCATTTTTTAAAATCTCATGCATAGCACACAACAACCCCGTTTAGTGACATGCTGGGATAGAAGTGCAATGAAACATTACACAAAGGACAAACAATAGTCACAGTTTTTTTTTTTTTTTTTACTGTGAACCACAAAACTTACCCATTCTCACCATAAATCTTTTGAAAGAGTCTAAGAAACCAGAAAACCAAAAATTAAAGGAAGTCACTTTTCCAGGTTTTTAGTTTCTAAATGTTCAACATTTTTAACTTAAGAGTCTAGTTAGAGATGGACAAATCTCAAAAGGTCGTTTCTTTAGCCACATTTTTAATCACGTCCCAGGTTCTCACCGATCTCACAGCTCAAGGAATTTAGACTTAAGCAAGGGTTTCATGACTTACTTTGAACCAACAAATCCATAAGAAAATGCTTCCTGTTTTTACAAACAAACAAACAAATTAACCTTTGGGGCTACTAATTTTATTCAACCTGATGACATTTGTCCGTCCCTACATTCAACAAACTGAACATTCACCTAAAAGGTACGTTGCTTAAACAAAAGTGCAGATTCAATTATTATCAAAATGGCCACAATTACATATATGTGAAATTCAGCAGACAGAAACTGATATTCATGCATTTTAACAAAGTTTACATTGAACTTTAAAGTATTAAAAAAAAATAAGTCACAAATTGATAATCAAAAAAACCTAAGTCAAAAACTGAAAATCAAGTTAAATGAAATTTGCAATGCCATATTTTAAGGGACATTTTTACACAGAAATCATACATACTCCAAAATATATATGAAACACATAAAACCAAACTATAACTAGACTGTTTCAGAAATGCCTGAACAAGAGAATAAAAGTCTGTAAATGTAATTGCAAAACATTTTCATGAAACCTCATGCTGGAGAACAGTACCATAATCTTGTTTAAGGCCAGAGGCAAGATTCGGGTATCTACCTCCTTAAAGAGGCCTCAAGGAAGCAAATTTAAAGATGTGCAAATATGGAATTGCACTTTTTCCACAAAGTGACTACAGCTTTCTCAAAGCAAAATAATAAATAAATAAATAAATAAATAAATAAATAAATAAAATAACAGGATGCTTTAAAATGGCATGTAGCATGCATGGTTGAGCAATATGATATGCTGCTTTCTCACACAAGAAAAGTTACACAAGGCCATCCATTACAAGCACAATCTTTGCAGAAACACACTCTGACCTCTCAACCATCAGCCGTTTCTTGTGCCTAACTCTGCTGGCCTCGCGAATGGCCTCCCATTTCTGTAAGTCCATCTCACTGCAGGGACCAGGGGTGAAACTGATTGGAGCCACAGGAGTTCCTAATTTCCAAGATTGGATCTTACGAGTCAGCATGTCATCTTTCTTTTGTCGATAAGAAGGAACTAACACTCTACAACTATTACTTTTTTCTTTGGATGGGCTTGTCCTTTCAAGTACACAGAGAAATTTTGCTTGAATTTCCGGAGGAAGAGTCCACGGTTCAGGGAAAGGCACTGGCTGGTATCTATCTGGAGCCCCCGAGAGAGGCACCTCTTTCTTCTGAGCTGGAATTCGGCGAACAATCATATCATCTCTTTCTAAATCTGGAAATACAAGTTCACCTTCTCGACACTGCAAGATTATGTCTCGCTCTACAGAATCATCTTGCTCAGAGAATCTTCTAAAATCTTCGAAAGCTTGTAGAACACATGGGTTTGCATGGAAAGCCCCAATCTTTCTAACAAAGAAATCATCATTTTCTAAGTCAGGATCCAGGGCTGACATATCAAGATTATCTTTTCTATATCCTGGTGCATGAGAGAGAGTTTTTCTGCGTGTTATGAGCCTTGGACCAGAAGTAGGATCAATTTTGATATTTGTTTCAGAAGATGAGATGTCATCAGAGTATGTTTGAAGGGCCTGAAGTAATAAAAACTGACTGAAGCATAGAAAAGAAAAAGGAAGGGAGAATCTTATTAAGTTCGGGAGAAGAGGCTATTAGGTAGCAGACAACTAGCCAGTTACTGTAGGTGAATTATTTTAGGGGGTCATGGGAGGGGCCCTTGCTTGGGAAAAAGACTAGCAATTAGTGCCATGACCAGTGACTTTTACTGGATATCATTTAAAGAAACAAGGGCAAAGTGTACTTCTCAGGAAGGGGGCACTATCAAGGCCCAGGGACTGAGGATAAGCCCCCAATACATGACACTCCATTTCAACCCTTCCTCCTTCTGTTAGCTACAATGACAGAGATTGAAAAGTTTTGAGGATTGGGCATCGTGACCTTTATGCAACAGGCATGTGTAGTCAGCAGAAAAAAATTAAAGTGCTCTGAAGTTTTATGAAAGGCCTTGATGCTTCTTTTCTTTGCATTTTCCCATCAGACTTGCCCTTCTCAATCTCTATCCAAAAGTCATTTCCTTTCTCCACGTCTATACACACAGCACAACTGGAAAGGTAGGTAAACTTCATAAAAAAGTGTTTTTAGAAATGCTTTTCCAAAAGAAATGACAACTATGGCAGATGTAAAAATGTACTGCCTTGCACATTGTGCTAAATATGTATGTTTAATCCAAGCTTGCATGCTCACACAGAAAGCAGTATTTATCTATTAAGGCTTTATACTAAATATATTAAGAGAATAAGAGTCAGCATAGTCAGGTCTTAGGTGTGCGTGTTAATGCAGCAGCAGAAACGGGCAGACGCCTGATGCCAGACTCCAAGTGGGCAGGCTCATGCAGAGAGTCCACCTGGGCTCATCCGAGGCACCGCTGGTTCTCTTGTCAGCACGTGTGTCCCAAGCCTTTTTGGCCTGTTTGGTAGCTAGTTCCTGCAAGAGCGAGCGTCTCTGGAATCTGGTGTCTGGCCTACGCTCTGATTTTTGTACTCTACTTAAAACGGCAGGGCTTCGATCAGAGCCCAAGTCCTCATCCTCAGAGTCTGAATTCCTTCTACTGTGGAGTGATACGGAGAAAGGAAGGTGGGAGGGAGGGAGATAAAGAACTGGAGAAAAATGAAACTACTTAAAATAATGCCAAGCTATGACTATGTATAGAAGATCCAGATCCTTAAGTTTAAACTTCAACAGCAATTCTTTTCCATTACAGAAGTTATATAGACGTTAGAGGGAAAATTAATCTTTCTCTATCTCTCTCACAAGAAATGCACCTAGAATGTATCCAGCTGGGAAGTGGGTGAACACTGAAATAACAAAAACATGCACAAAGACAAACCTGAATCCCTGAAATTCCTTATACCATGGTTTATAAGTCTCCCTTTTCATTCTTTTCCAGTTCACATCTTCTGGGATCCAACATTTGGGAAGAAACTGATCAAAAGCGTTCCCTGGATTTGGCATTACTGGACTTAGCTTTCGCACATAAAGATCATCCTTTACATTGTGGGGTGTGCTTGTTGTCTTTTCTTCTTCCTCTTCCAAATAGCAAGAGGAGATTGAGGCTTTTGGTACTGTCATCCAGTTTTCCATGTTTGTGCCCCAAGTCCTCCTCTGGTTACTGTTCAAAACATCCAACCAGTTAAGATACTGTATGAGCAATTTGTGACACAGAACACAAAAGGCATGCTTTCTGGCTCACAAAGTTCACACCACTGTGAATGAAGCAAATTATTTCCCATTCTTATCACCACAGCTCCTAGAAGAAAGTTAAGGCATTATCACAACATCTCATTTTATTTAGAGAACACCTAGATGTAGTACAAGGGCTAGAGGTACTTAATTTCAAGCTGTGTTAAAAGGAAGGGACAAACTGCAAACACTTTGGAGTGTTACTTTTTGTATTAAAATTAATGGCAGAGATGTTCAGATTGGGGATAAATATGTCTGACCTCATCAGTTTGTGCAGTCCAGTGACTAACGGATCAGCAGGAGATAATGTTTGTGAACAAGAGTTAGGAGAGATGGTTTTCAGGATGACACTCCCAGGCCTCTTTTTCACTTGGAATCTACGGTTGGCTAAGTCATCCAAAATTACATCAGGCAACCTTCGTTCATCCTCAGAGTCGGAACCACTTTCAGAACCACACACCTCCATCAGATAGGAAGCTGGATTTGAAAAACCACACTCTGCTCTGCTAATTTGATGGGAAATTAAAGGATTCTTTTTGTGTCCACTGAGATTAATAAAAACAGGAAAAAAATTGGAAGAAAATAACACAGCAGAACTCACGAACAATATAAGTCGTCCAGTAAGCTGAAATATATACAAATAAACTGAAGGTATGTTTCTAAAAAAAGAATGAGCAAAACATATGCTGACATTCTAAAATGGATGAAATATCTTTAAGGTATATATGACTAAAAATACAGATAAGGAAAAAGAAACATTTCTATTAGTGAAATTTACTACATAACTACAAAATACATTTTAAAAATCCATTCTTTTTACCACATTTAAATATCCTACCAAATTCACAAAGCATACTGAATTTTAAAACTTAATGATCAGTTTGCATCCCAGTACCTTGAAAATGTTCCATCTGCTTCTGTGTAGACCGGGCTTGCCCAACTTCTTCTGTTATCTTCATTTTTGTCTGGCTTTTTCTTCCTCAAAGGTGCCGGCACATAGGATGGCTGTCTACTTTTATTGGGTAAAAAACGATTGAATGGCAAAGCAGACTTTGGCTCAATGGCCGAAATTCTTCGATATGACATATCATCTTTATTATAATCCTGCATTTTGAATGTAAATTCAGAATCTGTGTCACTTTCACAACCTATTAAAAAAAAAAAAGGCATGAGAATTTGCTTTACTCTCCAGATTTTTCATCTAACTGAAACCCACACAGCATGCCTGTTTTGTCTTTCCCTTGGAAACCCAGTGCTGCTGTTAACTGCAGGGAATATTTTTAGAAATTTGTCATGAAGTTGTGATAAGATCCATTAGGAGGAACTGGCTTTGCGTACTGGAGGTACATGTGGTACATTCTCTCGCTGTTGCACATTCTAAGCAGAAAAAGTCCCAATTTAGAGCCAAACCACTTTCTTCTAAATCTCTCTTGCCCTCATAAAATTGTGTTGATATAAAAAGTGTCAAATCCCACAATCAAGTCAGACACTTCAAATGAAATAAGAAATGTAATGCTAGGGAAACTCGGTAATTTAAAATAAGGCATGCAGCTATCTAACATTTATGGAAGAGGAGAGAGAAGGGAGGAAATAGAGAAGCAAAAAGCAGAAGATTAAGACCCCTATGAACAAGAGTCATACACCTGATGTGAAGCCAGACTGAGGACTTCTAAAATCCCAAAGGAATCTCAGGTCATATGCCTAAATAAGAGTACAGAACTCCAGAACTTTTCTGAGGGTGGCCATGGAAATTACAGTGGGAACCTTGTATTTTGATCCACAATCATTTAAACACAAATTCAAAAGAATACCCTTTCATATATCTCAAGAACAGACAGACACAAATACTGATCTGCTCTCTTAAAAATTAATAATAATAAATTTGCTTCTTTAAAAACACAGAAAGAAGAGAGGTTAAAGAACACCACTATAAATCCAAGCTGAGTTGTTTCTCCTTTTGCCTCTCCATTTGCCTTTATTTGCAAAGGTTTGCTTCCCACCGAGGATCTCTCAGACGCTGTCTGTGCACAATAGCTATGTGCTTTTAGCACATAGGGCACCTGCAGGGTTAAGTTGAGCTAAAGGTGGACTTGTGCCCTCCCTCCTGCCTACAGGAATCTACAGTAAATAACACTGAGAATAGTCTACAGGAAGTGGTTTAGCATACAGGTATGTAAGAGGAACTTATGACAAAGAGTCATGCAAAAAAGGGGGAAAGTATAAACAGCTTTGACCAGGAGGATTAGTAGTGAATAATCTGGTGCTTTGTTTGTTTTAACCACCTCCTAAATATTTATTTCCAATAAATGTACTAATGATTCTTGCCAAAATGTGCACATGTGAAACTTTAAATCTCAAATAGATCATTCCACTTTTGAATTTCTTAAGTGAAAATCCTTTTTTAGGTCACAGGAGGCAAATATCATCATTCTTGAGATGATAAGAGGTTTCAAGAAAAACTAAGGAATTAACTATAATCATCAATTTGGGACTACAACCTGGTGGGGAGCAGCAGCATTTTAATTCATTGATCACAGAAAAGCTTTAACATCATCCTAGTCTTCCCAGGCTGACATTTCTTTTTTCTCATCAGTTTTAATGACCACTTCACTTCCACACTCTGCAACTCCTTTCCAGAGATCAGGAAGTCGGTGACAGTGGCCCTTGTTTGATGTTACATGTACCAGACATCCAGCTTAACAAGCATCTGAGGTGAGGACTTTGAATCCACACTGTTTGACCACAAGATTGGATCTGACTAAAGTCTGTATATTCCCACATGGTCTCAAAACACTGCATGCTTGAAGTTCTTCAGTAAGGACAATGTCAACTATTGGGATGAGAATTTCAGCCTCTGCTTTTATGGCTGTAATCACTCAGATGAATAATAAACTGTGAAACATTTCCTTAAAAGTATTGAAATAGCCATTTGGGCTATGAAAATGCCACACCCAGATAGCAAACCAAAAAATGCAGGACTAATGATAAAAGTTAACTCTTAAAGAGCCATTCACATTTTTATTTTTAAATAATAGTACTATTCTAAAAACTAAAGAATGTGGGTTTTTATCACAATGCTTAAGAAATTCTTAATTTTATTTCTGAAAAACAAATACATTGTACTTTGCATCATATGTAATTTTATATCAAAAGAAAGACAACCTAAAGATTGAAATCTAGTCAATGATGTGAATGCTGAAGCATTTAGGGCAAATGTACTATGTAATTTACTCTGAAATGTCTCAAAAAAAAAAAAAAAAAAAAAAGATGAATGAATGAATGGAAAGATTGATAAACAGATAAGTGATAAAGCAAGTATAATAAAACGTTATAGTAGATTTAGGTGGGTACATGGTTGTTCCCCAAAATTCTTTCAACTTTGCTGATGTTTGAAATTTTTCATTACAAAAATGCTAAGAAAAATATTAGAAACATAAAGGTAATATGCAAAATAAGCAAGCAAATGAAATACTTAATCTTGCACAGATTCACAACCCCAACTCTTTTCATTTTTTCATGTTGATGATAGTGGAAGCACAGAAATATTTCAAGAAATGTTACTTGTGGATTTCAATCTAACTGTAAATTTCTGCAGTTAGAGATTTACAATCGGAAACTGCTTGCATCACTTGACAGGAGTAGGTATAAGACTTGCATGTAAATAACTGATTTAGCCACAATACTGAAACTCTGAAAAAAAGGTTCCTTCTCATTTTGTTAAATGACTTTCATTAAGACATTCCCTTCATACACTATCCTGGGTTAGCTCAAACCTGATAAGAGCAGAAGATGTTTTCTAATAACACAGTAGCATCATTACTCAATCTATCAAAGTTTAGCACAATGTTCTATCATAATAGATACCAATTATTTCTTCCCTTGGATAGAATTTAAGTAAATAAATATTTCCCTGCCTTTTATTAAGGGAGACTTTCTTATATTTTAGGGGAAAGTAAGAGAAGGGAAGAAAAAATATTACTTGGAAATTACTTAGGAAAAAGAACAATTTATTTTTCAGAATCTTATTTACATTCTTTTTTTATGTTTAGTTATATATCACCTAATAGATCTCATAAGCACAGACTCCTGAGCTTAAATCTGGAGGGAAAAATCAGGATAGATTAGCACTGATACAACATGCCACAGTTAACTGTCTCCACCTCCCACCTTAAAAGGGAACCTATCAATGCAAATATTCTTGCTGTCCTGATTTTGTGATTATCAGGGTAGGTAAACATTTGCTATATTAGAAGCCATGCATGTGTTCCCAGACCTAGTTTTTCTCCCTAGGTCTGGATTTTAGAATGCTGGTGATAAACTAAGACTGATTTATTTTATGACCATCCTATGTGGGAAATGACTATAACTCTAGGTATCTTTGGTCAACTTTAAGAGATATAGCAGGGGGACAGATGTAGCTTAAATGGTTGGGTGTCCGTCTCCCATATGGAGGGACCTGGTTTCGATCCCCGGGACCTCCTGGTAAAAAACAAAAAAAAAGAAAAATATAGAAGGCGCACGGGCCACCAGACCCCTTGTGTGGGTGTGCCATCAGACTCTGCAAGTGGGTGCGCTGCCAGGCCCCGCGAGTGGGTGAGCACCTAAGGCCTCATGCATGGGTGGGCCATCAGGCCCTGTGAGCAGGTGAGCCCCCCAGGCCCCATGTGCAGGTACGCTGTCAGGCCCCGCGAGCCATGCAGCAAGATTATGACATAACAGGAGAGTGACACAAGGGAAAGCCAAGATGAGATGCACTGAAAAACGAGGAACTAAGGTGATGCAAGTAGTAGGGAGCCTCTCTCCCACATCGGTGGTACCGAGGATCAAATCCCAGTGAATACAGGAGGAGAAGGATGAGAAGAGAGGGTAGGAAATGGAGAGTTGCCCATCAAATGGACACAAAAACAGCAAAAACGGTGTGTGGGGGTGTGTGGATAAAAAGTAAATAAATAAATAAATCCTTTTTAAAAAGTATAGGGGAGTAAGATATGGACTATGGTTAGTAGTAATACTTTGACAATGCTCTTTCATAATTTTTTAACAAATGTTTCACAACAATGCAAAGTATTTGTGGTGGGGTGATGTGTGGGAGCCCTGTATGATGTTATGCATGTTTGTTTTGTAAGTTCATAATGTTTTCTGAACACTTATTGTTTATGTATGTCCATGTATGAATGATATACTTCAATAAATTGTTTTTAAAAAATCTTCTTTAAAAAAAAAAAAAAAAGGGAACCTATCACCACAATGAGGGAGGGAAAAAAATTAGGAAACATAAAAATGAAAATAAAAAAAGAAAAGAAAAGAAATCTCCAATTACACTCAAATCTATGAAAACCCACTTCTTGGTGGAATTTTTGCCGAAATAGTTTTCTCTACATTTTTCGACTCCATCCCATTCCCAATTTTCTCTTAATATGCAACCAAGTGAAAGTTAAAAAGCCAAAATACAACTCACCTTCACTTTCCCCTTTCAGTGTGATATCCGAAGAGCAGCTTGTGAATGACCTAGACCCTAAAGAGTCCAAGCTCTCAAAGGAATCTTCTCTCTTATAGTTGCCTGGAGAAGTAGGAAATTCTCCGCGATCAGTGCACCAGGTATCACCGTAGCCACTGTCTCTGCCACTTTTGTTCAGGCAGCTGGAGTCTTCAAGTGCCTAAAGAAATGTTTTTAAAAGAAGACTAAATGAGCTTAAACTTCCAAAATTGTAATTGTTCATTACCTGTTTGTTTACATAACTCAAGTTGTGCTTCATTTGATAGGTGAGGCAATGAGATTTCCCTGTTGAACCTAAGAAGAAAGGTGATAAAAATCAGAAAATAAATCTGTAGCTGTTTGTTGGAGATTGAATCACATCCCCCACAAAAGTCATGTTCAGTGTACAGGGCCCAACCCCTGCTCCTACAGGTGTGACTAGGACCTCTGAAGATGTTTTTAGGTGAGGTGTCCCCAAATACCACTTAATCCAAGATGGCCGGAGCCCTGCAAGCAAAGGAAATTGGACAGAGAGAGAGGAAGCCAGAAGCTGGAAATCAACAGTACCCAGAAGGGAAAGGAGCAGACACTGCCAGGTGGATTGCCAGGTGATAGAAGGGTCAAGGAAGCCCAAAGACTGTCCGACAGCCAGGAGATACTAACAGCAGGAGGAAGTAAGCCTTCTAGCCACTGAAACTGTGAGCCTGTTGACAGGCCAAGCCTTTGTACAGTATTTGTTTCTGCAGCTAGAAACTAAAACACTGTTTTTCCACAATTAACACCTTGGTATTCATGTAACAATAGGAAGTAGTCAACATTATTTAATAAAGTAATATTGTCTGTTTAACATTAAGGACTGAGGAAGAGTTTAATAAAGAAAAAGAAATTTCAATTTTTTAAAATTTATTTTTTAAAAAAGAAGGACATACACAGCAGACAAACACTTCACAAGATTTATTTTTACTGAATCTAAATCTGCATTTCTGGCAGTTGGACTGTCTTCCTTGTTGAATCAAGGGACGCACATTTGTTTGCTGCCATATAAAATTTATTTTCCCTGGATCTAAAATATTTGTCTGGTTCATAAAAGGGATTTATAGAAATATGGGTAGAGGTTATTAATGTTTGAAAACTATACAGAACTTAATCAAAATAAGCATTTTTTTAATTTAAAAACTTCCTTTGTGGAAGTTAATGGCAAAATATTTTAAGAGGACCTTTTTAAAATTGGGATTTAATTTAAGTAAAATTTACTAAGCCATTAGCACAATCCTGACACATAGTAATCAATGAATATCTTGTAACTATATAATTTTTTTGTCTGGTCAAAGTATCTTTGTTATAGTAAACATCAAGAATATTACTTTCAAATGAGTTCACTAATATGGACACATTTTAAAGAATATAGGAATTCTTAACAACCAAAGGTAATATAGGAACCTTAATTAAATCATTGTTCACATAAAAACAGTTATGAAAGCTATTTGGAAGACAAATGGGAAATTTTGAATATACTTGATATTAGATGATAATGGGGAATATTTATGCATTTTCTTAGGTGTATTAGGCATTATGGCTATATAGAAGAATATTGTTATTTTTAAGAGATGCATGCCAAAGTAATTAGAATATAACACGGTATCTGTAATTCACCTTGAAATGGTTAAGCAAAAATATAGTTGCATAAATAAGGAAATGATGAGAAATTTCGAATAATTGGATCAGATGGAATATACCTTGGTATTCATTGTACTATTATTTCAACCTTTACTTAGGAATATTTTCAACATAAGAAGAAGTTGAAAAAAGAATGTTTAAAATGAATAATTAGACATTTTGGACTTCCTCTCAACTATCAGTTACCGCAGTTATACTTCTGGTTTATACTGGATCCGTCAGTTCATGGTTGAATTATTTGAAAAGTGTTTGAAGCAATAAAAAGGTGTAGTAGTTGTGAGATTTCATATGCTTTAGATGCCAGACACTCTGGCATCAGAGTTGACATTCTGTCATGAAAATGCAGGCGCCTTTTTGTACCTTACTATCTCCAGGCAGATGGGGAGGCTGGGTCTAGTGCTGTTACCACCAAGATACTTCTCAAAAAATAAAAAATAAGTATAAATATAAAATTAAACTTTAGATCCATCCAGGCTCTTAGAATAGTACTCATTGAAGCCTAAGAATTCTCATACAGTGAGATGATTTTTCACCTAATAAAGAACCTGGGACTGACCCTGATACCAGGTTGTTAAGGAGGAATTCACCCTGATGAGTCACCTAGAATAAATCACCTCCAGCTTATAAGATGACTCAGGTGTGACAGGTATCTCAAGTATTTTTTCAATTGACATTCTGGAATGGCCATTAAGTGTTATCTATTTAAATGGGAATAGTTTGAAGAACACAATGATTTTGATTTTAATAGAACTGATACAAAACAGTCCCTAAGAAGAGATAATCATATACCCTTTACAGCTATCCCCACTCCATAATTATGGAAAAATGGAACCACAGCTATAGTTTTATCTAGCAAAAAAAAATTTTACCCACTCTTATTCTGGCACTGATGACAGAAAAAATCCTTTAATGAAGCATTTCTAGTTCAAACGTTGTACCAGGATTATTCAATCTGAGCCAGGCTGTCCCATAAACTGGCCCAAAAGCTATAGAGGAAGCACTAATAAATGAGCCAAAGTCCCACACTGTTTTAAACTGAATGTATTTTCTTGGCTGAAATCCCCATACAGCAAGGCTTTCCTTGTGCCTGAAGCCTCTGCACACTGCCCCAGCTGAACCTTACCTCTCCTGCATCACAGTGACCTGTCTGCTCCCGTCTCCAACAAACAAGCGGCCTCCATAAGGAAGTGTCCTCAGCCTCGTGTGTATGTTTTCCCAGTGCCTAGTACGATGCCTGTAGCATGTTAATATCTCAACTATTATCGGAATTAGCTGATTCAAGGAACTTGAATAGAGTGCTAACAACTCCTTATAATTAAAAAGCAAACGAACAAACAAAAAAACATACCTGACCCTTCTAGATTCTTTAATCCCATCTCTCTATAATGTTAGTGGCTGAGCTCAAGCAAAACAATGAATGATCAGGGTACATTTATTTATTTTGTTATTGTTTTCCCTATTTTCTGCCCCCCCACCCCCACCCACCCCATTGTTGTTTTTGAGCTCTCTGTCTGCTCTCTGTGTCCACTCACTGTGTGTTCTTTCCATGTCTGCTTGTCTTTTTCTTCTCATCTTTCTTTTTAGGAGGTACCGGGAACTGATCCCGGGACCTCCGGTGTGGGAGAGAGGCACTCAGTTGCTTGAGCAGCCTCATCTCCCTGTTCTGCTGGGTCTCTCACTGTCTCCCCTGTGTCTCCCTTTGTTGCGTCATCTTGCAGTGCCAGCTCTCTGTGGTGTGGGCCACCAGCTCTCTGCAGCATGGGCCAGCTCGCCTTCAGCAGGAGGCCCCGAGAATCAAAACCGGGGGCCTCCCATATGGTAGACGGGAGCCCAATTGCTTGAGTCACATCCACTTCCCTCAGGGTACATTTAAGGCAAGGTGGTCATTTTCATCCTGACCTAAAGTTTTCATCTGCCAAGCATGGTAACTAACATTATTGCATCCTTGTGAATGTGCCAGGGACTAATACCAAATGCCTTATTGGTACTAAAAGCAACTACTATTAATAAGATGGTGATAAATAATTTTGACCACAAATTTTATTCTGAGCCCTAAAAGTTCCCTGGATAAATACTTCATAAAAAAGTTAATTTTCCCAGGTGGGTCTTTTATGAATGAAGTATTGGCAGAATCGCTGTCAATCTGGCAGCACTCTGCTCAAATGGTCTTTAAGGATATTTAAGCACTCTAAAGGCTGTCACATTGATTCCAGGATGTGAAGAACTAGAAATGTGTGTAAAACAAAGCATTCTAACCTACAAACCTCATCAAGTTCCACTGAACATCTTCTATTTTAGGAAACAAAAGCACTAGGGTCGAATTATGGAATGTTGGAGTGTGGGCATTAGAGATATAATATCACCCATGACAAAAGTTCATCAAAATGAAGACACTGAGTAATTTCTACATGTTTTAATGGTCCTGAAAGCACCTCTCTACCATAGGTTATGTTTCATAATGAGGATAGAAACAATTAATTTTATATTGTATAAAGCAGCTAATAAAAGAAGTAAATGAATATGTCATCAAGCCATCTAAAATAAAGAGAGAAGTTTCTAAACTCTGGAAACTGCTCTGAAATAGACTTACTCACTTCTTGGTGGTGGCATATAAAGCTAGCAAATAAGTAACAATCCTCTCTCCCCAGCCCAATACAGAGTGGAGCAAAGACAGTCATAGCTGCGATATTTGTTAGCGAGGAGGAGGGGAAGGGAAGAAGAGTGGAGGATGAGGATGAGGATGAGGAAGAGGAGTGTTCTTACCTTAGTCAAGGTTTGTCCTAAAAGATTCTCAAATGCTTTCAAATTCAGATAGGGACCATGGTAATAGGGGCTGCTTTGTGCTTTTCTTCCCAGCCAGTACAATGTTATCAAAACCTTAAATAAAATTTTAAAAAGCATGAACTGACAAGATGAGTCTATTTAATAACTAATTGCAAGCTGAAATGCAGGTGAGCACTCCAGGTAAACAACAGCACATATTTTTCTATGGTCAAATAATAAGACTTTCTTTTTAATTTGTGGAAAGAGACACTAAAAATCTTTATTCTTTTTCCTAGAGTTCCCTGTCTCTAAGCAATTTGCAGTACAAAAGCTTAGATCCCAACAAGTATTAATACCCTCTACCAGTACATATGAAGATAGGAATAATTTATGAAAGGAAAACAAAAATTAAACTTTCAAAGCAATCAATATTTTTGCAGCAACAAATTTAGAATAAACAACTAAAACCAATAATTCTCAGCTTTCTCAGTAAGGCATATTGAGCTCATTTTTTAAAATAAAGCTGAGATCCGCTTAGAAATTCTTCCAATTTATATAGAATATTAAAGACATTACACAAGTCTACATTAAATAATCATCTAGAATCCTTAAACATCTGGTGTTTTTCCTTAATCTGATTTGTTGATGGTTTCCAACCTACTCCCGTAGCAAAAAATAATCCTAACATGTTCATTTGTCTTTAATATACAACTACCCACATTCTAAGTCTAACCTACCCTCTTAAATGCTTAAAGTCAGACTATATTTTAACCATATTTAAATATATTTAGTGCTTGTGACTAGTTGGTTCCCAGTAAATTTAATTACAGAAATTTTAGATCTGCTGCCTTATTACAGAACATGTAAGTAAAAAAAAACATTTATAATCTCCCAGTAAGAAAAATATATCTTACATTTTTCACTCTCCTCTCAGTCTCTTCTTGCCTGTAGAGGGAAAAAAAGAAAAAAGAAAATATCTATTAAGTAATAGCCATGAACCTTAAAGTATTAATTATTAAATAGAAGAAACTCATTTGTATTTTAAAGCTCTATGAATATTAATATCACCTGGAAGTTCAGAAACCTTAGACTGAACATTATCTATCAGAAGACATTTTCCATATTCATGAATTAAATGACTTTAATGGTCACTTTTTCTATAAAAAGCAAGATTTTTTTCTCATTATTTTATTCATTATGGTCTGATTTTAAAAGTACATTATTTGGATTTTTTTGGAATTTTATTTTTTCCACTCAGGAAAAAAATCAATGTTTGCTCATGATAGAAAAATTGGGAAGCAAGGAAAATTAAAAAAAAAAATGTTTAAGGCAGCTTTATAGAGTATTTTCATATCCATTGTGCACAGAGTTTTTCACCAAAGTCTCCCAGAGCAAACTGCTCAGCAACCATCACCCTGCAGATGTCAAAAGTAAAGTTTAAATATAGTTATGAACCTCCATCTGAAGAGATTTTCCTCTATTACAACAATCATGGGACTTTTGCTCACCTGTAAAAAGGTCATGAAATTTATGGGGGAAGTTAAAAGGACTCAGATATCCCCTTGGTGTTGAAGATGCAATAACATGAGTCACTTAACAAGGGGAGGGGTTATCCTAAAATAATATGCTTTTCATCATTAGAGACAGTCAAGCAGCTTCAGTGAGTGTGACTCAGAGAGACTGTAGAAGCCTGAGCTAGACGACTGCTGAGGTGGCTTTGCAGTGTAAGAGTCTACACAAGAGAATATTATAGCCCTTTCTGTAAGATAAAGAATACACACATACACATATTTTACATGTGTCTATATGTATATGTGTACATACACACAGAGGTGACAAATACTTAAGTTAGCTTTCAAAGAATCAGTGAGGCACCAATGACGAATCCTTTCCACAGAACAAACTGAAATGTACCTACAAACATGCACCTCCTTACTCCCAATAAAAACATGTCAAAAATAATATTCACAAACACAGTACTTGTGGAAAAGTAAATTGGTAAAGCCACTTAATCTCTTAACCTGTTTGGTAGTATCTATTCAAGCTGAATATATAGATTCTCCTATTGACTCAGTAGTTCTACTCTCAGGTATATACACAACAGAAATGTTCACCAAAAGACATATGCCAGAATGTTTGTAACAACACTATTCTTAATAGCAATAGAAGAGGTACACATATGTTTTTTAAAAGTAGAAAGGATAAGTTGTGGAATATCCACACAATGAAATATCATTTAGCAATGAGCATGAGCTACCTGCAACTACATGCAACTATATAGATCAATACCACAAACAGTGTGAAGCAAAAGAAGCCAGACACAAAAGAGTACAGATTGCATTATTCCATTCATATAAAGTATAAAAACAGGCAAAACAAATAAATGTTGTTTGATGTCAGGATAGTAGATTCACCTTGTAGGGAGAATGGTCAGAGTGATTGGAAGAGGGTGAGGAGGTTTCTAGGGCACTAATGATTTCATATATTTTGATCAGGAAGCTGGTTACCCAAGTGTGTTCAGTTTCTAAAAATTTTTAGCTGTGCACTTATGCTATTTATGGTTTTCTGTATGTATATTATAATTCAAAGAAAGTAAAGAGAATATATTTCATAGCCCAAGTGCCCCAACAATAGCTTATCACTTGAGTATAAAGAATATCATCTTCTAAAACTCAGCAACATTTAATTTTGGAAGTAGTAAGTGGTGAAGAATCACTAGAAGCTAACAATGAAAAATAACATGAAGTTGTATATTTATAGCCCCTTAACAGATTAATGGCCAACATATACACCTGAAATATTACATTAGCCAAAACACAAAAGAACTCTCAGTACCCAATGCAAAGGGTGCATTGGACTGAAAAAAAATCACAATATTAATATTGTACATGACGTTTTATCATAAGCACTCACAGAGGGTGCAGCAGAGCTCCTTGAGCCCCTGTCCTGCTTATTCAGCACATGCATTCACTTTTTTTTATTATTACGATAAAGCAATCACTAGAAATACAAGGTATTCCCTATTCTGTGATAAATACTCACAATAACCAATGACCTTGGCATTCATTATAGCCTTTCACTTGCTTCACATTCCCTTCTAAATATGAGCATTTATAACATGCTCTTGAACACAAGGATACATAGGCCAGCCAAATTAGTGCCCTATCACTGAAATGTAATGCCAGGAATTCAAGTAGTAAATGATTTGCTGGAGTAAATAGAGATGACTCTCTGACACACAAACACTGCATGGAAGTCAGTAACCAGGTGGCTCCTTGCCTGCTGTGGCCACAGGGACACATGCCCAAGGCCCCGTAAATAGAACAAGCACAAGGGCAGAGGGAAAGCTCATAGCAACACAAGACTCTTTTTGAGCCGGCCAAGTTACTGCACAACCCACTGGAACCAAAAATAAAGCAGTCCTATCTTGAGAGTTGGATAATTCCTCCCTAACAAATGTTTCAATAGCTGAGATGTATAATAGCACACCTAAGAGCATGCACTTTGGAGTCATATCTGGTTCCTAGGTCCATTTGGGCAATTTGTTTAACTCTCAAAGCTTCAGTTTCCTCCTGGATAAACTGGGGATAATGCACCCTATCCCAGTAGATTAGAGGAAATGTACATATGCCTTAGCAGAGTCCCTAGCCTCATGGTGAAGAGCTCATCAAACAGCAGTTATCACTAGACTGTAAGTTGTGTGAGGGCAAGGTCCATCTCAGTGCTCTACCCACAAAGGATTTTTAGTGATGCCCTGCTGGACCACAATATTTAAAATTGCAACCAGCCCACCCAACATTCTCTGTGACCCTTCCATGCTTTATTTTTACATTTATAATCATCTACTATGTGTGATTATTTTTTCTGTCTCTCCTCCAACAGAATCCAAAACGATTTTTGTCAGTTTTGTTCACCGCCATATCCAAATGGCCTTAAAACAGGATCTACTGCTTGGCAGGCACATAAAAAATATTTATCTAAAAATGCCTAGCACAGTGCATAGCACATGGATGCTCTCATATATTTGTCAAAAAGCTTATAGAAATTTAAGTTAGAAAGAAAAAACCCTGAATTGATTAAAGCTTGGAGATTTTGGTAAAAACTTATATGATGTGGAAGGGAACAGTTAAGTTTCATAAGCTTACTTAATATACATACCAATTTTGACTCAAATTATATTGATACTCATAATTAGTCTCCTTATTTCTGCTATTATTTTTTTTTCCAGGAGGTACTGGGGACAGAACCTAGGACCTCATACATGGGAGGCAGGTGCTCAACCACTGAGCTACACCCAGTCTGCTATGCTATTATCTTTAAAAGTGCAATAAAAGGGAATTCATTACAACCATACATCAATAATCCACACCCCCTCCCCAAGGCACAGATACAAAAGATCAATTTCCAAGTGCTGGGTACAAAGCTTAAGCTTCCTAGCAGAGCCCTGAAAAACAAAGTCCAAAGAATCCTTACCTGCCTTGAAATTCAAATTTAATGTTAAAAGGGGGTAGAGATGAAAGTATCACTAGTTTGAAAAAAATGACTGTTGAATATGTTGATAGCCTTCTATGTTGGGGTTCTACATTAATTTTTAAATATTATGTTTAATATTCAAGAAATAGCAAGTAAAACATAGATATAATCATCTACTCCATCAACAGAATAAATAGTTCTTGGGGTAGAAGATAAATGTCCATCCTCTGAACTTTCTCAGGGATCAGAAAAAAAAGGAGCCACAAATTCAATGAAAACATCCATCTACAATCCCTCTATGCTAAGAGCGGCTAGGTATATTTAGAACCAGGAAGTTCTAGGTCTGATCCTCCTTTCCTTAATCTGAGATATTTTTAAATACTAGTACAAATCATCAATCAAGAAATATCGTTTCTAACCAAAGGACCGGGTAAATAAAACCCAAGCAGGTGCTCCTGCTCTCTTCAGAAGATACCCTGCCAGGTCGTTCTGTGAGGACACAGCACAGCTAAAGAAGGCAGGTTCTGGGGTCAACCTCCTGTGTGTGAATTCTGGCTCCACTTCTATTAGCTATGAGAAGAACTTGGTCGTGTTACTTACCTCTGTGTCTCCATAGGCTCCCCTCTAAAATGGGGAACAAGTATTAGTCTCATCAGATTTAAATGCAAGGCTTAAGTGAGAAATTAAAAAATTTAAAAAGGCAGAACAGGTAAATGAGCCATTTCAAGGCTATTTTCTAATTATCCATCTCAATCAAACAGGACTGGAGGGAAGGGCAGTGACTAGGGGAGAGTCAGGTTCCCCCACAGACAAAGGTTTTGCCCCTGAAAAGACATCTCTGTGAAACAGAAATCAAGACACTCTTTCATATTGTGCTTTCCTTACCCTCTGGCCATGGAAGGCTTTGAATAAGGATAAGAAATTATTTCTAGAATAAGGTCAAACAAAGGGCAAGGCAAACTGGCTGGGTGTTACTGTTATTATCTAAACATCCATGCTGGCACCAACCCAGCCCTCCCCACCCGTTCCTGGTCTACTGATGCCTGTCCTGGCCAAATACCCTTGAATTTCCCCAAGGCTCAAAATCTAAGGAAAAATGTGCCTACATAGCCAAAATCTATCTCCCTCACATCTTATGCACAGTTGAAAACAAAGTGCTTTTAGATGAGATTGTAGCTTTATCGGTGTGTGCCAGCCAGCTGTGTTCTAGGGCTGTACCAAAAATATTTCCAAATTCCTTTTTTTATCCAAATGGGTAACTCTAGGCCCACCTGCACGCATTCACCGCTGCCTTTTGTATCATCTCCTCTGATGAACTGCGGAGAGATGGAGCCATCCCTGACTCATGGTTATATCCTCAGAGTTGAACACAAGGCCTGGCTAAGTGCGCCCAGTATTCAAATGTTCACACAGGTTCCCCAGAAGCTGCTCACAGAACCAGCTCGGCAGATCTGAGAGAGGAGGAAATCTTCCACAGATAAGAATAAACCTCCATAGAGTTTGAAATGTAATTCCACCTCACTTCTTATCTTCTATCCCCAAAGTACCAACTGCTTTCATTTGCAACAATGGAAGGTCCAGTCTCCCCATGCTCTAATACACTATCACAATCCATTAAGAGTTGAATTCTCCAGGCTTCAGAGTCATCTCTTCTCCCCAGACCCCAGCCTCCATCCTGTATAAGCCAATCCTCAGTTAAGATCAAATACAGTTTTCTGACAGAAACTTTTTACTTGGAAACATGAATGATTAATAACATACTGAAATTTCTGATAGAGAGGGGAATATTTTTGCCTCAGGTGCTATGGGGGGAAGACTTCCCCACCCCCTAACAGAAAAGGTGAGAAACTTGGCGCTACCCCCCCACCCCCACCTCCATCCTCTAACCCAGGCCTCTCTGGCTCATGAGGAATCTAGACTTGTACATTCAGTCTCAGCACTGCCATCTTTCTTCCTATCCTTAATCCTATAGACCCTACTGTCCCCTCTACTCAACCCAGAATAATCTAACACCTTGTTTCCTTTGTTCCCAAGAACAACTGTGCCTTTCCAGGCCTCTGCTTCCTGAGATTACTTCCCAGAGCAAGGCGTGGATTCTTCCTAGGGGCCCAGCCCTTCCAAGGCCAATCCAGCCCTGCCCTGGGTGGCACCAGCTGACCTGGGCGTTGCCTCTTGGGAAACTGGGTTGATGTGAGAGGAGCTGGGTTTGCAAGATACTTGGTCCCACTCCAAACCACTAAGTAATCTCTGCTCTCCAGTTGTTGCTCATGCAGTTTGGCCACCTGTTCACAACTTTAAAAAAAAAAAAAAAAGACTTTGGGTCCTGAATCATGATTTCATAAGAGCACATACGAAGAAAAAGCATATGAACAGCGTCTAGTTTAAATTTGTCAAATATGTGTGTGGTAAGGGAGGAGGCATGCGTGTGGCAGAGACGGTTCATTTTTCTATACACAATAAGATGGTCTGCCTCCGAATGGGAGGAAAGTCTAGGAATCCTGAGCAACCCTAAAAATACAAAGATTAAAAAGTAAGAAACATCGTGAGAAAAATTCTAACACTACTGTCTCTAAGGAAACAGCACATTTTTAAAATTGAAAATGTAGGAATGAAAGAAGGAACTTGGGAATACATCAGATAATGGCTCCCTTTTCTATTAATGGAAGTTCTGCTTTTCTATTAATGGAAGTCTATCAATTGCAATGATTAAAATAGAGCAAAGGCCACAAACTTTCTCTTTCTTAATGTCACCCTGTTAAAAAGACAAAGGAAGAAATATGTGAATAAAAGAAGTTAAAGGTAAATTCTTGGAATACATCACTTGCTCTTTCCTTCTCTCAAAAAGTAAGCTGCATTAAAAAAGGTAAGAAATTGAAAATCTTGCTTCCTTTCCTCCGACCTTCATCCCTAAAAATGAAAGTGCACTCCAATTGACAACCCTTCAGTGAGGTTAGGAATGTGTGACTCATGAGTTTTAATCTGCCATTGTTACAAAATGCAGCTCTGATTACTGTGGAAACTACAAAAATGACACTTGAGAAAATAACACCATCCCTGGAGATAATTAGTGAGTACAAATACATAAACGATGATTTCTATACTTACCTATGTGAGAAAAAACTCTTGGAAATTCAACAGTTTTTGTCCTTAGCAATATATTGCTTATTCCAAATATGGCAAATGAAAAAGAAACCTCTTTTTAAAAATAAGCTTGTTATTAAATTTCACACCCCTACCACACACTACTAAGAATGGTGATGTTTCATTTTAAAAAGGAAAAAAAAAAACCACATGCATTCGAAGACACTGGCACAAAGTCGTACTGTAATGAAATCAAAGAGTGCTATTACAAGAGCTGAGAGGTGGATTCTATTTCTAACTCCCTCAACCAGAGACTCTTTTGTAATTCTTCTTTTCTGCTTTACGTAATATGCTTCCTATTATGTAAAACTGATTTCACAATTGAGGTTCACACATGTATATCCCTTTTAAATAGCAATCCAAAAATGAAGTGTATGTTAAGAAAATTACTGAATGAAGAATTGTGTCCATTATGTAAGCTCTGTAAATGGAATCATGATGTTCAAGTATATATAATGTGTTGTGGGAGAAGCTAGAGGGAATGTCAACTAAATAAACTTATCCATAATTCTACTTCTATATGTAACAATGGTAGGTAGCAACAGTAAATAAATAGTGGGTTTTAGACAAGTTTGAAACACCTAATAGCAGAAGTAGATATGCTGAGTAGGTAATTCGTAGGCATACAAGTAAGATTTTCAAGGCAGAAATCAAGACTGGAAATAGAATTTGGGGAGTTGTAAGCATAGAAATGTAACGTGAAGCTATAAGACCGAATGAAAGCATCTAGAAAATAAGTATAGATAGGAGAAAAGAGGTCTGAAGATTGGGCCCTAGGAAACTCTACCAGGTCACCTTATCTATCTATCACCATAACTTACATACATACACACACACCCTTCTCAATTATTAATTACCTCTCAAAGGAAAAAAAGTGAAGAACAAGTGTTAACATAAACAAAATTCTTGTCAAAGCCACTGATGTTCCTGAAGACATAATTCAAGAGACTACTGAACTTCCAGCCTTCTGAGCCCCTGCTCAACAAAGTCAATATGAAATTCAACTATAAAAACATATTTCCTGATCTTTAGGATTATTATATTGGAAAAACAACAATGTGCAGGTGATATCTTTTCATTCAAGGTCAGTGTTTCTCAAACTGTGTACCAGGGAACATAAGATCCTTGCAAGATTTTAATAGGACTTAAGGTCAAAACTATTTGAAAAGGTCTACAAACTATATTTTCCTTTGAATATATAGAATAACAAATTAATGCTATAACAAGAGGCCTATTTTACATACATTTTGAAAAATTCACTTTTTCATGATTTTAGCATAACAGTAATTAAAATCTTGAGGGACACATATGAAACAGAGCACAGTTGAAAATATTTTACTATGTCTTACTATAACAATTAATTGTTATAGTAAATCATAGTAATCATTGCCTTTATTAGGTACTTTATATCAATCATTATGTTGACTGCTCTACATTATTACTTTTTCATCCTTGTGGAAATCTAATGATTTAAAGATTTGGAAATTAAGACTCCAGAAGTTTAAGAAACTTTCCCCAAGTTCGCAAAATTATTAAGACTTGCTTGGATCCATGGAATTCCCCAAAACCCTGTTTTATTATTAGAGCAATCACAAATTCTTTCAATCTTAAAAATTTTTCCAAAGCATATACTTCCTTCTTAATCCTGAAACTTTCTCTCTAATATCCTGAAAAATAATATTCCCTTAAAGTGTTGGTTGGAAAACTATGACAACAACAATAACAATAATCCTGCCTAAACCTGCCTCACAAAGATAATGACACAAGTTCCCATGGCTACGCTTTCTGACAAAGTTTACATGTGTCCCACTATCTTGTATACACATTCCATTAGGCAGTTCGACAGATGTAAAAATGCCAAAGTACTTTTTAAACGACTTCTAAGTAAATGAAATGCCATCATCACAATAATTCTCATAGTGAGAGATCAACCGCAAAGTATAGATTGCCAGTATTTTACCACTGCTAAGATGTGATGGTATGGTTTCTGTAAGACAAGTACCCATCAAGTATAAATAAATAAGATTATAAAGTAAGCATGTACAAGATTAAATGGGAAAATATTTTGGTTAATTTTGTGAGGATAAGTTTTCTTATCTTTAAGAAATGAACATAATATAAACCTTTAGGAGTATGAAAATTAAATATATTTAAAGTACCTAGCATATATATACTTATTTCTTCCTGATGCACATGAAAGTACTCTGTAAAGCATAAGATGATGTAAATGTTCTTTGTCAGTTTTATTATGACACCAGTTTCTTTGCTGTAAATTAAATAAGTTAAATGTGCTATATATGTCTGTATAACTCAAACCCAATATTGTTAAAATAATGCTTACCAAACTATTCATGCAACACATTCAGAAGTCTCCATATTCCTTAAAAGGAAATTATTCTCCCTGCTTATAAGACTTGTTTCAAAAATTTAATTTCAAGCATTGGAAATCTCATGCCTTACATCATAAATCATTTTAGCCCTAAATTTGGACTGCTCCATATAAGCCTTTCTTTATCTAATGTCTACTGAAGTAACCTCAAAATAGAAAAAACTAAATATTTCACAATTTTTTCCACAAAGTTTCACAGAGGTGTTATAACTTGAGGCCAGGGTTTCTTAACTTTGGCTCTCATAATTCTTTGTTATAAGTATTGTCCTGTGCATTGTAGGATGTTTAACAGCATTCCTAACCTCTACCCACCAGATGCCAGTAGCACTCCCTACACCCCAATCATGACAATCAGAAATGTCTCCAAACATCACCAATTGCCCCCTGTGGGGCAAAAATCACCCTTGGTTGAGAGCCACTGTTTTAGAGGACCTAAGAATTTAACTAACTCTTCTCACCAGATAAAGTATATTCAAGGTTCCCATGAGACAAAAATTAGCTGAAAGGGCCACCAATGACTGCAATCTGGAAAAAAAAAAAATGCATGAATAATCCAAGCAGCCAAACAAGGACTACACACCTAAAAAGTTAAGGAAAAACATGCTGTCAGATCAAAGGGCTAGACTGAGCTCAAGGCTTGAATCATAGTAGGCGCTTAGTAAATATGTGCTAAATGCTGAAAGAATTACAGTTTAGTACAGCTAGGAGCTCAACATTCTCATTACCTTGGGAAAACTCATTCAAGCTTGCATGTCACTCAGATTTAAAGTGGCAAGAAATGATGCATCAGATCTTCATTTTCTCCATTAGACATGTTTTAAGATATATTAATATATTTTAATATATTCCAACTTAGATGCTCCCCCAATATATGCCTTATTTAAGCCACTATCTAACCATTATAAGTTTTGGATCCTTTTTCTCATGCACTCCAGAATGGTTAAGTACGTGCTATAAAATACACCTGACTATAAAATAATACTGTATAGTCCACACTGTACCACCACAAAAGTTTGTTTTTTTTTTTTCAGTTTAAACAAAACAATTCCATTTTTAATGTTTGTTCCTTACTCACAGTTTAAAATATTGATAATTTGAGTACTATGGATGGCTAAATAATGGCCCCTATAGTGGGTTTGAACTGTCTCCCAAATAGAATGCTGAGGTCCTAACCCCAAGTGCCTTAGGATGGGACCTTATTTGGAAACAGGGTTCTTACAGATGTAATTAGTTAAGTTACAATGAGGTCCTACTGCGGTAGAGTGGGCCCATAATCCAGTATGGCTGATGTCCTTATATGAGATGAGACACAGGAACAGACACAGAGAGGAGACCACAGAGGCCAAGGCTGGAGTGATGTGTCTACAAGCCAAGGCTTACAGGCACTACCAGAAGAATTCTGTCCTTTAGAGAGAGCATGACCCTGCTGACACCTTAATTCTGAAATTACAAACTCCAGAATAGTAAGAAAATGTTCTGTTGTTTTAAACCACTCAGATTGTGGTACTTTCTAGGAAACTAGCGCAGTCTCTCAAGTTGTCTGTGTCCTAATCCCTAGAACATGTGCATGTTACCTTACGTGGCAAAAGCGACTTTGCAAATGTGATTAAGATAAGGATCTTAAGATGGGGAGATTATCCTGAATAATCTAGGTGGGCCCCAAGTATAAGCACAAGTGTCCTTTAAGAGGAAGGCAGAAGGAGATTTGACTACAGAAGAGGACAGTTCAATGTGATGGCAGAAGCAGAATCTGGAGTGATGTCACCAGGAGCCAAGGAATGCCGGCAACCTCTAGGCATGGAAGATTCTCTCCTGGAGCCTTCAGAAGGAACCAACCCTGGTGATGCCTTGATTTTAGTTCCTTAACACTCATTTTGGACTTCTAATCTCCAGAACTATAAGAGAATAAATTTATGTTGTTTTAAGCCATTAAGTTTGCAGTAATATATTACAGCAAAAAAAAAAAAAAAAAAAAAAAAAGAAATTAACACAAGTACTTACTATTAGCACTACTCAAAGCACTTTATATGCAGCTTAACTTTACAGCTAAAATGCTCTATATTTAGTGTTATGCCCATTTTACAGATGTGAAACCAAAGCTTAATAAGATTAAGCAATTTTCCATAAATTACCCTTCTTACGTGGACATAATTCAAACCCAAATCTGTCTGACCCAAAAGCCCATTCTTAGAATATGAGTATTATTTGTCTTAAAGAGAAAGAGAAAGAGAGAGAGAGAGAGAGAGAGAGAAAGAGAGAGAGAGAGAGAGCGCGCGCGCGAGAGAGAGCACGAGAGCGTGAGAGCGCGCGCGAGCAACCTGCTCCTTCATTTTAACCCCCATCCACAACTGGAAATCTAAGTTTTAACTACTGCCTATAGCACCACTTGTATTTATGTCAGTGAAACAAGCATTCATAGCTGAATTTTGTTACTAAATTTTTCACATTAAACTATTTAATGCCAATAAGTTAAAAAAATATCTCATGTCATGCAGAAAAAATCTTTCCCATAGCATAACTGCAAATACACAAAAAAGTACAGATGCATTTGGAAAAAGGAACAAGATAATAGATAATTTTTCTTTCTTTGTGAATATATTTCCTACATGTCCCAAAACTAATGAAACCAACACCTATCTATCTCATGTGTAGAAACAAATGAAGTTTAATGATCTGACTGTCCAAGAGAAATAAACCATAACATTTTATTTTTGTTTTTAATTATAAAATACTTTGTTTCTTACAATTTGTGTCAAGGCCTTTCTTTAGAAAGCCAGCAACAATGCATTATTAATTTTCCATTTATATATACCACCCTTGATTTGCTACTTAGCTTTTAGATAAGATTTGGAATTTCAAATATTATTAAAGTATCACCAAACACCCTGTATAAATGATTGAGAAGGAATGAATATGCTTCAAAGCAATAACGTTAACTGACATTCAAATGCAGTTTAATACAGCCCTACCTCTCAATTAACTTTCTAGTTCAGTATATATTGGGATGTCTTTCAGATTACTGTACAATTATTGCAATCAATTTCAATTTTCCCATTTTACTTGTGAATATATTTCCAAAACCTCCCCAAGGAGGGAGGGTTTTCCTTCCTCTGTCCCCATTATCATATTTAGTCCAAACCAAATTCTACTACTATTTCCCAGGAAACTTTTCTCAGATATCCCCTTTACATTCCCTCTATTATTATCTCAGGGAATAATTTAAAATTTAATAAATTCTTCATGAGTACAAGCATCATCTAATCCCCAAGTCTGTTCATCCTTTTATATTTTCTGCCCTCGAGTTTTCTGTGCTAGAAAACTGATACCTAAATCAGATAACTCTCTTTTCCTCAAACTCTCACTTCCCTATCACCAAATCCTACCAATTCTATCTCCTAAATATCTCTTGAATTCAGCTCTTCTTTCTCATATGTAATTCACTTCGTGCCTTCAGTTTTGCCCCACACATCCTCCTTCACAGAGCTACCTCAATAATATTCCCAGATTGGAATCCTCTTTGTCTCCTCCCTTAAAATCCTTTATTGGCTTCTTATTCCCCTTGGGAAAAGTCCAAAATTTTGTTATCACCAATTAGGATCTGGCTACTCCTATCTCATCTCTTGTTTATGCCTCATCATAAATTCAACACTCTTTCCATAAAACATCCCTGGAACTCTCTCAACAGCCCTTTTCTCACTCACCCCCATATAAGAGAGAATAAGAGGTTCTCTCATCCTAACATGTTCTTAGCTCTTCTTTTGAAGTACTTGTCCCTTCAGATTAAGCTCAAGTGTAACCTGCCTTCTGAACTCTTCCTGTCTTTTCCCAGGGTCCTTTCCTTCACGAGTCCATGGTTCCCAGGGCAGATTGCTTTTAGAACATTACATTATACTATGGTGTATCATGAATTTCTTCCCTATCTCATCCACTGGACTGTGAATTCCATGGATTGAGAGACTGCTGTTCATCTCTGGCTCAGTATTTTAAATATGGGCACTAAAACATATATGGAAAGAATGCATTCATTTTCAGCCTCTTCTCTCTAACAATGTATTCTACCAACAAACATATTAGTTTGTTTTAAAAGAACATTTTAATCATGTCATTTGCTCCCTCCTCCCACTAAATTACAGGGTTCCCAGGCTTTAATCCTGAGCTTAATTTTAGTTATATCCCTTCTTCCATCTTTCAGCCATTTCCTGTTTGCATCCCACCCTATATCCCAACTTCAATCAAGCAAGTCTAACACATTTTACTCTTACTCCAGAGCCAGATATAATACCATACCTTCAGCCTAAAAGACCCATAACTTGTCACATATTTAACTCTTAAACATCAATGTTTCCAGAAAACTCCCACAGGACAACACCATATACCACCACTTTAGAGACCCAAGAGCTCATACAAATACGGAGCTATGCCATTATTTGTCCACTTGTATCCATTAGTGTTGTTAGTACACTTTGTGTATTTGTCTCACCTCCTCCACAGTAACTCTGAGGGCTATTTTCATTTTCTCTCCACAAACATTATTCTTCATATACTGGAGTTTTGTTAAATATCTATCTAACTCAGAGTGAAAATATTCTGAGGATAACAAATTCAGATACATTCTCTTTGGGGGTGGTTCCCATTGGTTCATCCCCTAGCACGAGGGTGTTCAAACTGTGGTCTCCAGGACAGCAGCATACACAGCAATTTAAAACTTGCTAGAAATGAAAATTCTCAGCCCTTACTCCATACCCACTGAATCAGCAACTTTGGTGTTGGGGGGATAGCATTAAATGTTTTAACTAGCCCTCCTGGAGATTCTGACGCATGCTAGGTTTGAAAGCCACTGCCCTAGAAACATATCAAAGTTAAAACTGCATCGTAACTGACACTACAGCTTCAACTACTATAGATACTTCTCTGAAAAACAAAGTTAAACTCAAACATAATTCCTCTAGCCTTACACAACCAGAATTAAAAACAAACAATAAAAAGCACAAAGAAACCCAAAGTTAAGTTAAAAGCCTGGAACTACTCCCATTGATTTTCAAGTGTTGACCAAGAAACCTCAGCAAGGTTCACTGTGCTTGGGTGGTTTAAGAGAGCACAATCAAAAATGTACTCGCTTTACAGCTATCACTACATAAAAAACTGCCTCTCAGGATGCCTTGATCCAGGGACCTAAAGGAAGGGAAAGGTCTTTGAGTTTATTATTTATCTCTCTATAAACACCAACACTTCATGGGATCCAGATGAGAATGCCTAAGCATAAAAAGCACACATCTTAAGTCCATAGGACAAAATGTTTTGAGAAGCACAGAAGTAATTTCTTCTGTAAGATTTCTGAAAAGTCAACCAACTCCAGATTTAAAGGAATGTTGTTCAATAAGTTAAAATAAGTTACCTTTGTGGTATTCATTTTACAAATTCCTCATAATACCATGTCATTCCCGTATAATATCTCTGAAAAAGTGTAATTGGCAAGAAACTAGCCAAGATAAATCCTTGTCTTTCCTAATTTCTAATTTGTTTTCACAGTTAAGAAGAAAGTCTGACTAAAATAATAGAGTAATTCATTTGAATGTCATGAAAGATTAAATGAACAAGAACATAAGGCCACCTTATTGGAAAATCCTATACAGAAAATTATGTGAAAGTAGTTTCCATAAAAAGTCATGTGTAAATAGAGTTGTGAGGCACAGATTTAAAATATGAAAACAGACCAACTTGTTGAAAATAGGTACAAATATGGAGAGAGAAAAATGTACAGTGCCTAGGTAGAAACCTAAAATCTTCTTTAAATTCTAAAATCTGAAATAATGTGTACAACTTCTTGTGTGCCAAGTAAAGTAGGTGGGTGCCTTAGAAATTTAAGTCTTGTCTTTATTTTATTCAGATTACTAATTCTGAAATAGAACAATAAATTGAAATGTAGATAAAATACCATTACTACACAGTTGTTCGTTTAAATAGTAAGAAATGAGGTTTAACACTAAGCAAAATGAAATATTACTCTTGTTCACATCTTTGCTGCACTGGCTGAGTTGGTAGTGAGGTAAAATAGAAATAACTACACTTTGTATCAGGAGATGGAACTGAAGTTAAGACACCTGTCCTAGCTCACTGAGTGACCTTGGAAAAGCACCTGACCTCATCTAGGCCACTTTTTTCCCCATCTGTGAAATGACTGCATTGAATGAGATTTTATCTTTATAACTTTCCAGCTCTGATATTCCAATTTTTACCTCTTATAAGTGTGTGTATATCTCAAATAAACAATTCCCACTACAAGTTTTAAATTCAGATAAAGGGCACCAAAGAGCTTTCCTAATCTCGCTAGGACTTTAAGAGCCTTTCTGGTAAGTTCAAATATAACAATAAACACCTCAACTACATGACATGACTCTGAGCTAATATAAATAGATGTTCCCATTTAATATCTTGATTATAACTGTGGGATAATGTGCTCCAAAGTTGTTGAAGCCTGACAACGTTTTGAAGACAGTATTTATCTCCTCTTAAATGCACGTCAATTTAAAAGTCTTATGAAATTAAAAATTCTTTTGACGTCACAATCAAGATAACTGATAGCAGAAAATTAGTAAGTTATCAAAATCATTCCACAAAAGCTATTCTCAGACAAAATAAGAGATAAACTTTCAAATGATGTAACATCAAATTTCTTCTTAAAGTTAAAATAAAATATAAGAAAGATCAAGCACCACACTGTCAAATTATTTACTTAGAAGCAGGAGAGGGGGAAGAAAATTATATAAAGTGTATTTTGGAGAAATAATGAATATTTAAAAATTCAAAAGTTTATCTAAGATAAGACCCTCCTGATCCTATAATTTCAATGGAACTTAATGGTTCTCTAGCAATCATTTATGAATCACCTAATTTCAAAAAGACGTAAATCCTTAAACAAGATGATTCACTGCTAATTTCTTGGTAAGATAATGCCCTACCTACTTTATAATTTTCTTTCACACAAAGATTATTAAACTTAAGAGGTCAAACTATACATTTATAGCAAGGCTTCAAAGAAATAATAAAGTAATCATTCCTAATAATGGATTAGATCAAAACAATCACTTGTTAGTGGGCCGTCTATAATTCTATGCACTCTAGATTTTGGATGCAGAAACAAACACTTTCGCTACCATAAAGATAAAAATGAAATGAGAAATAATAGGAGAATTAAACTGTCATGTAGGTTGTACATACCATAGGAGTTCAGAGAACAGAAAGAGCAGTCTAGTATTTGATCATAAAGGTAGTCTTGTTAGTAATAAATAATACTGTTAATGACTAGTATTTATTAAGCATTTGCTATGTGACAGCCATCTAAGTCTTTAGGTAATAAGTCATTTAATCTCATGATAATTCTATGCAGAAGGTACTTGTGTTATCCCCCATTTTACAGCTGAAGAAAAAGGAAAGACAGAAAGGTTGAGGGAACTTGCTAGATCCCACATGGCCAGTAGTGGCTGAACTGGGACTAGTAACCAGGCAACTGGCTTCCTCTCTTAAGTGAGGGACAGTTTCATAGATGAGGCAAGTACAGAGGAGGCATTAAAAGGGAGGCTGGGCCTCTATAAACCATAGTTAGTGGTAATAATCTGACAATATTATTTCTTAATCTGTAACAAATGTTCCACAACGATGTGGTACATTGGTGAAGGGTTGTTGTATGGGAATTCTACACATCACAACTTCTGTAATAAAAACACATTTTTTAAAGGGGGGTGGGGGGCGCAGAAGCAGATGTGGCTCAAGTGGTGGGCAAGTTGGCCAGCGCCCAAGGAGAGTTGATGGCCCGTACCCGTAGAGAGCTGACGGTCGTGCCCATGGAGAGCTGGTGTACAAGATGACACAACAAAGGGAGACAAGCAGACACAGAGGAAACGTGCAGCAAAGCAGACAGCAAGCACAAGCAGCGGCGGGCAGGGGGAGTAAATAAATAAATAAATCTTTAAAGAAAAGGTGGAGTGGAGGGGAGGTTGGCCTAACTGGTTAACAAAACTTGCGTGGAAGAGAAATAAAAACACAGCTGGAGAGGGGCCGGTGTAGCTCAGTGGTTGAGCACCACCTTCCTACACACAAGGTCCTGGGTTCAATCCCCAGCCCCAGTAACTCAAAACAACAACAACCAAAAACCACAGTTGGATAAGCAACAAGTGATCAGAGGCACAACACATGGAAGTCCCTTGGTGGAATGTGCTTGTACCTGACGTGGTGGGTGAGTGGCAGCCACAATAGGTTCATAAGTGACAATGCACAGTTCAAGAAGACACACAAGATTTGAGGAATGAAATCAGTTAATGAAAATCAAGAGTCAAAATACCATATCCATTTAATCATCTGATCAGAGCCAGCTTCGTGGAACTCAGATCATACAAAACTTCTTTAGAGAAAACCAAAGCTGAACACTAACTCATTAGTGAGGGCAAAATCTAAGTGCAAAGACAAAAACCCTGCCAGCCACCTGGCATGTCAAGGCGCAGAGAGGGGAGGTCTCCCATGTGAACACACAAATGCACCCCATCTTCAGAAGGGAAGGTGCCTCCTTTCCTGTCTCTTAGCTTTAAAACACACTAAAGCCTCAAGTCAATGACGTTTTTGCAGGAGATAGTTTACCAAAACTCTTCATGATAATGTTAGAATACAGCATTAATCCCAACAGCTAGTTTTATTAGCCTCTATAAATATACTTACTATAGACTTTATCTTAAAATATACTTAAAATATCATATCCAAGAGAACGTTTCTGACATGGTCCCTCCTCACCCTGCTTCATTTTTCTTTATAGTCCTTACCACCACCTGACATTACCTTATAAATTTACTCACTATCTGTCCTAGCCCTCCATTAGACTATATAAGTCTATGAAAGGCAGGACCTTGTTGTTTTCACCACTAAACAATCCCCACTGCCTAGAACAATGCCTGGCACATACTAGGAGCTCAATAAAAGTTTTTTAAACTCATTCACTAATTCATCCACTCATTAACTCTTTCATTTAATCATTTATTGAATCAAATAACCCAGGTGCCACATACGCCCTAAAATGTCTTGTGTTTTTCAATCTTGATGGATGAAGCAGAGCAGTTTTTGGGTTGTTTTTTTTTTTTTTGGGGGGGGGGAGGGTTGGTTATAAAAGTGTGTTCTGCAGTGTTTGTGTTCAGTGTTCTTGTTTGGGAATATGGATTGTAGGGGTGGGAGGAGAAACTGGCAGATAAGTACATTTTGTTGTATGAATTGAAATGCAATGTGCATGAAATTGTCTGTTTCAGTAGGGATTGTATGTATTCTTGTTTGAAAAGATGTTTACAAGAGATGAAGAGCTGAGATTTAATATAAGATGATAGGAAAGACAAACTAACAACTTTTCCAGACCATGTAGGAAGATAGACAAAGCAAATGGGTGGGATTAGCTCCAGCTGACATAGGCCTCAATGTCAGATCCAAACAGTGGTATTTAAGACCGAACGACCCCAAGTCTAGGACATGCAGTCATGTTGGATTCTCTACAATGATTTTAATATACAATTGGTTTCAGAGGACAAGGTCAGACTCTTATGAATAAGGCAGAGCATTTTCCTTGAAGGAGTGGACATTCCTACCGCCAATTATTCCAAAATGAAGCACTTAATGGAATAGGAAATTAGAACTAACATTTCCAGAAGGCATTACAGAGAACAGATTTGAACTTCAATAAAAAGAGAGAATTTTCATCCAGGTTTAATAAAAGGAAAATAGACACATGGCTAAAGCTACAGTATCAAGACAGAGAGTGGTACTCGAAGAAAATTACGTATGTAGAACAATGGATTAGAATCAGAAATAGATGCACACTTCATGGTCCATTGATTATCAACCTAAGCACCAAGGTAATGCAATGGGGAAAAAAGTAGACTTCTCAACATTTGGTGTTGGAACAACTGGATATCTTTATTGAGGTGTTGGGGAATGGGGGGTAGGTGATGAACCTCCATCTTTACCTCACACCATATAGAAAAATTGACTCTAAATGGATCATAGACCTAGCTGTAAGAGTTAAAGCTATTATAGTTCTGGGGGAAAGAAGACAAAATCTTTTGACACTGGGTTTGGCAAAAACTTCTTACACAGCACACAAAAATCATAAATCAAAAGAAAAAATGGTAAAATAAACTTCATCACCCTGGGGACGGATGTGGCTCAAACGGTTGGGCATCCGTCTCCCATATGGAGGGACCTGGGTTCGATCCCCGGGACCTCCTGGTTAATAAAAAAAAAAAAAAAAAAAACCTCATCAAAATTAAAATCTTTTGTCCTTCAAAAGACACAGTTAAGTAACAAAAAGTCAAGCAACTTTTATAAAAGGAGAAACTATTTGTTAAACATATATCTGGCAAAGAGCTTCTAACCAGAATATAAAAAGAACTTTCACAACCCAATAAAGACAACTTAATTTTTAAAAGTGGGCAAAAGAGTCAAAAAGACACTTTAGAAAAAAAGGCGTGAGAATGGCCAATAAGCATATGAAAAGATACTCAGTCTCCATAGTGATGAACTAAAACCACAATGAGCTATGGCTACACACAAACTAGAATGACTAATGTAAAATAGAATATTATTAAATATGGGGGAGGATGTGGGGCAACTGGTACTCCTATATATTGCAGATGGAAATTGAAAACGGTACAGCCACTCTGGGAAGCAGTATGTAGTTTCTTATAAAGCTGATCATACACTTTCCATATGACCCAGCAATGCCATTCCTAAGACTTACCCAAGAGAAATGAAAATGTCTACACAAAGATTTGTATCTGAATGTTTATAGCAGCATTATTCATAATAGCCGAAACTTGTAAACACAAATGTCCATCAACTGGCAAATGGATAAACAAATGCACATGATAAAATATTACTCAATAATAAAGAGAAAGAGGTCAAACAAAGAAGAATACATACTGTATGATTCTGTTTTTGTGAAATTCTAGAAAACTATATGACAGAAAACAGATCAGTGTTGGCTGGGGCCAGGGATCAAGAATGGGGCATGAGGACACTTTCTGGGGTTCTATATATTGATTATGGTAATGGTTACACAACTGTATACAAGTACCAAACATCATCAAACTACACATAAAATGGATGGATTTTATTGTGTGTAAATTATACCTCAATAAAGCTAGGGGTAAAATTCAAAGACAAGTGGAAAAATGGTTGAGGAAGGTCTTGTAGAGAGTAAAACAGCCTGAACAAAGGTGTGGCTTGGTTGTGATTTTAATGATCATGGAGCACCAGCAAGAAAGCACAGGCATAAAAAACAAATGAAATCCAGAAACAAGGAAGTGTCCATCAGAAGAAGAGTGAGAGGGAGGGAGAGAGAAAACCTGGCTTCTCTCTTTTTCTTACCAGACCTTAATTGTGGGCATACCCAAAAACTGAGTCCTTAGCCAACTCTACTTCTCTCTATGCCCTCATTTCCTCAGAGCTGGACTTTGTTTTGCACAAATGATTATTACCTCTACACAGATGACTCCTGAACCCGAGTTTTAATTAATATATTGACAACTGCTATATTGACAATTCTTGTATTTCCATTTGGATGCTCTACCTTCACATTCAACTCAATGAGTTAAAACTTAATGTCCATCTTGCTCCCAAATCAGATTTTTCCCATTTCTGCTAATGGTTACACAAGCTCAATAGCAGTCTCTTCTTGCTCGTTAACGTCTCATCAACCTTGTCATTTCTTACTTCAGAGGTCTTTGGCATCTGTCTGGTCATTTACATTTTCACTGCTTCCAGTAGGGAGTATACTTCTCATTACAGTCATGAACTGCAATTCTCTCAGCCTAACTGCAACCCCAGCCCCTGCTGGAGTTCTCATTTAATACATTTATATACTACTTCATTACCCTCTTTTTCTAAATCTCTGTTTAAAAATCAAAGTTTTTGGTAATAACCCCACTACTTATGAGATAACACTTACACTGTCTAGCCAGGGTATTCAAGGTATCACTCAACCTGGTCCCAACCAACTGTCATCTTGCCTCCAATCTGCCAAACTGGACTAGAGATTATCTTCATGACAAGCTTCCCCCACCAGGACTTTTAAGCCTCAAGAGTGGAGACTTTATTTACCTCAACTTTACTTGTTGCTGTACATCCAGATATCTTTGTAAAAATGTTTGATTTGAATGTTCGCCTCTATGCCTTTGGCTGTGCCAATCTTCTTGCAGTAGTTTCCCAACTCTCACTCAACTCCGTCTCATCCTTGAGATCCTCATTCAAACTATCATTTATTGCATAAACCCTTGCCATTCAGATTGTGTCCTCATTAGCATGATGTGGGGGGCTTGCTGGAAATGTAGAAGCCCCTCCTTGCCCCAGACCTAACAAATCAAAATTTGCATTTAACAAAATCCGAAGGTGTTTCAAATGTATGGTGAAGTTTGAGTAGCACTGGTTAAAGCACTCAAACTCTCAACAAAGTCTAGCTAATTCCTTACTCTTAACTTACAAATTCCTCCATATCTCTATAACTTCCTCCCTACCTGACCAACCTCATGAAGCTCATGGCTGACAGATATATATTAACACTTAAAAAAAAAAAAATCTAGGGAAGCGGCTGTGGCTCAATCAATAGGGCTCCCGTTTACCATATGGGAGGCCCCGGGTTCGGTTCCCAGGGCCTCCTGGTGAAGGCAAGCCCGCCTGCACGGCGTGGTTAGCTGACCCAGCGAGCACAAGCAGCAAGGGGGGGATAAATGAATAAATAAATAAAATCTTAAAAAAAAAAAAAAAAAAATCTTCATTCATCATCCACATCCTGCATTTAGACACACTTAGAGGCAGAATTTTATAATGGAAAGAGCACTGGATGTGGAGTTATTAGTGTTTCCACTTGCACCATTTATTAGGTGTGGGACCTTGAGGCAGCCACTGAGCCTCTTAGTCTGTTTCCACATCTGTAAACTCAGGCAACCACCCTGTCTTATAAAGCAGTATAAGATTACACAAGGCATTAAGCAGAGCCTTTAACCCTTAATTTCCTTCCCCAATCTTCCACTCCCTCTCAAAAGCAGTATTTTCTTCACCCCTTAAAATTCAAGTTATATATATATTATTTATTGTTTACATATTCAAGATATATAAGCAATAAATATAATACATATATTATCACACCTAACCTATCCTCCTAGTTATTTAAAGAATTGTGCTTGCTCACATTTTTCTGCTATATCCCTATCTTGGTCTATTATTCACTTCATATGTCTTTAGTACTCCAAAACACCACATTCACAAGATAAAAGCTTAATAAATAGTTCTTCCTACTGATGAAAGGCAATCATTCCTGATGGTTTACATTTAACCAATAGCAAGAAATAATTTCTAATGACTTAATAAAAGAAGAGGTAATCTCTCTATTTATTGTAAATCCTGGTAAACGGATTCTTAAAGCGTTTCCATGCGTGAGTCATTTCTTGGACTTTGCTTTTCTGAGGCACTATCTGTTCCCTCACTCTTTTTGCTGCAACGAGAAAGCAGTTTCATCTTACTGGAATTCAACTGTGCTATTTATTGTTACACTTGATCAGTGCTTACCACCTGTTTCAAACCCTCCAGTAACTACACTGATAGCAGGACTTTGAACAACATACAGCAGTACTTTTTCTTCCTTAACTCAGTAGATTAAGTAATTTGATTATCATCTGCTCTTTTTGCATATAATTCAGGCTTTAGAATAAGATTTGAAATTGGTAATCACTAAGGCATTATATAAAATGTAATATACAACAATCAATACTGTAACAAAAATAATATCACATAAGCACTTATTCCCAGCTGAGGAAGTTTGGAGGAAGATATCATGGCTTAGTTTGGTTTTAATAAGATTAAGTAAAACAGAGCATCAAAAACTGGTTAACAAGAAATTATTCTAAACAAAATGTAATTACCAGTTCTTTTTTTTTTTTTTCAGTTCTATTTTTAAAGATAGGTTTCAAGCCAGTACTGAAAAGGTCAAAGTGTGGTAGTATAATCTTGAGCAATTTGGATTAGTAAAGTTTTACAATCTGAAGCCATTTAGGAACATTCCATTATCGTGGTAAATGCAATTGAACATTCACAAATATCAGTATGACAATCATAAAACTTATAAAGGCATTTATTGTTTACATATCAATAAAATCAAAATACTCTATTATTTCTCAACTAGCCAATATTAAAAGAACACACATGAACCATATTTCTTCTATTCAAAGGTATACATTTTTTCATATTTAACATCCCTGAAATTAAGAGAACTTATAATCAATGATCTTAAATTTGATGGACTATCATAATATCACATCCATTTGAAGTTACTTATATCGCAAACTAGGAAAACTGTTTTAAATCACAATCCAAAATATTTCCCATGTATCAAATGAGTTAATACCAATCATATACACAAATCTATTTTGGGTACAGCTAGCCTGGTTAAAAAGCAATTCATGATGATGGCAGTTACACAGTACTAAAAAGAGTATCAGCAAATTTTTAAAGGTCATTTAAGTCTACTTATATGATACAGTTGAAAGAGTCTAAGATTTGAGGCTGAGATATCCCCTGAATTCAAAGCTCACACCACTGCTTGCCCAAGATCATATAGCTAAACAATTTCCTCTTCTCTGTGTCTCAGTTTAAGCACCTGAATCAAGCTGTTATCAAGATTAGAAATCGCATATGTAAAACACCAGACAGTGCCTGCTAGCTATTATCACCCAATTTGGCTATCCCTAATCCAATAATAGTAATAGGAATATTTCTGAGATACACTGGACACTCTAATACCATGATATCCTCACCTAGTTAATATTCATCACTCTAAATCTGACATTCCCTGAGGGTTGTAAACTATAAATCATTTCAATGCTCCTTAAGACACAAAAGTGAAAATTAAGAATCAAGAACGCTTTTCCTCTCCTCCATTTTTGGTCTTAAGATCCACATAGGAACAGAGTAAGGGCTCGTTTCTGTTATCTCCCCACAGGATTCAGGATATAGAAACAGTCAATGTTAAATATTCAATGGATGCTGTTGACAAGCTACAAGATAAAAGACCCACAGGTGAGAGGACAAACATACCCACCCACCCACTTCATCCCCACCAGCCCTGTGCTGCTTCTATCAGACCTGGAAGCAGTGGTCTCCAGGCCCAGCAGCCCATGGCTTACATTGATGACTGTTCAATGGATGTCAGTCTTTAATAACGAGATTTTTCCCCTGCCTCCTTCTTGTAAGTACAACAGAATGTAGAATTGAACATGTAGGTGGAAAAGACACAGCGCTTTGTCTATTTCTTAATAGAACTCTATTTCTTAAATGTCTGGTGGCTCAGCATTCTCTGGATACACTTATGTATATATAATGCACCTCCCAGTTTTCCTCCAATATGGGGACTAAGCCCCTTCACTATCTTGGAATCCCCCATGCCAAGGACAAAGCCTAGATGAGCTCAACAGCAACGTGATAAAATGAATTTATCACCAATTCAAGATCTGGACCCTCCCTCTTTGACATCTCATATAGATTAAGTTGTAAGTTTACAAAACAATCATGCATACCATATAGGATTCCCATACATTGTCCTACCACCACCATCTTACATTGTTGTGACACATTTATTACAAATGATGAAAGGACAGCATCATAATATTACTGCTATCTATAGTCCATAGCTTATATTTGGTGTATTTTTCCCACAAACCATCCCATTATTAACACCCTGTATTCGTACTGTATATTTGTTATAGTTCATGAGAAAACATTCAGGTATTTGTACTGTTAACCACAGTCCATTATCCACTATGGGGTTCACTACGTTATACAGTATCCTGCCTTGTATAATCCATCAAGTGTACACTCAGTGACCCTCAGTTTCATCAGAGTGGTATTGTCAACAGCTCAGTCCATTTTAGATCATTTTCATTACTCCAAAAGGAAAAATCCCACATCCCCTTATATCCTGCATTGTTGACCCTTAGCATTGATACAGTACCCTTCTTTGCCACTGATGCAAAAATATTATACTATTACTGTTAATTATAGTCTATAAGTTACATTAGTTATACTTTCCCATGTATCACATTTTTAACACCTTGTAATAGAGAATATTTTTGTATTTGTACTATTAACCACAATCCTCACCTACCACCGAAATCACTGTTATACAGTCCTTAGATTATCTTCTAATCCTCTAGCATTCTTTCCATTGACATTAAGCTCTTTAGACTACCCCTTTCAGCCACAATTACATTTATAAATTAGCAGTGTTAGTTATACTCACTATATTGTGTTACCATCAACTCCTTCTATTTCCACAACTACATATTTTTATATATACTCTTATTTAAGATGTGTGCATACTCTATTTTGGGCAACACGTTATAGATGAACACACTCTATTATAGACAAAATAGAACATGAGATAAACAGTAACAACCTACCAAAGACTTTTCCTTTTCAGTATATATTAAGCCAGAAATAAGTCAGTAACATGTCAGCCAAATTGTTTTCCCAGATACATTGATTCCTTTGATGACTATCTCCATATCTTAGTAAATTAAAAGGAAAAAATACAGAACACAAAAGCATTTCAGAAAAAATCTGACAGTCATGAATATTATAACATAATGAAATAGTGAAATGTCTAATAATAACAGTGACATTTGCTATTTATTTAGGGATTTCTCTTCAAATAGGCCAAAGCACACAAAGCAAAACCTTGTTAAACTGATAGTGGTTAAAGCAAACAATGCAGAATTCAAAGCAGCTGCTTCTTCCTGGCTGACCAGATTCTCACTTTTTCTTTTCAAATTTTTTAAGGAAAAATGGTTTATTTGAAGCATCTTGATTTCAAAGTATGTTTTTAATCTATTCCTTTTTAATGAGATTTTACTATGCTATAATTTTTATAGCTATAATTTGCATTTACAAATAATGTTAATGTGATTACTTAAATTTACATGGAAAGCATACATATTTATTGTTTTTGTTAAAATTAAAGGTTTTTTAGTAACTCTTTGAGAACATGTTTTCCTAGGTTCACTGCTCATATTTAGTCAGGGGTGTTCTGAATGGTGGCACTAAGCTTCTCAGAAAATAAAGTGATGACACACAGTCCTTCCTCTCAGTTTAGTAGGAACATCAAGAAAGGCCTAAGCCTCTGAGAAATGGAGGATAAGTCTATCAGCAACCAATCCCACCCAGGATGGCTGCTCAACATGACAGAAATTATACCAGGGAAATTACCCCTAAAACATAACTGGACAATTATCCTAAACTTTAAAAAACAACAAAGTCAATAAGCACCTTTATACCTTTCCTAATTAACATTTTTTACTAATCCGACTCTACCTTTTAAAAGGCAAAATCAAGTTATAATGTCAATGTTAAAAGTGTACTTCCTAGTCCTTTCATTATATTCAAGTAAAACTGGAACTAGGTAATAAGCAAGACTTTGATCTTAAAGACAGTGCCTATATTTATATTTTAGTGCCTAAGGCCCAAACCACAAGTTTTTCAGATAATATAATCAAGACATTCTATGATATTAGTACAATAGCCTTTGATAGACAAAACAGATGGGAGATTGTCCAAAAGAAGCAACTACCTTTTCTTCACAGTGGAGACACCTGTCATTTTGGTCATCCTTTCCTTTAGATAAGCAAGATCAGAAGCTGTTCTCTGAAAGGCCCTTGCAGGGCAGATACGGTTTTGTTTGTTTGTTTATTTTGGAACACGTCATAATTTTGTCTCTACTGAACTCAAACACTGTATTTTTTTTTTTTTTCAAAACGAGGCAACAATAAAGAGAAACCAATACACAGTGCAAAGTAAGAAAGTGAATATAACTTGATTTAACATAAATTTAGAATATAATATGTCAGAAATTATACCCAAAAAATTGACATCTCAAAAAAAATAATAGTAAAATAGAGTACACACTCACAGGGACAAGGAAAGAGCAAATAATTTAGCTGTAAGTTCTCTGGTTTCCAGTGCTGCTGTTCTAACAGAATAGATAAATTATAAAAAGTTGATTAGACATAAACATCATAAAAACTTCATCTTTTCTAATATCTGCTTTCAATGGAGAAAAGGAGGAAGTCTTATATGGTCTAAATTCTCATGAAACTTAAAAGCCTATAGTCACAATTTTTTCAGTAGCTAGAGGCCGGAATTTTTGTTCCATGTTCTCCTAGAAGGGGCATATATCTTTATAAAGGAAAACCAAATTATAAAAATCACCACAGCGATAATTCAGTACTATTTATTGAGCACTTATTATATGCCAGACACTGCACACTTTACATAAGTCACTTTTTTTTTATTTATTTTTTATTGTGGGTAAAAATCAAAATTTTCACAATACATACCAATATTTGTAAAATGATATATAAATATATATGCATATATGTGCATTTGCTTACAAAAATGATGATAAGGCTCTTTTATCATCAGAACATCCTTGTTCAGTAAGGTTATCTCCCAAATGGTGCTATTTGGTATGGTCCAAGAAATCAACAATCATATCAGCCTTGTTCACTGATATATCCCCAGGGCTTCACACACAGTTTGGCACAGAGTAAGCAATCAGTAATTATCTGCCATATAATTACATTTAGAGAAGAAAAGTAACCTAAAGTCACTTAGCAAGCAAGTGACAGAGAATGGGATTAAACCCAATCATGGGGACTCTAAAACCACGGCTGCCATAGGCAGGATTGATACTGACATATATCTACTGAAATTCTTGGTCCATCCTGGGGAAGGTGACTGACAAACTCAGCCTGGGATTAGTAGGTAAGAAATGAACTGTTGAGCAATCCTTAAGTTTCTTTTTGTTCCTATCTTTCAAACGGTTTTTATCATGCCAAAGTCAAAGGTAATGTATGACTTGGGGGGGGGGTTGTTGTTTAATGCTAGGCAAAGGTAAGAAGCACCAAAGTAGCTTGACTTTGGAAGGAGCAAGGCTCGCCATAAACTTGTTGATAAAATTGCTTATTAATTTCAATTACTTGTAAAAAACTATAATACTTCCACTACCAGTTCCTGCCCTTGAGCTTCTACAAGATATCCCAATTATCTATATAACCACGTTTTTCTAGAAGTATGAACTATACATTTTAAATTTGTTTCCCAAGATGAAAAATGACTGGTGATCATGAAATGTTTCTAACTCTTCATATAAACATGGAACAGATCCCTCAATGTCAAAGTGAAATGTGCTTGTAATTAAACATTATTAGTATTATTAGTATTTATCATTTGCACATTAGCATCAGGATTTATTAAATCTTCCACCAACTACTTTGAAAGGCACATGGTCCAAAGTTCCAACCTTAATTTATTACACACACACAGAGGAAACATACACGCCTTTTTAAAAAAACTATATTGTGCTACATTGTGCTGTAATACACAATATCATTATTCCGTATGATAAGTGAAAGGCAATAGAAATGGAAAGTTCAATGACTGCTCTGTGTTTTTGAATAGTGAGCATAAAAAGAGAAGACCTGGCAAAGAAAATTTTCCAGGAAGTTTTCCTAATTAAAATTCAGTTCACAAATAAACATTTACTGTCTAAGGTGTCAGGAACCCAAGTAGATAAAAGTAATAGTAGATGGTCACTGCGATCAAATAGTTTCAATCTAGGGAGTATTTAGATGTACATAGAAATAAGAAGTGCTTTGGAAGTTCATATGAGAAACAATTGTCACCACCAATTAGAAGTGTTTCCTGATTTTAGAAGTTGAAATGACCATTCATCTCCATGTTTCCAGGGAACTCTGTACATTTATCTTAACACAATGTATTCTAATTATTCTAGTTATGAATTTATGAGGACATGGGAACCCACTGAGGCCAGGCCTCTATTTTATTCATGCCTGTATAAGTACATGCCACACAGAAGATGCTGAATTAATGCTTCTTGTATGACAAACAAGTGAATGGTGTCTCTGGATGCCATTTGGATTAAGTGCTATTTTCTATTCTGTAGCTCTAGAAATAGATTTAAGCACACACAGTCTACACATATACTCAAACACAAATGATACAGCATGAAACTCAGAGAAAAACAATGTTTAATTTCCAGTTACTGGTGAAGCTCAAAAATGTGCTGATGAGGCTACAGATAGTGCATGTCACTGTAAAAGTCGGATTAATTCAACACAGGCAGCCCTACAGACAATAACTGGAAAGACACAGAAGAATCTCTTCACTAAAAATATCTGTCTGTTTTAATATTTTGAAGGGCCTTTTTTAAATAAAACAAATGCTCTCTGGTCAGGGGAAGCAAACTCCCATGAGCTTAAGATTAAGAACAAGAAATAGAGATACCCAGATAAAACCTAGTCATTCTATGATTTGTCCCAGTATCAGACCTTTTTCATAATCCACCTTTTTCTGTAGCTAAGCAGACTCTTAGACAAGCAAAGTTTACAATTAAAGAACATTTAAAAACTTGGCCATGCATTTTTGCTGCTGGCCCTAAACCTCAGCAACCCAGAAGTAGTAATGTCTCCCTCCCAGTAATTACCTAATACCTTCAAATGACTGGATATAATAGAGATGTATACAGTGCTGTAAAACACCTTTTTGTTTTATTCTCTTCTATCCTGGTAGGAAGGGCTATTTTAAAATAGTAACAAGAATGACAGGTGGCAGACACCACTCTCAAGTTACAAATCCAAGGTTGAATATCATTACATTTGCTTTTTCTTTTTTAAAAAAAAGATTATTAATATGTTGAGAAATTTTAAGCAAGTCTCATACTTGCTTAAAAAAAGATGTAAACTCTAAAGCAGGTTTTAATCATAAAAAGTTGGAAATTAAATAATTCAAAGTAGATATATTGTTACTACTATGAATAAACCTTAAATAAATACACATATACACATATACCCCAAAGCCAATTTTGTAGGCTGTTAAAAGAGGGTGCCATCTGGGAACTTGACTCCTAAGAAATGACTTTACAATATTGCCGCAAAGCACCCTTTTAAAGCTTTAGAGAACAGTTAAATCCTTAAAATATCACTTCAAGTCTCCTTTATTTTCATGAGGGAAATGTCAACACTGATTTTGATTCCAACTACTGTTCCTTTGGCAACAAGCATGTGTCAAAATAACAGATTCTTGATTTCCGTACCCTCAATTTGATGAATAGATCTTTTTTTAAAAAAAACTCAGTCAATATCAACATTTAAAGTTACATTTTATACTTAAAATGCTAATACAGTAAATAATGAAGGAGTAAGTCTGTACGAGAACATAATTTTCCTTTATATGACAGTGAACACTGTGTTCCAAAGAACTGACTTCCTGTAATGAATTATATATTATGAACAGAATGTATCTGAAGAAGTGCTAAAAAGTGGATTGGAGGGAATAAGGGGGTGGAAAGAAGAAACATGTTTACAATCTGTTCAAATTCTCAGCCTAAAAAGTTTAATATATAAATTGGTTAGAGCAATGATTTAAAAACAGGAGTTAGTTTCTGAGTCAAATTGCTGGACATATACAATTAAAATCTTTAAAGTTAAAGCCTACTTTCTGCCACCATCCATTCCTCCAGCATAACCCTGGTGTATTGCTTTCTATAGCAATCAGCTGCTCTGCCTCCCTTAAAGGGCCGAGGGCCTACAAAGACCGTGGCACTTGCTTTAGGAGCTCTCCAGTACGCTGTCCCTGGTGTTGGGGCCACCATGCCTTGTTCTCCTGCAGACCTTTTACAGAACCCAGGCATAGAAAGCCCTGTGCAGGCATGCTACCTGCTCTCTGTGAAATGTGTGTTCTCTAAGTTCAGTATGGATATTTAGTAAACGGTTAATAACTATTCACCAAACATTCATTGGGCAGAGAAACTATAAGTTCACTGACTCAGGAACCAACTAAACTAGGATAGGTTCAACTTCCGTCTACCATTCATGGACTCAAATCATAAATTTGTTAGTCTTTTAGGAAGAAAAGATGCAAGACTAGTCCCTAACGATCCATTAAATCAGGGATGTCTTAAATATATGAAATTCTGAGCTCTTAAATATATGAAATTTTAAAATAAATGGGATAATTAAATGTACTTAGAAAAATTGAAACTACTACCTCTATTTTAAAAGCAGAAGAATTCAGTTAGAAAATTAGATCACACATTCATATTTCTAACTACAGAAATACAAAGAGTACCCTAGTTCTGTTTGACCAGTAAAAGGTCATTATTGCAAAGAAAACTGTAAATCCCAAGTTGTTGGAAAATAAAGTTTTTGAAGTTAAAGTCTAGATTATTGAAATGATTCAGTAGCAGCTCTACTTTATATTAACTGCTTCTGCTCCTGCCACTCCTTCTCAACACACAAAACTCTTCTGGACTCCGTATGCCAATGATATATTTATCACTGCTGTGCAGTAACAAAAACACAGCGAGCATTGGCCAACAAGGAGGGAATTAACTGTCCTTTCCTATTTGTTCTGAGTATACCATATAACCATGCATTTTAGATTGTATTTGCAACGCGGCCAACTCCAGGTCTATAAAACTGTTAGATGCAGTCTTAGCAGTTGAATTGTGATGAGGCATTTAAAACAAATAGTTCATCACCTTTTTGCTAAATTTAATGAATACCAATGACCAAATTAACCTCAAAGTACTCATACACATTACTGCATTCTCAGAAAAATTACAAATGAGCCTTCATTTAAATACACAAAATACATACAACATGGAAATATGTACATTATTATATGTTAATAAATAACAGGTCTTCTTCAGCAGTTACTATATTGAGAGGAAATAGTAAGGAATTCCTTGTCTAAACCAGGGCTTCTCAACCTTAGCATTACTGACATTTTGGCCTGAACAATTCTTTCTGTGGGGTGCTGTCTTGTGCATTGAAGGGTGTTTAACAGCATCCCTGGCCTCTACCAACTAGATGCCAGTAGCAACCTCTCCCCCATTTGTGACAACTAATATTGCCAAATGTTCCCTGGAGAGCAAAACTGCCCCTACATGAGAACCACTGGTTTACCCCACACCATGTACTTTTATCTGCAATAATGATAGGACAAGATTTTTTACCTCCAGGAGGCTCCACATTAAATAAGAAACAAAATCTAAAAACTGAAAAATGCAGTACTATTCATCTGTAAGCAATTATTTGCTTCCTTTTAAACATGCTACCTTTTCCAGAAATGTTATCTAAGGACATAAGAACTGTGGCCAATATTTTTTTTAAAATAAGCCATTTGTCCTCTTCCTCGTTTCTCATGACTGGGAGGCTCTCACAATCCATTTGCTCTTAAGTCCAACAAAGGGAAATGGATTATGAGAGGAAATGTTCGTAAGCCCAGTCAAGATTCTCAGGCAGGCATTTTCTCTAGTACCACTGAGGCACACCTTACTTTTATGGACTTGTGGTTTCCACTGAAATAAGTTGTTCAGCATACTTAATACTGCTGTGACTACATGACCTCTCAGTTTCAGTTTGTAAGTAATTTAATTTTACTGCAAGCTGAACACAGCTGCTGATTTTTAACACTTAAGGCACAACATCACATGAAACAGGCTCCAGGCAAGCTTTATACAGCACTTTTGGAATTAGCAGCCAACAAACATGTTTTTCCTAGTCCACAACCTACTCAAACATAGGCAGAGTATGATTTTAGGGGGAAAGCAAGTTTACTCTTAGAAGACAGTGACAACTTAAGGAAAAGAAGGCGTTCAAAGTCAAAAGTTTCTTTGCCCACCAGAAAAGTCTCATGAGAATATTTAGATTAGAATAAAGCCAATTCATCCATATTTATGTTTCATGGAAATATGGGAGAAGTGAAGAGTTTCATTTTGGTGACAAAATTTAGGACTTCACAACTACCTTTCCATTAATCAAAAATACCAGTAGACTCATCACTGCAGTGGAGTTTAGAAATACTTAACATAAATAGAAGCACATAGATTCAAAACAATTTCTTTTTAAATATATATTGTTAGACTTTTAAAAACCTAATTCCACCTGAGTTTTTAGGGTGTTCTGCTAGAAGGCAATGCATCCTATCAAAGATATTTATATAGAGGGTTATTCTCCTTTAGAAAAAAAAATGTTGGTCATATGTAAGAACTTACAGTTAAATTTTTAATACCCATTAAAGCTATAACACTGGGAGATTAACCACATAAACTAAATCTTTGTCTGAACTGGTAGAAACTAATTTTTCCATTTCCTATTATTTCTATGGCCAAAATAAGGTATTTATTTTCTCCCTTGGAAAAAAAATGCTAATGGGTTATAGGTACATTAGGTTTAAGAACCATGATGATAAGGAGGTAGTCATTATTACAAAATTAAATCATTTTCCTTTCACATTTATCTTGTAACTAGAGTTTATTACTAGCTCCCTGGAGGCCAATTAGATTTACAGGGAAAAAGTCACCCAAGAACTTAAAACCAGATTTCCTGGAAACATAAACTCACACACGAACACCATTTTCCATCTAAAATCCAAGAATACACCTGTGTGCATGTTTTCACCCTTACTTTCACTTTCTCATCCATAAGATTAAAATAGTAAAATATAGTTAATTTTTACAGTGAACAAGGTTTTTAGCAATACTTGTGGGTCACAAGTGCTAGGGCCTCCCAAATATTAAGGAAGTATCTTTTACCGCTGTCCTACTCTAATTTTTATGTTAGCAATTGTCAATTCCAAATATACAAAAAACTAATTCAAAATAATTTTTACACTCAATAACCTATTTTGAATAAATTCACTTTATGAGTAACTTCACTATTATTAAAAAACATTGCCAAGTTATACAAGCATTAAAATATAAACGACCATCTCAATTAATACAGAGATTTAAAACAACACTATGGCATGTTCTTGATTACAGGCAGCTTCACATTCACTGCCTCCATGCTTTAAAAAAAAAATAGTCTATTTTTGAATGAGAACAGAGGAAGAGACAGATGGAGCAATATTTTTCAGTAACTCTGAACTCTGAGCAAAGCTTTTCACTTAAACTACAAGCCCAAAGTTTACAAAATATATAACAAGCAAGTGAAACTTACTTGATGGTGACTCGATTTGATAAATCCTGTAGATCCCCAGGATGGAAAAGCTGGGCTTCTTTCAACCCAATCTGTTCACAAGCTTTCAAAAAAACGTTTATATTATCCTGTGAAGAGAAGTGGAAAGGGATTGCTTAGCTGGACGCTCTCAGACAAAAGTTACACATTTTTATGATATAACTCCAAGCTCCAAAGTCCAGTCACAGGCAGCAAAAAAAAAAAAAAAAAAAGGAGGCAGCAAGACAGATGCATACGTATATTAAAAAAAATACATGGGCATGTTCAACCTTTCAGTCTTCCGGAGCACAAATGGTAGTGCTATCTTATGCCCAGACATTCGCTTTTGCTGTGATCTTTGTGACTAGCACGTTAAACATTACCTGTTACAGGACAAGTGCCTAGCCACTGAGCACTAATCCACACTTTGATGTCAGCTCTGCTCTGCAAACAAACGCCCTCTTTCCAGCTTTGCACGACAAGCCTTACCTCTCCTTTTTAAAAATAACTCCAGCTACTGACATTCACCCACCCAGAAACTGTTGGCAGGGAAGAAATAAGAGGAGGAACACTCTGTTTCTATGATTACAAATTACAGAACGACTGTGGAATACCACACCTGGAATCTGGGTTTGGTTGCTGAGCCGGCTCTTGACAGGCAGGGAAACCATACTATAGGACCAAGAAGCAGCCTGGCTTTCATTGGCTAAATCACATAGTTTAGGTGTGGTACATTACTCACTCCCTGCACCTGCCTCAGGAACTGTCTCCAAACACTGGAAATCTATCCCCTACCCCCAACATTGCCCTTGTATCTTATTTCAAAACCGAAATCCTCCATTCACAAATCAACGCTTTTCACTAATGTAAACATCTGCATAAACACTGAAGATATTCTATTTTACAGTTAGCTGTATTTCAGAGGCGTGTGTTTGGTTAACAGAATTAGCTTAGGCTTCCATTCTTACTCGTTTTTTGTTTGTTTGTTTGTTTGTTTGTTTGTTTGTTTTAAAAGAACACCTAATGGGGTTGAGTTTGGATGATGCTATGTGGGCTCTGCATCTTAGCTTTGTTGAGCTTCTCAGATGAGGGAATGGCCTCCTGGCAATGACAACACAAGTTCGTCCACCTAAGCATGCTAGCACCTGGACCTCTGTGAGCCCCTGGGTGCTTCCTTGAAACCTCACCTCTTTCCCAAGCAGCTGGCTTTGATGGACCAGGAGGCAACCCACCACTTAGAGAAAGGCATTTACTATTTTCCTGCCCTGAGCAGCTCTTCCCCATAGGAAGAAAAGTCAGCGAGGTATGGCAATATGGCAGGGAATAATTAGAAAAAGAAACAAAGATGAAGAGGCTCAAATTCAGCAGCTTGCATTCTTGGAGAGAGAGGGAATTTAGGGGAAAAGCAAGTGAATGTGTGGCAAGAGAAAAGAAACAGTGATTGCTAGGAAATTAGGAGACATTGAAAATTAAAACTATTTGGAGAGGTGAGTCTAATGTTCTATCAGTAAAAAAGCAGTGTGAACTTCCTATGTGCAAGCTGAAATCTTTGATTCACTTTAAATAAGAACAGGTCAAAGATTAAAGGAACTCACAAGTTAAAGGTTGAGCAGCTCACGGAGGGGTGTTTGGTATGATTTTATGTGGAAATGGGAAATATTATTTTAGCAAAATTCCAGGAGGAACGAAAGTGATCATTTTATTAAGCTTACACAATTTCCTAAATCCGTACTATCTGTAATTAGAAATAATTCAAATGAATAATTCCAAAACTGACCCTTTCAGAAGCAGACAAGAATAGCAGATTTTTTAATATCAGTACCTTAAATCCTATAGGAAGCAAATCTCATTTCAAAACAGGAAAAGTAAATCATTAGAGATCTTCCCACCAATTAACTTTGATTCTGAGTGTTTAAAACACTATTAAAACAAAGTAACACTAAAAGTAAAGTTACTGAACTGACAGCCAGAATTCTTCACAAATTTTATAAAAACATAATAGCATTCATCTGGCTGACAAATACATACAAATTAATAAGGATGGATAAATAAAACGACATATACTTCAAAACCCGCCCAAGTACAGAGAAACAAATCTTAAAATCTAAGTGGCCACACTTAAACTATTGGAGATTAAATTCAAGAGAAAATACAATAAAAAACAATTAATGTGTTAACTTCTAGTTAAATACAGCCTTTATATTAACCAAAAAGCAGAATATCATTTAAATATTTCACTTAGGCATAAGCTTAAACAAAAGCTCTATAAACAAAGTCATATGTAGTCTATGCAGCAAGAATAAGTTATACTAAAATCAGACACATAACTTAAATAATGCCACTGATAAATTACTATTTGCTTTTATATTTCAAAGGACCTAGGCAGAGAGTTGCCCAAGGGGAAGACATAAAATTATAAAATTTTCATATCTGTTGAAACATCAAGAAGCCACATCCAGCTCAACATATTTAAAAGGGATGCATTTAGTTCTTATTTCATATAATCATTTTCACTTGAACCTAGCAAAAGTAAATATAAAGGACAAAATGAAACAAATCTCATCTAATTGGACTGGTAGTCTGGACTCCAGGTTAGCACTACCACTAACCAACTGTGTGGCTTTAGAAACATGGAAACAATAGTAACCCCTTTAACCCCATTTTCCTCATCTGTGAAATGACCAGTTTATGGATATGTAACTCATTGCCAAGAGCATACACTTTTCTCCGCAAAGAGAAGGAAGCTCAGCTCTCCCTAGCCCAACTATTCCACACAAATATTTCAAATCACCACCCTGATAGTCCAACTTAACATAAAATACTTCACCAAAAGCCTGCTCTAAACATCTGTAAATCCTATACTGTGACCAACCAAAAAGTGGCTTCTTAAAAACAATCCAAAAATGATGATGATCCTCAAAGTTCTCTAATAGCAACTTTTAGTTTAAGAGTTTTCTGTGAATTAAGGCAGACAATATATAAACAGGAAACAGCAGGATGGCTGAAGATTTTCATATTCTCTCCAACCCCCTACCCCCTTAGCCTTGAACCAATTAGAAGGCAGTATGGGATAGAGGGAAAGTAGGTAGATTAGAGAGAGATTAATGAATAAGGAATAACAGAACTTGCTAACAACTGAGGTAGGATGAGGATACCATAGAAATCTACACTTTCAGGTTTATATTAGTTCATTATAGTACCTGTATTAGTTATCTATTGCTACACAACAAATTCCCTCAAAACTTAGCAGCTTAAAGCAATGGGCATTTATTATCTCACAAAGTTTCTGAGGGTCAGGAATTCAGGAGTGGCCTAGGGGGTTCCTCGTGAGGCAGTAGTCAAACAGCTGGGGGTGCAGGCAGTCACGTGGAGGCTTTACTGGGCCTTGGGGGGCAGGGGGCTCCTTCCAAGATGGTTCACTCATATGGCTGGCAAATCAATGCTAGTTGTTCAGGAAGCCTCAGTTCTTTACCAAATGGAACTCTCCATAAGGCTACTAGACATAGCAGCTGGCTTCTCCCAAAGCGAGTCATCCAAGAGAGAGCAAGATGGAAGCTGCAATGTCTTTTATGACCTAGTTTTTGAAGTCACACTCCATTCTTTTCTCAATATCCTATTGGTTCCATAGGCCAGCCCTATTCAAGGTAGGGGGGACTACACAAGAATGTAAATACCAGGAGGCAACTATCATTGGCGACCACCTTGGAGACTGGCTACCAAAGTCTGTTCTCTGGTCCCCAGATTCATGTCCCTCCCACATGGAAAATATACTGTCTCCTCCCATGGCCCCTCAAATTCTCATCCCTTTACAAGGTCAGCTCAAAGTCCAGAATCTCATCATCTAAATCAAATCCAGGCGTGAGGTACCTCAGGTATAATTCCTTAAATGCAGCCCCTTGAAGGCCTGTGAAATAAAGAAACAAGTGATATGCCCCCGCACACACATACACACACGCAATCACTGTACAATGGTGGGACAGGTGCAGAATAACCACTATAGATATTCCACTTGAAAGTGTTGACGAAATCAGCGGCACAGAGTTGTTACTGGTCCATAACAATTCTGAAATCTTACAGAATCCAGATTGGCAACACCTTGATTAGGACTCAAGGCCTGGGAGTAATTCTTCATGTCTGTTGGTTCCACCCTCTAAACTCTTGGCTCCACACTAAAAGTCATCTTCTCTTTTCCATGAAAAGTAGTCTGTGTTTGCAGTTGTATCATCTTTTCAGTCTGTTTCATGCCTCTAATAGTTTGGAGGACTAAGGGTCTCTTTCAATTTTGTAATTCTCTGTTCCTTTCAGTCCAAGCAGATAGTGTTTATACAAACACAATTCTTTCAAAAATGCTCTGAGTCTTCTATTAAATTTATTAGATTTCATTCCATTAAACCAAAGCTGTACCACAAATCCCTTCAAGAAAAGCCCTTCTTTACCTTAAGCTTTTGCTGTATGACTGCAGAACAACACCCTTAAGTTTCCCAGAAACCCTGTTGCTTGACTAAACAGATCTCTAAACCACCACTTTAAATCTTTTCAAGGTCTTAAAGGATTTTCACAGCCACACCTTCAGTTTTTTCTTTAGACTTTGTTTTTCTGACAGTGCTCTGAATTTGATCTTTGCCTGAAAGCAATTTTTTTATTCTAGCATCATTTACTAGCTAAAAAGGCTGATAATTTTCAAAACCATCAATTCCTAGCTCCTTCATTTTAACAGTCCATAATTTGTTTTATCTCTCTACTCTCACACTTTACTATAATTAGCAAGAAGAAGGAAAGTAGTACTTTAACACTCTGCCTGGAAGTCTCCTTAGTAGATCACCCAGTTAATTAAGCACAATTTCTCAGTACAAAAGAGTGACCATCAGAAGGTAAGAATCATTGAGGCATTTTGGAGACTGGCTACCACAACATTATACAATAAAGAATACAGAAAAGTCATTAGTTTGGAGTATAAAGATAACTGTTTTAGAGTTAATGAAGTTTAAGAAGTTCATATCCAGATGTCCACAAATAATAACTAAGGTTTGGAGCCCATGAGAAATATTTAATCTTAAAATATGGTTTGGGATTCATGGAGCCAGAAAGTAGAACATAGGTGAGCAGGGGCTGGGCCAAGGAGAGGGAAAGGAGAATGGGAAGTTATTGCTTAAAGGATAAAGAGTTTTGTTTGGGGCAATGCAAAAGATTTGTTAATGGATGGTGGTGATGGCAGCCCAATACTGTGAATGTAATTTATGTTACTGAATTGTATACATATAAATGGTTAAAATTAGTAATATTATGTTGTACATATGTTACCACAATTTTTTAAAAATATATGAAAATATGGTTTGGGGAGTTGGTACACAGTAGTAACTGAAATTACTGCTCAAGGATATGGATAAGCCCTTTTAGAAAAAGTGAAAAGTAAGAAATATTCACAACCAAACATCAATATTTAAAGGGCAATGAAAGAAAGAGGAGTCAAGAAAGAAAGAAAAAATGTAGCATCTAGTGAAACAGGAGGGAAAACAGAAAGGAGTAGCATCATGGAAAATAAGGTAAGAGAGTATTTCAAGAAGAAAGAATTAGATGTTGTGAAAAGGTCCAATAAAACAAGGATTCAAAGAATTTGATAATCTAATGGAATGTCCTTAGTGAACACAAACTCCAGGAGCAAATAGTGACAATGAAGCAAATTGATCATAGAGCAATTTCTGAAAGATCTCCTTCTCAATGTCACCCTAATAGTCTTTTCTCCTTTTCTGGCCTCCCATCACTCATCCAACCAAAGCAGCTCCCACCACTGCTGACCGTCCAATGTTAGGATGCTCTGTCCCTGGAACGAGGAGAGGAGGGAAAAAAAGAGGCTCTCATTTTCTTTCAACCCCAAAAGTACAGTGGTGATCTACCTCCTCCTAATATTTTACTGTTTTAAACATAAATGCAATTATACATGTCTATGAGGTCAACCCCCTCCCAACTTCCTTATGAATTCTAAATAGAGTTTATGAGAAGGATAATATGTGGCCAACATGAATAATTTAACACTAGTCCAAAGGGCATTATGGGTTTTTCATTTCATTTTCCTGCCCAAAGCACTAATCCAGTAACATATTCCCCTATCATTTCATGAGGTTGGCTTGCTCTTTTTTCAGGGAAGGCAGTGGTTGTGGTAGAGGTGTGAGCAAAATTTCAGGTACCCAGAGTTAAGTTCATCACTCACTTATTAGCAAGCTTTTAGCATTCAATATAAGGCCTCTCTTATTTTATTTTATTATTTTACTATTTTCCTCATCATCCCACATCCCCACTCACTCTCATCCCTCTCTTTTAAAAAGTGCCTTCTCTAATGTGTTTAATATATGTGTGTATATATATGTCCTTTAAAAAGTGTTGTGTGTATATATATGTACTCTAAATAACATAAATGGTATGACTCTAGATTTTTCTCTCTTACATATCGAATCATTTTATTATTATGCAAAAGTCTAAATCCTTATTAAACTACATGTTATACTACCCTAGCATCTTCTCCCTCCCAAAGTCACCTACATTTTTGCATTATTTAGGAATAATCTAAAAAAAAAACTGATATAATTTCTAATGTGGTAACTCCCACATGTAGAAGCAATACTTTGTATAACAGAAAATTAAAATAACAATAAATATGGAACTGCCCACTCATCAGACCAAGCCAGTTACACTGCTCCTGCAAAGCTGTTTTGAGTGTATAGGGTCAAGAGCTGTCATAAGTAAAAGTAGTCCCAGAAAGTATCTGTGCCTACTTTAAAGGAGACTTTTAATAAAAAAGACAGCTATCCAATTTCTCTGAACTTGAGCATACGATGGTCCAAATCACTTTATCCTGAGGCCATGAACCTTGGCAATCTCAATTATTTTTCTTTTTATGATGTGGCACCAAAGTCCCTGTGTCCTCTGCCAATGGAACTGGCCAATGCACAGTCAAGTTGGGGAACCAATGTCCTAGGCTCTTAAAATTCAAAGTGTATTCTACAGACCAGCAACGTTGTCATCATCTGGTTTGCCTGTTAGAGATGCAGAGTTTCAGGCCCCATCCCAAACCAAATGGATCAGAACCTACATTTTAAGAACATGCAAATGATTCAAGTTTTTGTAAATCAGTAAGTTTTCCAGCAAATAACAAGCTCAGAAAAATATTTTCATCAAAGATGACTCAGCATAAACCTTCGCACACTTCCTTTCCAAGCTGGTCCTGGCAGAAAGGCTTCTACGTAGAAGGGTGGTGAGAAGAAGAAGGACCATTCTACCATCAATGACATGGTGACCAGGCAGTACACCAGCAGCATTCTCAAGCCTGTTACACTGGCATTCAAGAAGGGCACCCCTCAGGCAGAAATTTTTCATGAAGGAGAAGGGAGCCAGGTACGTGCACTGACACCAGGCTTCACAAAGGTGTCTGGGCCAAAGGACTGTGTAGTATTCCATATTGAATCCATGTACAGCTATCCAGAAAACATAATGAGAACGAATATTCACCAAACTCTGTATACTAGTTACCTACGTCCCTGTCACCACTTTCAGAAACCTACAGGTAGTCAATGGGGATGAAAACTAGCAGCTGATTATCAAATAAAATGATAAAAATAACTCCAAAAGAAAAAAGAATGACTTAAGCAGTATTTCTCTTTATCATGGACATGAATCAACTAGTGATTATGGAGTTAATCATTACAACTATTACCCAAAGTACCTGAATTCTGTTCTTATGATATAATAATTACAATAATTTAAAAGTATTTGAAGGTAACTCCTAAGCAACAGGGTGGCTAAAATATATTTAGATTTGCATTTGAATTACACACATTCCATAAAGAAAGTTGAGTTACAATTCAATTTCAATCAGATAACACTGGTTTTTCTATTTATTATTATAGAGAATTCAACCTCTATTTTATGCCTAAACTATTAATTCATAAAACCTGTAAAGAATCACACCTGAAATTTGTGACTATAAAATGTAGGTAAACTTTCATCAGAAATCCAACTTCAATAATCATTTGTGAGGAAAATACACAGCTAATCTCACCTATTTTCCTTGGGCCCTTATTTTACTACAAAGAAAAAAGCCCAATCATTTGCTCATAGAAAAGTGAGGAGATGAATTGAGGACAAGAACAGCAGTAAAATTTTGTCACATGTGTGAACAGGAATAGGAACCAAGTAGGAATGCTTAAGGAATTGCCAGGTGACACTGTGGGCCCAGGGAATTATACAATGCCAGCAGCTTGGTGATTTTGATTTTTCTCCAGCACTGCTTGACAGAAGAGGAGCAAAAATCAGACCAAGTGATGTAGAGCTGAGAGCTGGCATATCAGAGCAGCACACAGGCAAGGGAATGAGGATTCAGTTCTCTGGTAAGAAGCTAGTTATCGAAATGCTTAATAAATTTAGGTTACAATTAACTACCCAGAAGTAACAAGAGGCTTTGTCATACTGAAACATGAATTAAGTTACAGCCTTGACTATTATTCATCAAATAAACCATACATCAAAAATGAAGTAACTCTAAGTCCCATCTAGATAGCGGAGTGAGGATACTTCAGGGCTCTGTCCCACCACAGAAACTTTGAACAACCAGCAAGAACTGGCAGAAATATCCCTCTCAGAGTTCTAGAAAACAGTTAAGGACTATGGCAACAGGGCAAGCATTGAATAAAGAAAAAAGGCTACTTAAAAGCATTAGGACCTCCTGGACCCTAACTGACCCCTCCACCACCTCACCATCTCAGTTCATTGCCAACCTGTGCTCCCAGTGCAGATCCCTGGTCCTACTTCCAGAGGGACCAGGGTAACCCTTGAGCACTTACTGGGAGAACATATGTCTGGCCCAATCTGTCCGGAGATAGACTGAAGGACATCCATCCCAGAACCCAGAACTTGCCCGGAGGCAGTTCACCAATCTCTTCTAGGGAACAATGTGGTAGAGCAGTCAAGTGATTGTCTGCAGCAAGAGATTGTTGGCTGTAGGATGTACAGTACAGTGCCCAGGACCATAAGTAAATTGTTTCCTATGGAAGAGGGGACAATTGAAAGAATTCCCAGGTCCACATGCACATGCCAAAGACAAGACACTTGTGCTGTCAGGGAAGCTCCCACCCTTTGGCCACAAACTATTCCCTAAACTCATTGTATGGATAAGCTCTGAAAGGAAAACACTAAAGCAGGTCAAGGACCGAGAAACATGTTTTGTTTTTCCCTCCTCTTTTTTTTTTTTTTTGGTTAGTTCCTGGTATTCAAGGAAAGCTCTGTAATAATGGTAGCTGGACTCAATGGATTCAAGCTTCAGGAACAGATGCCTCAGAGTACAAACTGACATTGAAGTATCAAAATGTCCAGGTTTCAACAAAAGATTACAAAACAAACAAAAAAACAGGAAGAGATGGCCCAGGTAAAGAAGAAGATAAAGAATTAGAAACCATCAATGAAGAGGACTAGAGGTCATCCCAGACAAAGATTTTTTAAAAAGTGCTTAAATATGCTCAAAGAGTTAAAAGAAAACATGGGCAAAGAACTAAAGGAAGCCAGGAAAATAATAGACGAAAACAAAGAGACTATCAATAGAGTGATGGAAATTATGAAAAGGAAACAAACAGAGATGAAGAACGCAGTAACAGAAATTTTAAATTCCCTAGAGGTGTTCAACAGCAGATTGGAGCTGGCAGAAGAAAGAATCAGTGATCTTAAAGATCTGACAATTGAAACCATCCAGTCTGAGGGGCAGAAGGAAGACAGAATAAAGTGAACAAAACCTGTGAGACACCATCAAGTGTAACAGTAAATGCATTATGAGAGTCCCAGAAGGAGAGCAGAGAAAGGGGCAGAGAGACTATTTGAAGAAATAATGGCTGCAAACTTCCCAAACTTAAAGAAAAACATGAATATACACATTCAAGAAGCCCAACTAACTCGAAACAGGATATACCCAAATAGACCCATGCCACAGCATATTATAATAATCAAACTGTTGAATGTAAAAAATAGACAATTCTGAGAGCAGCAAGAGAGAAACCACATGTCATACACAAAGGAGCCTCAATAAGATTAAGTGCTGCTCTTTCATCAGAAACCGTGGAGGCAAGAAACCAGTGGGATGACATATTTAAAGTGCTGAAAGCAAAAAAACTGCCAAACAAGAATTCTATATCCAACCAAACTATCTTTCAAAAATGAGTGAGAGATTAAGACATTCACAGATAAACAGAAGCTGGGGGAGTTCATCACCACTAGATTAGCCCTACAAGAAATTCTAAAGAAAATTCTGAAGGTTGAAATAAAAGGACAAACAATAATAGATCGAAGACTCTTGAAGAAATAAAGATCTCAGGACAGGGTAACAATGGAGGTAAATATAAATTCCAGTATAATTGTATTTTTGGCTTGTAACTCCACTTTTTACTTTCTTCAGGATCTAAAAGGCAAATGCATAAAATGTCATGATAAGTCAGTGGTTTTGGAATCAAAATGTATAAACATGTAATTTGTGACAAGAACTACATAAAGATGGGGAGACAAAAAGGTGTAGAAACATAGTTTGTGTATATTATTTAAGCTAAGTTGGTATCAAAGCAAATGAGATTGTTACAGCTTTAGGATTTTAAATTTAAGCATGTTGGTAATTACAAAGAAAATATCAGAGAATATACAAGTTTATAGAGACAGAATGTCAGTCCAGGAGAGGGACAGGGGAATGGATTTGGAAAGGAATTCTCAGATATGACAATAAAAGCATGAGCAACAAAAGAAAAAAGAAAAAAAACACAATAATTGGACTTCATCAAAATTAAAAACTTTTGTCCAAAAGATATTATCAAGAAAGTGAAAAGACAACCAAAATAATGGGAGAAAATATTTGGAAAACATATATCACTTAAGGGCTTAATATCCAGAATATATGAAGAACTCCTACTACTCAACTACAAAAAGACAGACAATGCAATAAAAAATGGGCAAAGGGCTTGAATAAACATTTCTCCAAAGAAGATACACAAAGTGCCAATAAGCATATGAAAATATGCTCAACATCATTAGTTATTAGAGAAATGCAAATCAAAACCACCATAAGATATCACTTCACACCCACTGGTATGGCTTCTATTTTTAAAAATGGAAAATAAGTGTTGGCAATGATGTGGAGATATTAGGACCCTCCTCCATTGTTGGTGAGAATGTAAAATGGGGAGGCCTCTGTGGAAAATAGAGCAGCAGTTCCTCAAAAAGTTGAATATAGAATAACCACAAGACCCAGTCATTCTACTCTTAGGTATATAGCCCAAAGAATTGAAAGTACGGATTCAAAAAGATGTACTTTATGAGGCAGACTCACTTTTAGTCATATCTATGACAAGAAACTCCACAAACTCCCTCAATGAAATTTCAATACATTGATCCTAAATCTGCCTTAATAACGCAAACTAAACCTTATCTTTCACCCACCCGAGGGTCACTTAGGTACTTACATAGCTCTCCTGCCCGATACTTCATGTGTTCCCCCACCTTAAATCTTCCTTTAAATATCCATTGTTTCCTCAACATGCTTTGCCCCTCATGTGACATTTTCCAGTTCTCATGTTACCCCAACTCATCCTCTACAGAAAAGCTAATTTTCCCAGATTAGCATTTATTGAGCTCTTATATGCCAGGCAGCATCTGAAGCATTTTACATTAATTATTTCATTCAATTTTCACCAAAATAAGTCCTATAATTGTTTCCACTTTACACATGAGGAAACTGAAGCTTTGAGAAATTATGTGAGAGGAGCGGTGTAGCTCAGTGGTTGAATGCCTGCTTCACATGTACAAGGTCCTGGGTTCAATCCCCAGTACCTCCTTTAAGAAGAAAAGAGAGACAGAGAAATTATGTGAACCACAAAAAGCCAAATAACCCCATTAAGAAAGGACTTGAATAAACATTTCTCCAAAGAAGATATACAGATGGCAAAAAAGCACATGAAAAGATGCACAACATCATTAGCAGCCACTAGGGAAATGCAAATCAAAACCACAATGAGGTCTTACCTCTCACCCACAGGAATGGTTATTATTTTAAGAAGAAAAATAACAAGTGTTAGCAAGGATGCAGAAAAGTAGGAACCCCCATACACTGTTGGTGGAAATGTAAAGTGGTATAGCCGCTGTGAAAAACAGCTTGGCAATTCCTCAAAAATTTAAGCATAGAATTACCATATGACCCAGTAATCTCATTTTTAGGTATATACCCAAGTGAACTGAAAGCAAGGACTTAAACAGATATTTGTATACCAATGTTCATAGCAGAATTATTCATTATTGCCAAAAGGTGGAAGCAACCCAAATATCCATCAATAAATGAATGGATAAACAAAATGTTGTATATACATGCAATGGAATATTATTGAGCCATAAAAAGGAATGATACAACAACATGGATGAACCTTGAAAACAGGCTGAGTGAAATAAGCCAGACACAAAAGAACAGATATTGTATGATTTCATGTATATGAAATAATTAGAATATGCAAATTCATAGAGACAGAAAGTAGATTACAGGTTACCTGGGGTGGAGGGGAGAGGAAATAAGGAATTAATGCTTAATGGGTTCAGAGTTTCTGTTTGGAGTAATGGAAAAGTTTTGGTAATGGATGGCCTCCATGGTCGCACAACACTGAATATAATTAACAATACCACTGAATTGTATACTTGAAATGATTAAAATGGAAAATTTTATGTTGTATATATGTTACCACAACTTAAAAAAAAAAAAAAAAAAATAGTCGTAGTTCTGGTTTTACTCAAGGTCACAGTAAGAGGTGGAGCTGGGATTCAAACCCAGCAGTTTAACTCTGGAGTCTGCACTATTAGCCATGATATTAGTTGCCTATTGCTGCTGTAACAAATTACCACAAACTTGATGCTTTAAAATAATATAAACTTATTAACTTACATTTCAAGATGTCAGAAGTCCAGAATGGGGTCTTACGGGTCCTCTGCATGGCTTAATCTAGCCTGCCTACATTCCTTGGCTCAAGGCCCCATTCTTCTATCTTCAAAACCAGCCTCAAGCCCAGTCTTTCCGATGCTGATATGTCTCTCTGCCATCTCCCTCTTCCACGTATGAGGGAGCTTTGTGATTACATTGGGCCCACCTGGACAATCTAGGACACTTTGCCCATCTGAAGGTCAGCTGATTAGCAACCTTAGTTTCATCTGCAATTTTAATTCCTCCTTTCCATGTAACCTAACATATTCAGTGGTTCCAGAGATTAGGGCATAAACCTTTGGAGGGCCATTATTCTGCCTATCACAACTGCCATGTCTCCTTAAAGACAGGTTCATGTGTTATACCTTCCCTTCTTAGAGGGAGGCATCTCTAACTCAATACTGGACTCCAAGTGTGGTTAATTGTCACAGAGCCACATCACTTGAAGGGCCATTAAATGAGAAAACAGGACTATTGTGAGGATTCAGTGGATGTACTATGATTGTCGCATAGAGCAAGTGGTCAGTAATAGAGAACATATACCTAACTTTTCTTGTTGAAAGTCTTAGATACTTTTTATTGTTGCATCTATATTACTCAGTTGGCTGAGTTCATATATAGCTGAAATACACAGGTGACAATGACATCACAGTTAACAAGAAGATAATATGCTAGTTTTAATGGACCACAAAGCTAGTCAAACATAGGATAAAAACAAGTTGGACATTTTAGAACCTGAATTGAAAAACAAGTGATCACATCAGAGAGGAGCCATGTATAAAGGCAATAATATGTACAAATATTGTTTGTAGACAATATAAAACCACTCTGAACTCACATGATTGATATTTTCCAACTAAAATATAGGCTTCAGTGTTCCTGATAAATTTCCTTTTGGAGACTTGGGCCCATCAATATAATTTTAAATCCAGACCTTGATATCCATTACAGTAGCTATGCCTTAGTGCTTCAACATCTATCAATTTAACTAAGTATGTTTCCCATGTTTTCATCCCATCATTTTATTTTTTTAACAGAAAGGGGCAAGTACAAAGTCCTAAGGCATACTTCCAGAAATCTCTCTCCAAGTTTATATGGACTGAAACATTTTGGAACCTTAATAATTGAGTGGTTACTCAAGTATTAAGATTTCCCCTAGACATAGCTTCATCTGGTTCACTTCCCCCACCATGATTATACAAGGTCACAATGACAGACACCTTGCAGGAATTAAGCAGATGCCTAAAAGGAGGAGACTGGTAACATAAATGAATAAAATGAGCTGAGTATTGGCGAGCGGGTGTAGCTCAGTGGTTGAGCACCTGCTACTCATGTATGAGGTCCTGGGTTCAATCTCTGGTGTCTCCTAAAAAAAAAATTAACAATTTTAAAAAAGCTAAGCGTAATGTCAAGAGATGATGGGAAGATCAAGGAAACTAGAAGCTCCATCCTGTCTAAAGGCAGCTGCTCCCATGACACCCCCATGTAACAGTGCTTTGGGGGAATATACACCCAGAATCTCCAGATTCATCAAGGAATACCAGCAATGAGGATTTTACCTCAAAGTATATAAACATTGGCTCAAATTTTAAAAGCAAACAAAATACTGTGTAGGTCAAACAAAACCCATCCATGGGCCATTTCATGACCTCCAGCATGCCTCCTATATTCTCCATAACAACCAGCTAAGCAAACTTTTGCCCCAAAGCATTTGTTCATGATGGAACAAGGCTTCCTTGCTATATAATCACAAACCACCCCATTAATCATCTTCCACAGTGGTGCCAGAGAATAGCATCTAAAGTCCATATTGATCATGTTTTTTAATATTTGCCAACGTCCAGTCATCTATAAAAAAGACTGGAGAACCTCCTCCACACATTCTCTCTCCTTTTTTTAAAGATGGTTATTTACTTATTTCTCCCTTCCCACCCCCCTCATTGTTATGCACTTGCTGTCTGCTCTCTGTGTGTTCTTCTGTGTCTGCTTGTCTTCTTTTTAGGTGGTACCGGGAACTGATCCTGAGACCTTCCGGAGTGGGAGAGAGGCACTCAATCTCTTGTGCCACCTCAGCTCCCTGGTCTGCTGTGTCTCTTATTGTCTCTCCTCTGTCTCTTTTTATTGTGTTGTCTTGCTGCGCCAGCTCTCACGCAGGCCAGCACTCCTGTGCAGCCCAGCATTCCTGCATGGGCCAGCATTCCGTGTGGGCCAGCTCTCCACGTAGACCAACTTGTCTTTCATCAAGAGGCCCTGCGAACTGAAGCCTGGACCTCCTATATGGTAGACAGAAGCCCAATCGCTTGAGCCACATCCATTTCCCCACACATTCTCTCTTGATTCTGACCCTCCCCATATTTACTATCTCAGTAAACTATTGGCACAAACACCCTTGATTCTCTCTCACTTTACATCGAATCCATTAGCAAATTCTATACAACCTTCCGTCAAAACATATGGAAAATGTGACCACTTCTCACTCTCCCCACTGCTACCATCCATCTGAGCCACTATCCTCTCTTACCTAGACTACCAAAATTGTTCTTTAACTGGCTTTCCAGACTTCTCTTCTTGATTTTCTTAGTCTATTCTTTCACACTGTTACCAGTGATCCTTTAACAAATCAAATTGTTCTCAAGAGCCTCCGGTGGCTTCTCATCACTACTAGAGTAAAATGCAATCTATACATGACAGCCCATAAAGCCTTATAGAATCTTGCTTGCCTACCTCTCCCCTCACTCAACTTCTGCCCCACAGTTCACCATGCTAGTCAACTTGATCCTACCTGGAATTCTCTCCCCCACCCCCATACCTTCCTAGGACTCACTCTCTCTCTCACTTCATTCAGGTCCCTGATCAATTGTTAATTCTAAAAACAAGATGTCCTTGAGCACCTTTTCTAAAATACTTCCCATAAACACACTCAATCATTCTCTGTCCATTCACCTTATTTTTTTCAGTGTGATTATTGGTAACTGACAAAAAATTATGTTTTCTTCATTGTAATTATTGGCACTTAACAGGATATTATATTTAATGACTGCACTGTCTCTCCATCCATGGCACATAAGCTCATTAGGGAGGAACAGTTTGCTGCTGTGTGCCAAACTCTTAGAACAGTGTCTGGCACATAGTAGGTTTCAATAAATATATTTAAGAGGGGAGGGACAGCAATGGACCTAAGATAGATCAGGTGATCACATGCCCTCAAATCAGCTTACACCTTGGATTTCTCTTCCTTATTAACCTTATTTGCTCTTCCCTTTTCAATTTCAACATAACAAAAGGTGCCTAAATAGAGACATTCCAAGTGTTTCTGTTTCTGAATAAAACTGTCCATGTATGATATAATCCTATTGGAGTACTAATCAATTTTTTAAAACTCTACAAATTAGTTATAGTGTTGCTTTGGCAATTCTAATTCATTCATGTTTGAAAAAAAAGTTGCCCTCAAGGCTGAAACTTGACATATAAATGTTCATCTTAGATTTAAAAACAAGCAAGTTTTGGAACTCTAGGGAAATGTTCCTAAACTTGTGCCAACGCCATGACTAAGATTATGGCTTGAAATAAAACAGGAGTTTTCTGCCTGGCAGTCCTACATCATTAGGAAGGCATTGGAAACTTCATGTTGAAACTGAGTTTAACTTTTCACTCTTGGTGATAATTATCTTTAATTGGGTGTAGGAAAGAAACAGGGAGACAAGGAGACTCCTACATATACTTTATAAAGAACTCAACCATCATTGACTTATTTATATACCATTTATATGGAGGTATTAAGTCGTTCAGATATTTAATATCTAATATTTATCTTAAAGACAGTCATTGTACAACCCTATTCAGTCTATCCTCTAAGGCTTGATTATTGGATAACTCCAAATGGTTTCAAAATATGGTGATCCACAGAAACTCCAGTTAAATACAAAAAAAAAAATGTATTTAAATCAATGTAAATCATGGAAAATGTAATTTTCAGTGCATAAAATCTTATTTTTTGTAAATGCCTAATTTCTATGCTATAATTTCTTATACACGTATAACAATACGTTACTAATGGCAATTCTACAGTCTCTCCAATAATTTTATTTAGAAGAAAAAGTTTTCCATGTTTTTTATTGGTGTTTTGTTTTGTCTTTAAAGACAATAATGAGATTGACAAGCTAATAAGGTAAGCTAAAAAAGCCAAGAAAGGTTTAAAATTCTGACAGTGTTTGGCAACTCCCTATGAAATAAAATATTTCTTCAATGTAGTTTTAATAATGAGACAATTTAGCAGTTTTAACCAAGTTTATTGATACCCTTTAACCTTCACTGTCTCTTTAGGAAATGGAATAAAAAGGTAAAAATATATTTTTAATTCAATGAAACATCAGGATCTGATTCAAAAGATAGGGAATTGTTTCACTACAGATAAGTAAGAAATGAACAAAAAATTAAAGAGCATGGTGATTTATAGAAACATCTTCTCCTCTATTTATCAACTGTGAGGAAATGAAGAATATAAAAGGAAAGCCAGTTGAGGAAGAAATAATGCCAGAACCACATTATGTGAGGGTTGCCATTCCCCATACTCACTTTAACCTATGGCAGATTTACCTGTCTTTCAGAGATGGGGATGGCAGCAGCCAGAATCAGCCCATTGTAAATACTGATCTTATTGGCTAAGCAATCCAACAGGCAAGTATGAAAGAATCAAAGAGAATGTTTCTAGCCTCTCCCAAATTTGTTAGGTGGAAATCTCAAATAGACCTAAAAAAAAATCATCAATAAATTCTAGAGGAGAAAATAAACACTAAGGATCTTATACTATATGTGGTTATATTTTAATCTAACTTCACCAAATCATCTTTCCATTTCTTCTCATATGTGTTGCTTATGATCTATTTTTTGTATATTTCAATACCAAAATCAATTCACAAATATACCTTGCTTATTACCACTTGAGAGACTCCCTCTGAGACATACAACCAGTTTTGACAGAGCACATAGCAACCCTCAGCATCACCACTCTTTCAAGCAAGGCATAGATTGCTCATTCCTATAATATACCCAAGTTGCATTGTAATATTTCTTGAGTATTTTCTCTTCAACCATGCAAAATTTATTCTTGCCTCCTACCAGGAACAGTGCTACCCTTGAATGAAAGTAATGATTATATTCATATATCTTATTATTATTTCAACCTGGATGAGAAAGAAGAGGGAATGGAAGTGGGTTTTTACCCCTAAACACTATGCCATGATGTCTCACATTTTGGTCTGATTTGTGGAACGAGTTCAAAAACTCCAATGTCCCACAACTTCCCCTATCTTAAAAAGAATGGTAAATGGTGTTCTGTAATTTATAAACCAGTGCTTTCCCACAAACTCTTGATCTCTGTGTCTCTCTCGTTTTTCATAGCCCTTTTCACTTGTAAATATTAGCTCCTACATGCATCTGTTCATTGGCTTATTAACTGTCTCCCCAAAAGAATGTAAGTAGATAGTATTCACTGCTGCATTCCTAGCATCTAGAATGGAGCCTAACATATTAGTATTTAATTAATGTTTTTTCAATGAATAGATGAATAAAATCACCGTCATAACAATTGTTTTTGAGAGAGATTATTATCCTCATTTTATAGATCAGGATGCTGAGGTCAGACAAGCTCAAATTTTGTCCAAGGTCACACACCTAGCAAGTCAGAATCAGAAACTGAAGGGGAAAAAAATGGTATAAATATAGTCACTACTTGAGAGTGGTTTTAAGGAAAGCACATGATAAATCTGGGTAATAATATCCCATTGTTATAGGAGATCCCTCAAGTAAACTTTCCTTTACTGTTGGAAGGAAGCAACCAGCTGTTTCAGCAGTGATCTTGGTGAAAAGTAGGTTGCATTGTTTTGTTGACACCCAAGTGTGTAAGAGAAGGAAGGTGAAAGAGTCAGAAGCAATTTCCTGTAGGTACAGAAATGTTAACCTCTAACAAACTACTGAAAAATGGCATTGGACAGTGAAAGTGGAGCCATAGACTCACTTCATTTCTTGAGCTAGCCATTGTGAAATTATGAGGAACGGACATATCCAACAGCTTAAGCTAGCCACCATTTTTGCCCATTCTCTGCATTCTGCAGCATTCCGGAATAAGACAACCCTCCCAGCCTCTACAGTCACACCTTACACATTCCACTCTCGAAAGTAATCTGAGAAAATAATGCTTTACAGCAAAAACGTTCAAATACAGCCCATATTCTTAATGCAAGTATAGGTATTTTGAGGATTTTTCCACTGAACCCACTGATAAACTCAAACATTCAAACAAATGTTTTCTCTGGAATACCATTGTTCTCCAAAAGGAATCTGCATTCATATGGCAAGCATGATTAGATCAATCAGATCTACAGTCAGCACACTAGCCCATGTATAGGTGTAGTTTACTTAGCTGATTCTTTAGCTCAGTGGTTCTGAACCTCAGACAATTTCACACCACAGGGGTCATTTGGCAATGTCAGGAGATAATTTTGGCTATCACAAATCAGGGGATAGGGAGTAGGAAGTTACTGCCATTGTGAGTAAAGGCCACAATGCTGTTAAATATCCAACAATATACAACTTGCCCCCCACAACAAAAATCATCTGACCCAAAACGTCAATAGTACCAAGGTTGAGAAACTTTGCTTTAACTAAATAAAAATAAATTATCAGCACTCCAAGATGACAGTAAGACCTAGGGTTAATAACCTCTTTGATGTTTTCTACACATATTGTATTTCATACATGCTAACATATCAGATGGTAAACATTATTCTGGTTCAATGGTTCTTTTCACTTTCTGAGTATCTTGCCTATTTCTCGGGGTTTTGTTTTGGGATTGGGCCCCTCCCCATACATTTTAAGTTTTGAGTTTCAATGATTTGTACATATCCACATTTAATACCAGCTAGTTTTTGGAAGACTCAAACTCTTGGATTTGATTTTTTTTAACATGGCTTTGTGAAGAACAGAAAGAACAGAAAATATAGGGAAGAATGTGTTTCTTTAAAAAAAAAAAAAAAACTCAAGTGAGGAAAGCAAATTTCTAGGAGAAAAGATATAGAAGAACATGGTCATTGCCCTCTCAAAGAAAACATAATTACATGATTATTTCAAGCAAAGCATTCAATATATTTCTAAATCATCTAGACACCTCTCTCTCTCTCGTTACTGCTCAGGGGTAAGAGTAAGTCCATTGTCTGGTTTCAAAGCTAAATACCTTTGGTGGCTGAGGTTAGTGACATAAAAAGTACACCTGAAGGAGCGTAAGAAAGAAGTAATGGAGGAAGGAACATGGCACACAATAACCACTTAGCTTAACCAACCTTTACACAGACATTGTGTGATTCTTACTGTATTTGACCTAATTGGTGCACCTATCCCATACAAACCTCCTTCATGGAACCCACTTCAACCCTGTACTGAAACAAAACAACAATCCTGGTCACAGCCTATATGGCCAAGTTGACCCCTCTTCTTAAGGGAACCCATCCACAGACTGGCCAGTGACCTATTATCTGTGACCTTGAGAAAAAAAGATAACCTGATCCATTCAGGTTCTTCTCTTCTGAACCTCAACTAAGGAAAGAAGGTTTTCTGTTGATAATGGGGCAGGAAGAATAATCACCTAGAGTGCAGCTGTCATGTTTATAGCTGAACCCTGGATTAATAGGTGAGTCCTCTGATAAATCCTTAAAATAAAAAAACTATCATTTAACATCCTTGAAAGCATCTGTTTCTTGCAATTAAAAAAAGCATTGTATGTAAAACTGGTGATATCTAAATAATGTCTTCAGATTATATGTATATTTATTTCAAAACAAAATTGTGTTTCTAAAGCAAGCATTAACTAAAACATTTACCTCTCCCATCAGATACCCAATTCTAGAACCTAATATTTTTTTTCACAATAGAAAGCCTGCATAGTCATTCATTCTTTAAAGAAAAAAAAAAAGAAAAAAAAAGTTTCTCTATATATCAGTCACTATGTTAGGTCCTACATATATAAAATTAGTAGTATGAAGAATCTGGCTCAGAGTATTTATCTTCCTTTACAGGTGTCAAAAACTAAGGCTTCTGACATACTGCTTAACAAATTCTTAAAAAATCAATCTCCATAGTCCCACTACAACCACTCATGGGTATTCAACAAATGTCACAGTCTACTGTAATTCTTTGCAGCACAATTATTATCTAGTACTTTTCATTCATTTATTGAATATTTGCCTCTTCCTCCCTCATCCACACACACCACTAGGGCAGGGTCCTTTAAAGATTTTATTTATTTATTCATTTATCCCCCCCTTGCTGCTTGTGCTCGCTGGGTCAGCTAACCACGCCGTGCGGGCGGGCTTGCCTTCACCAGGAGGCCCCGGGAACCGAACCCGGGGCCTCCCATATGGTAAACGGGAGCCCTACTGATTGAGCCACAGCCGCTTCCCAGAGGGCAGGGTCCTTATCTGTCTTTTCTCCCAATACATCCCTGTAGACTAGAAAAATCTTTAACATAGTAGGCACTCAATTATTTGTTAAAAGAAAGAATGTACTTTAAGAGAACACTCCTATGAATATTCTTGCTGACCTGATTTTGTGATAATCAGAGTACACTGTTTATTTGCTATATTAGAAACCAGGCATGTGTCCCCAGGCCTAGTTTTTCTCCCTAGGTCTGGTTTTTAGAATGCTGGTGATAAACTAAGTCTGATTTATTATGTGACCATCCTATATGGGAAAAGACTGTAACTTTGGGTATCTTTGGTCAACCTTAAGAGATATAGCAGGGGGAGAGATGTGGCTCAGGTGGTTGGGGGTCCATCTCCAACATGGAGGGACCTGGGTTCGATCCCCGGGACTTCCCAGTAAAAATTTTAAAAAAGAAAAATATAGAAGGCGCATGGGCCACCAGGCCTCGCCTGTGGGTGCGCCGACAGGCCCTACAAGCCATGCAGCAAGATGATGATGTAACAGGAGAATGACACAAGGGAGAGCCAAGACGAGACACACCAAAAAACCAGGAACTAAGGTGGCACAGGCAGTAGGATGCCTCTCTCCCATATTGGAGATTCCGAAGATCGAATCCCAGTGAAGACAGGAGGAGAAGAATGAGAAGAGAGGGCAGGAAACAGACACAGAGAGTTGCCCAGTGAACGGACACAGAAACAGCAAAAATGGGGGTGGGAGGTATAAAAATGAATAAGAGTAAATAAATAAATAAATAAATCCTTTAAAAAAATGTATAGGGGAGGAAGGTATGGACTATAGTTGGTAGTAATACTTTGACGATGCTCTTCATGATTTGTTAACAAATGTTTCACAACAATGCAGGGTGTTTGTGGGGGGGGGGTGATGTGTGGGAGCCCTGTGTGATGTTGTGCATGTTTGTTTTGTAAGTTCACAATGTTTACTGAACACTTATAGTTTATGTATGTTCACGTATGAATGATATACTTCAATAAATTGTTTTTAAAAAAAGAGAACACTCATGGAATATCTGAATTTCAGACTGTATATACAGCATCCCTTTTTTTTTTTAATTAATAATTTATTTTCAGTATCCCTTTTAATCCTTAGATAGATACTGGAACTGTATTGCATACTTGACATTGAGACTTTGAAAAGTTTGGACATAACCTTCCTAACACACAAGCACAGAGAGAGCCAAATGAGACATAATAGCTTCAAAACAAACCTGGGCTTAGCCCAATTCCATGACTGTGGTCACTCTTATGCTCCAACATCCAACTGAAAATGCTCAGTGTCCTGTATTTGGAAAATCACTCTATCTTATATTCCGGAAACACATTTCATTTCAGTTTCTAGAGATAAAATCCAAACCAGATAGAATTTCTGATGTTTGAAATAGAAGTACTTGGAGATATCCCTGGACTTAAAAATAAAAATAAAGCACATTTTTGCTTTCATTTAATCATAGAATCAGAAGATTAAATAAAACCTCTAGTGGCCAGTAACAACAAACAACCACAATTCAAGCATTCCAAATATGCACAGTGTTTGCAAGCAAAGGCTAATTTCATTAAAGATGCATGCAATTGATCCATGAAATGAAAATTTAAAATCTAAGTACTAAACTATCTAAGAATAACTCAAGCCATTTGGAAATTAGGAGAATACTTTCAAAATAATTCTAATTTTTAACGTTCACAGACATTATTTCATAGAAGTTAGATTCATAGGAAGATTGTTTATTTTATTAAACTGAATGTTTCCTCCTAGAAAAATTTTTAATCCACATTTCTTTAATTTTATTCCTTTAATTATCAATACCTTCTGACTGACTATATTACCAAAGAAAATATATATGATAGGCTTTTTACCTAACAAAATTTGAGGTCAATAAAAATATGATGTCAGCTGCCTATTCATGATAGATACAGAACAGAAAGGCAACATGGTAGAAAAATGAGAATTGATACTTGGGCACATACTTCCCTGGGAGCTTTATATATATATATTCTATATTTTGGAAGAAAATTAGAAAAGTTCTTCATTCTTTTTCTCCTAGACAATTTTTTTCCAACAATAAGCACTCTGCAAGCAACTTAATTCCTGTCAAGATTTCAATGAGATTTTCATGCCACTCACAAACCCAGAAATTTTGGTACTGCTACCTTTAATTACTTATGCCCTTAACATCTGCAAACACTTGAACAGCAAAACAGAAGATTCTGGAATGCTTATAAACAGCTTTAATATTCCAAAGATAATACAGTTTGTTTTTACATTCCAAGTATTAGCTGTCTTTAACTTACGTGCTTTCTAACACTGATTTTTAAACTAATCCCTATCATCTGCCTTAATTCTTAGGTGTTTCCAATATTTAAAAAATTATCTATCATTCATGCTTAATTATAAATTATCATTTATTTCAAAAACTACAGCTCCCACTCTATTATTGGTCTCTTTAGTGTGTTGGCTCAGCAAAGTATCTAAAAATGACAGCATCAGGGGGTATTTTCCATATACAGAATTCTGAATTCAAAGTTAGAAGAAATCTTGGGAATCATCCTTAGTTATTTTATAAATAATATGACTGGGGCAAAGAGGAAGCAAGTGACTTGCCCAACATCATACAAGGCCTCGGTAGGAAACCTATTACATTAAGCAAAAGAGCTAGCAGGTCTTGAGTATTTTGCCAATGCACTTAACATCTGTGTGCCGCGTAAGGGTAATACAAAGCATGAAGCAGCAGAAACATCACAACTGGTGGGCACCTGGCAGCTTGGGGAGCTGCTGAGGTCAACCAGCCAACACTGTGTGCAGGGTTCAGCTTCAGTAAGGATGCAATTCGAAAGAAATGCAATTTGTGGAAGAAATAAGCCAAAAAAAGAGTGATATGACGCTTGCGGGCACAAAAAAATCAAAACAAACAAAAAATAAAGTCTTTCAGCAGAAGTGGAACAGAGTAAGGAACTAACAATATCAAGAGAACACCTAAAACACATTTCTTGAGCAGAAACCCAAAACCAAATTTCTATGATAACTGCAGATTAAAGAACCTGCAGTAGCCAGCTTTTTATATTTCAAAGAACAATGAAATATAGTTTTGAAGATAATTTACTTACCAAACCTGCTATTGGTGTGGACAATCTATTGATCTTCTTAATAACACCGGGTTTAAGCTTATTGATCAAGCTGAAAGTGAAAAAGAAATAACACATGCAATTACAAGAATGCCAATATCAGTCAATATTCTTTTTAACATTTCTCAAATACCGTATATGTCACTATTCCATACCCAGTACGCTATTCAGAGCCAACAGCCTATCAGAAAGCAAACAACCAAGAAAACAGGGAAATAAGGCAGGAAACAGAGTAAGAGGAACAGGGATCCTCACAATGGTGAGTGTTTCTTCCTAAACCACACAGACAATTCCACGTCCTTAAAAATGGTTAGTTCCAAAGTTATTAAAAAGAAGGGTAATATTAGGTTCTATTTCAAATAGCCATTCTTCACAAGTTCATTGGTCCTAAAACTACTTTTTTCTATTGATAGTTTTTTTTTTTTTTCTCAAACAGATCCTTATTTTTTAAAGTAGCTTTAAAACCGTATCATTTTGCCAGTTTTAAAGGGGGCAGTAGAACTTGTCCAAATAGCCAACTGCTTCTTATTGTTAACTCATACAGGCCTATGACCGATTGCTTTCTTACTGCAGCAGAATGACTGGGTCCCATTTAAACCTAAGTGTACCAGAACTCCCCAAAATGGCCTAACAATTACCTCAGAATCTAATATTAAACAAGTTTAAATTGCTATGACAGATACTATGAGGTGATATGTTATGTCTCCAAATACCAAAACACTAAAAAAGAACCCAGCTTGACTATTAAAGGTTTAGAGTACAATATTTAGTTCTAAATCTAAACTATAGTGAGTTGTATTTTTGTTGTTGTTGTTTTTCACTGGTACAGTACAAAGCCATGTAGAAACTTAATATTAAACATGTCTTCTTGGAAAAAGGAAAAGTATTTTAATCCCAAATTGCAGTAAGCCACATCTTCCTCTGTATTACACATGTTTTTCTGTTAATGCTATCTTGGTTAATTGATAATTAATAGCTGCCAAAAAAAGTATCTTGAAACAGTGATTTTCCCATCACATAATCCATCCACAAAAAAACAACCATTCTTTATTCTGTTACCTAGCTCCAAACAGAAAGAAAATAAAGGAGAAAGAATCAAACATTCTTTATTTACTGGTATCCTCTTCACAATGGGCAAAAGGAAGAAAATAACTGAAGCTTGTGGAATGTCACTCCTTCAACATTCCAAAGATTTATATATACACTTGAGTGTGCTAAAAATAAAAAAGACAAAAGTCTCAATTTAATAACCTTCAGAATGTTGTTCAACAGGATTTTAAGTTACAAAACAGTGACTTAGGAAGATTTAATCTGGTAAACCAAAGATGTTCTTCCATTTTCATAGTTTTTCCACACGAAGATCTTTAAAGAACTTAATATAGATAATAAAGTAATAAAACCTTCACCTTAATTTTTAACATTTCCTGGAACTATTAGTCCACAATTCCTAATTTCTGATTTGTACTCTGAAAGCAATGTAGGAAGGATGGCTTTCTCTCTTCACAGCCACATTATTTTTCTTTAATCACTAGATGAGCCAGGAGAGAATTGACAATTCCAAATTAATTCAAGTTGTTTCCTATTAGCCATATTTCTTTAATTTCTGTTACCAGTGGCATTCTTGTAATGCATAGAAGAACTAATAACTGAAGCATACTTAATAAGAACATAATTCTAGCATCGTGTAAGTCAAAAAATTAGTTGCAGCTGCTGACCATTAGTTTGAAAGTGACTTTCCTAGAATAACTTGTATCTTAAAATGTAATCTTTCAATAATATAAAGTTAGAGGCCAATACACATTGGGGCAAAATATGAAACGTCAGGAAAGTCTGGCACCATTTGTCCTTATTAGAGGAAGAATGTCATAAATTCCTGCTCCACCCATTTGAGTCACTGGTGGTAACTTTGGCCAGATCATTCAATTTACCTGTGTGCTTCACTTATTGTTTTCGTTACAGGGTTGGTAACAGCAAGAGCATTTTTTTTTTTTTAGTGCAATTTCTGGAATGGATCATAACACAGCCAACTCTCAGTTAAGGCAGCCAAGGGAAGTAAGGGAGAGAGGGAAAGGAAATAGCATAGATAAGAGAGGCTTCCCAATAATGAGTTAAGACTCCTGTCTCATCAGAAGATTCCAGAGCTATTACTTAGAAGCAACATACACACAGTAGATTAGCATTCCTTCTCCACTCTGGAACCTCCTAGTACATGTGCAAACACGGAAATACCCACAGGAAAAAAAACAACTAGCTTGATAACACACAAACTTCTTTTAAAAGTTGTCACTAGAGGAAAATACTGCTTTATTTTGTTGTTAAAATGGTGATCAGTTCTAAGCACTAGAATATGGAGAGAAGGCACACATACATAATTTGGGTAAATATTGAACATCCAGTCAAATTATAAATCATTAATAAGTATTTTCATAACAATTAATGGGAGAATTTTTAGGATACTTCTAGGGAAAAATAGATTTTATAAAATCTGAACTTTTGTGAAATTTAAGTATATCTCAAGGAATGTATAGTCTTAAGTTAAATCAAATAAAAACACCATCTATGGAAATACTTCAAGTTACAATTAGAACTTCTTTATATAATAAGTGCTCTTCAGGTATGTGTATGGAATTCATCAAGGCAACACTGAGTTCCGGTCACTGGCTCGGTTCATGAATCAGGTAACATGACAGACCTTACAGACGCCTCTGGAGACCAGGAACTTGCGTCTGTCAAGAGACCATTTTTTTTAGCTTTCAGAATCCCCAGGTGCCAACCTTCAAATGATATTTGGTAAAAATGGTTTCATGACTCCCTTGTCCATACTTTCCAACTCTATACCTCTACTCCCCCTGAAACCCTCACTTAAGCCACATCCTAAACCTAAACCTATGCTATGTTAGCAAAGGTTCTCTCCTTTGGTAACAAAGAAACCAGAACAGAAAGCAGCTAGTCATTTGATGTCTCCCATGGTACAAAACTCTAAAAATAAGGTCTGCAAGCCTTGTCCTTCAGCTCATCCCTTAAATTATCACCTATTTCCTTTTATTCTGCCCCTTGCCCCACCCACCTAACATCCATTCCCTCCAACAGAGCTGAGTTTCAGATGCTAGACTATTGGCTCCATTCACAAACCTCGTCATCAGTGGACATGACCTGAGGTTAAAAGTCATTCAGAAGGGAAGCGGCTGTGGCTCAATCAGTGGGGCTCCCGTTTGCCATATGGGAGGCCCCGGATTCGGTTCCAGGGGCCTCCTGGTGAAGGCAAGCCCGCCCGCATGGCGTGGTTGGCTGACCCAGAGAGCACAAGCAGCAAGGGGGGGATGAATGAATAAATAAATAAAATCTTAAAAAAAAAAAAAAAAAGTCATTCAGAAGTGATGCTCAAAAAACTATACATATAGCTCAGTATGATGTCTAGCTCATTTGTAGAGTAAGGTGGGCATGACTCCTATTCTGAAAGGTTTTAATGAGAATGAGAATCTGATGTTCTACTGTTTGTCTCCAAAAACGATTTCCAAGCTCCAAATCTCATTTTTCTCTTTATCAGAAAGTGCTACAGGTGCAGTACAAAATTTAGGGACACCTTCCAGCATCCTATTTCCAGAGATTTTTCCAAATGTACGAGAGAGAGTGACATCTAACAGCACATCACTGATAGTCAATTTTTTACCTATGAATTATTTTGTTAGCCATTCATATATACATATTTTTCATATCTTTTCATCAACCACATTTTCAAAATAAATGTCCCCACATTAGCCAAATTTTTGCTATTATCGGCTTAAAAAAAAGATATTATGAAGATATCATAAATTTACTTACAAATTAAATAGCAATGATTTTTGTTTTATCTTCTATTTGGTGCTTATTTATTTTCTGGACACAAATTCTTTTCAACATTTAAATTTTTACTAAAGGCAGTACACCAGGCTGGGGTTAGCAGTAAAGCAAACAGTAAAGATGCTAAGGGCAAGGACCATCTCTCATTCCAAACAGCATCTTAGAGCACTTAGCAAGATACCTGGCATTTAGTAGGTAAATGACTAAAAGCCACTGCCTAACTTTTTTCCTTTTTTTTTTTTTTTTAAGAAGCTTTAGATTACATAAATGTACATCAAAAATATAGGGGATTCCCATAGATCCCATCCCCTCTCCCTCCCAGACTTTTCCCCCATTGACAACATCTTTCATTAGTGTGGTACATTTGTTACAATTGATGATCACATTTTGAAGCATCGCTCATTGCCTAACTTTTAATTTTGTGAATGATTCCAAACCTCTATTTTCTTTACAGAAATAAATTTAGAAAAGCTTTATCTTAAATTTCACTCATTTGTTAGAAACAGGTTTTTGCTCTTACCAACAACACCTCCCTCTGTTAAAAACATTCTTTTTTCTGTTGCCAGACAAGTTAAATCTTAATGTTCTCCCCTAATCATCAAACTTTATCAAGAGAGTAAGATCTCTATCATGTATTATATTATTTTGGACCAGTTGCCTTAAATAAATTTCTTACTAAGATTTTAAATTAATTATCTCCATCTAAATTCATAAGCTATAATATTTTTAAAGTAAAAACCACATTGAGTGGTTGGTGATCACATTTCACATGGGTAAAATAATCAACATATTTAATTTAAAGTTTAAAAGCAGTCAATATAAATATTTATGATCACTTTAGTATTTTCAAAGACTGAAAATAAAACTAATTTGTTTAATGTCTAGAATTCCTATGGTAGCCATTTTGAATACCGCTGAATTATCTGCAAAATAAATAGAATTTAACAATAAATGTTAAGATGAGAAAGTACACGGAACAGCAACAAGTCAGTACCAATGTAATTTATAATCATCCTTTTCAGTTAATTCCAAAGTAGTGATATTCCTTCTCTATGCCTGTTAGATACCCACTACATAATTTTTCTACACTGCTGCAGCTTTTAGCTACCACTCTTAAAGGATGTAAAAATTTTCACTGATTTTATGTATCACCTTTCAGACAGTTGTGTTCAATATTTGCCACTCTGAAGAGTGACAGACATATTTTTTCACCATTTTGTATTATTTTCTTCGAAAAGATTCCCAAAAGTACAATTATTGGGGAAAGTGACCATGAAGTTTAAAAAGAAAGCATACAGATGCCAACCATAAAATACTGCTGTGAAGAGAAAGCAGTTTAAAATTTTTTAGTTATCTTTATGAACTTGAACCTTTACATCTTTGTTTTACTATTGCTGGGCTATTAAGTAACATGGAAACCTCAAAGTTTATATTATTTGATGTGCAAAAAAAAAAAGTGTTTTCACGACTTAAATTTCAAAAGGCTATCATAATGAATCAGGGTCAAAAGAGTGTTGGCATCCTGGAGGGCTGTTTGTAAGCAACTGTCCTCCTCAAGAAACAAAAAAAGGGAACCGGAGGGAGGGAGAGAAAGAGAGACAGAAAGAGGGAAGGAAGGGAGGGGGAAGGGAAGGGAAGGGAAGGGAAGGGAAGGGAAGGGAAGGGAAGG
>JAKSZT010054334.1:30494286-30507427 GCA_026826555.1 Tolypeutes matacus
GAAGGGAAGGGAAGGGAAGGGAAGGGAAGGGAAGGGAAGGGAAGGGATGGGGTCCTGAATAAAAGCCACAAGGGCCCACTGATGTCGCTGAAACACTACACGTGAAAAGTACCCAACTCTAACTAAAGGATAGGGATCTCATATGAATGAAAGGTAACAGAGTTCTCCATCTTGTCTGATGCGATCAAACACCTGAGTATCCCACAGTAAATTAACAAGAGCATGTTTTTAAATAATTTTCATTCTTCTACTGAATGGATCATTAGCAAAATGTTATGGTACTTTTAGGCAAACAGTGTAGTCTTCATGCAAGGCATAAATGGAAAAAGTACTTCTCAAACTAATAGGTGAATATCTTATGTGTGGTGCCAGTGAAAACAATTTTCTCAACAAATTGAGCCACGTGTTCAAAAAGGCATAAACTTCTAATGCAGAGCTGACTTAGGGCACAGCAAAGACTTGGATTATTCCAGAGATGGAAAGTATTAACTAATCAGTGACATACCCAGTAAGACTATCTTCAAATAAATCATCTTACTTCAGAAGAAGAATAAAGAGGATTTTCATTTCACTGTTTCCAAGATTGCCATCATAGGATGAGTAACTGTGAGATCACTAACTCATATCACTAGTTGGATATGCTTCAACCAAATATGTTTAGAGAAGAGAAATAATCTGCTAGAACCCCAGAGAAACAGAGGATTGTGGGTATTTACAGAGTGGTAAATCTTTTTTTTTTAAGTATATGGTAAAGCAGCACCCATGAACACTAAGAAATACTGAAAATAGAACACAGGTTAATGAATACTATTACTAAAATTCATAGAAAATTATAGCAAGGAGCTGATATCACTTTATAGACTCTTGCTGATCCTTTTACTAATTAGAAAACCCAAGATTTGGATTTTGTTCCCATATTATTGTTTAGTAAAGCCAAACAAGACTAAGAGACTAAGGTAGACAATAAAATAATTACTATAACAGACTTTAACCAGAGAGTATTCTTCAGCCTCACTAGATCCCCAGTGAAATAAACTAAATAATGCTAGGATGATTAACAAAAAATATTAACTTCCATAGTCACTCAAATTAAAAGGCAACAAATGCACATAACTATGCTCTTTACTCAGATGCATCTCTTGTCTGAAACCTTATGGCAGAGTTTATACTCAATTTAGGCTATCTGAAATATCTTACCCTGCCAAGTGAGTGAAAGCTATTTAATAAACTCATCTTCAACTCTTGACTTCGATTTTCAGGATGCCATTTCAAAAAGGATAAAAGACTGCTGAAATAATATAACAATATAGAAAAAATATATTAAGAAAACTCTTTAATGGTGATAATGAGCCAAGATGCCTGGTGATGTTTAACAGACAAGAAGCAGACCCTGTATTTCACAAGAATCAGTATCTTTCTGGCAATGAGCCAAACAGAAGTCAGCCATTTCCTGTAAGAAAATGAATTTGGATTTCAAAAAGATCCTGATCACATTTCAGTTAAAACTGAGTTCTCTAAAGGGTAAAATATTCTCAAAGACAGACAGCTTGCTAGATGTACCATTAACTTAAAAGTCAGAGCTTATAATACCAAATCTCGAAAGGCTGATTTTGTTTTCTTCTTAGGCATTATAACTCAGGCAGATGTGCTCATAGATGGTGGTGCCTGCTTAATCTTTTCATAGATCAACCAGCTAGTCTTTCTTCAGTTATGGATATATACAGATTATAGTTACTTGGGCTTTTTTTTTTTTTTTTTTTTTTAACTCAATACCTTTTGGATTAATATACCTTCATTAACCAGTGACTATAAATAATGTGATTCAAAGTTTAGAGAAACGGGGGCGGATGTGGCTCAAATGGTTGGGCATCCATCTGCCATATGGAGGGACCTGGGTTTGATCCCCAGGACCTCCCAGTAAAATAAAAAATATATATATAGAAGGCGCATGGGCTGCCAGGCTCTGTGTGCCGGTGAGCCGCCAGGTCCCGGGAGCCATGCAGCAAGATGATGACGTAACAGGGGAGAGACAAGACGAGATGCTTCGAAAGCTCTGAAAGCCAGGAACTGAGGTGGCACAGGTGGCAAAACACCTCTCTCCTACATCAGAGGTCTCCAGGATCAAATCCTGGTGAGGACTGGAAGAAGAGGATGAGAAGAGATGGCAGGAAACAGACACAGAGAATTGCCCAGCGAATGGACACAAAACAGCAAATGGGGAAGGGGGGATGGTTTAAAATGGATAAAGTAAATAAATAAATCTTTAAAAAAAAAAATATTTAGAGAAAAAAAAATTTTAGTACAAATATTATGCAATCCTTCGGTGTTTGATTACCATCACTTAACATTTACTTAAGCTTCTTTGAAGAAACATTGACTTCAAGTGTAATGGGTTATCCAGTAATGCATAAAATTCCAAATCACTGTCATTCCAATTAGCAAACAATCTACAAATGAGCTTTTATAAGTTTGTGAATTAAATTGACTTTTTCTAAACCAATATATCTCTAAACATGTGTCTAAAAGTTTATTATCACCATTAAGGCAGAACCTATATATTTATTCTAACATTACTGCCTGTGGTCAAAACAGTTTTTCATCAATTCTGAATATCCTCACTGGTAACAATGTGCTCTCCTTTCAGGTTGAGTATATTATAAGTAATTGCCTCAAATCATTCAGAGCCAAGACTAGTGCATAAATTGCATTTTGAATTAAAAAATAGGTTTCACTATCAAGTACATTTGATGAGTTAGTTATAGAAGCAATGCCCCCAAAAAGGGGGACCCATAAAACTGTTTTAAGCAATAGTCCATCACTGGAAGTACATAACCCACAAGTGACTTGAAAAATCATCTCTTTGGGCTCAATGCTCTTGTATGCTTAAAAAAAAAAAATCTCAGTGCTTGATAGGCATGTTTCCCACATAAACCCACTACCTCCCATGCAGGGGGTTTGGAATTGACATCAAAGTGATTTTGCTGCAAACTTCTAAGTAGCACATAATCATTGCTAAGGTAGTTTACAAGTCATTTGCCTCTTCTCAAGAAGGATCATCTTTTCCCCCTCCATCTTCTGAACACAATAGAATATATTTAAATCATACGATTTTCAAGTCAAAAAAGGAATTTCTTGTCAATGACCAATCGGACTGACAAATTGGACTACTTAAATTAGTTTAAAGACTATTTGGCAATGATGATTCTGAATACGACATCAGAATATGACAAGAAACATCCCTAAAATGTCATCCATGGCCCTTGTGCACATGCCTGCCATACTATATATTAGATTGAACCACATGAAATTGACACTTCTGTAGGTCACAATGGTTGCATAGCAGCAACTCCATGTGGTTCAACTTAATATTGCTCTAAAACAAAGCAGTTTGAACACCTACCAACAGAGCTGATAAGATAAAGACTATTATCTATATGGCCATATAGCAACAACTTATATCTATGCAAAGTTTGGTAGTTCCTAAAAACCTTAATATATGTATTATTATTGAACTTTGCAATTCTATGAATTAAGCAAATCAGATACCACGATCCCCACTTTGCAGACAATAAAATAATGCTCAGAAGTTAAGTCACTTGCTCAAATGTACACAGAAAGTAATGGAGAAAGGAATAAAACCCAGGCCCTTGACGGCTGATCTTTGTTGCAAACAACCTCCTTCAAAAGGATAATCAAAATCATCTGAGTACAGCAGAAGCACTCCCAGTGCTTACATGTGGGCAGATTCCATGAATACCTATGCGATAAGTTGGAATAATTATGGTCATAAATATGGGTGGGTACACAAGTACATTCTTATAATTTATTTGTCTACTTCTGCAACCTGCACCTTCACTCAGAATTTTATCCTTACACCCCACAGGTCTGCAATACAACTGGCAAACTGTACTATGCGTCCACTGGAGAATAAAACATTACACTAAACATGCAATATAGTCCTCATACCACCAATCACAGCACCAGCATGTTTTATTTATGGTAAACCAAAGCCTGGGAGGTGTTCTCAATAACATTATATTAATTGGATGAATGGCCAATGATTCAAATTGATTTTAGGGATGCAATAACTCCACTTAAAGCTTAAAAGAAAATTTTACTACTGCCTAAATTACTCTCCAATCATCACTATTTAATTATGAAAAAAATTATAGGGAAGTGGCTGTGGCTCAAGCAATTGCGCTCCCATTTACCATATGGAGGACATGGGTTTGATCCCCAGGACCCCCTAGTAAAAAAAAGAAAAAGGCGTCCCAGGCCTGCATGGCACGGAGAAGCACAGGCCCCCGCGCAGCTTAGCAACGCACCAAAAAGACGATGACACAACTAGAAAAAAAATTATATTAACTTCTAAACTAGGTAATTACATAATTAGAATATTCAGAGTAAGTGATAGGTGGTGAAATATAAAGAAGTTTCCTCCTCAACTACTCACCCTTACTGGCCCATCAAGTAATAATAGAACTTTTTTTGTTTACTAATTAAAAATAATATATATTTCGCCAACACTATCTTTAGATACAGAGATTGATAAGCTCTTCCCACTGTCTTGCGCTGTGGAGTGTCAAGTTGCAGGGATCAAATCTCACCTGTGGCCAAGAACACATATCTGTGACTGAGGTGGCCATGGCAGGGTGGACATTTCATAACATATATGCACACAGTCAGACACACTCACACATACACAAGCATTCTCACACACACATGCACTCACACTTCACATACACGTCTTTACTTTGAATTATGTTTTAAATGCTTTGAATACTTACTCACACAACAGCACACCATTTTCTAGAGATGCTCGAAAATCCTTTGTTTCAAAATTCTTCGCCGTTACTGCCTGAAAGATAGATTTGGGCATTAATTTTCTCTTAATCAGAGACAGCACAAAATCAAGTTCAGTATTAAATTAATTTAAATGCATTGAGTATTATACTTGAAGGATTTGTATACATCAGCAAATACTGTTCCACAGAGGAAATTAGGTACTGTTCTGTTACAAACAAGGAGGTTAACTGTTTTAATATGAGCAAACATTCATATTTTAAAAACACAATAGGCATTTTTTTTATTTTGTTTTTTAGGAAGTACTGGGGATAGAATCCAGGACCTCGTACATGAGAGGGTACTCAGCCATTGAGCTACATCCGCTCCCCACTGAGAGTTGTTTTGTTCTTTTTTTTTTTTTCATTCGTTTGTTTGTTTTTAGAAGGTACCAGAGATCAAACCCAGGACCTCATATATGGGAAGCAGGCACTCAACCACTTGAGCTACATCTGCTCCCCAGGTGTTTTCTTTAATGCAACTATTTTATTGAATGATAATCAAAGTTAAAAGTTAAACTATATTTCCAACATATTTTCTATAAAAAGACTATGGGTGGTATTATATTCTACTAAGAGTAAATAAAAACATGTTAAGAAAAAAAAAACATGCTAAGATATAAAATTGAAATAACAAAAACTATATATATGCACATCATTAATTTCTATTCCATCTTTTAATTCCTCAAGCTTCATTACAAAGCTAAATAGCAGAGGGCATGTCACTCCGTAAACTTATTCATGAAACAACCCTAATTGGTCTAAAGGGCTATATATTGGCCTAGGGAAAAGACTATTAATCCTAGCATAGAGAGACAAAAGAGAGGGGCTAAAATAATAAATATTTTAAACAGGTCATTCCTATGTGAAGGCTCTTACATATGAACAGGCCACCTTCTTTCCAGAGCTTTTATTGCTAGGAGGAGGAGCAGTTGGGATAGGAAAGGGGATTCCACAAGACATGAACCTGGGGCTATGGCTGGAAAGAGCTGCTCCAAGCACAATTCCTGGCATGGGGTCCCCTTTGGTGTGAGCATGGGGCCAACTGCAGTGACAAATGCCCTAGAGATGCAGCCACCTCCACCTGGGAGTAGAAGTCCTTCTTCCACCTGCCACTTCTGGGAGGAATACGTTCCTAGAATCCTGAAGTGGGAAGTCACTAATCATAAATCCCAGGTCAGCTGCAGAGCTCATTGAAATAATGCTCCAATACTCTTGCCTCTCTCACTCACAGTGCAGCCTTACAGTCTACCTTGAATCCTCTGCATCTTAATTCTGCATCTTTCCACAATGCCCAACATTACATCTATAATTTGACAAAATAATAGTTACTTTTAGGATTAAAGTTTGTTTCTCATAAGATGGTTTGACAAACGGACAGGAGTCTGAACCAGGAGATGACACACGCAGAAAGAAATAGAAGATCCATTTCCATACACTGCATTAATCTATAGAAGGGCTACAATGTTGCATGAATTAAACATTTGCTGAGTGTCTCTTGTTACAGGCACTATGCTAGATAAATCTATGCTAGATTTATCTCCACTATGTGGAGATAAATAAAACAGGTGGCTCTACCCTCAAGGAGCTCACAGCCACATAGCACAAGGTTTAAAAGTACAGTAAAACATATTCAAAGAGAATGGTACATTCTTTTAGGGATAACCGTGAATGTCCCATGGATTATCCCAGATAGCCTGTATACAAAGTCTTGAATTTGGCCCCAAATAAATCCAAAACAAACTTAAGGTGATTGCTGATCCTAACTAGTGAAAATAGAGTAACATCTCATCTCTTTGGAATCTCGTATCCAAAACCAAAAACATGAAAAGTGCTCAGAAACATCCAAAGCAGATGTCAGAGTCTACACTCATTAGCAATAGGAAAGCCCCCAGAGCCACCAATACTTAATTACCCACCATGGAAACAATCTGGCAATTAAGTTCCCAAATCAGCATTGATTAGAAGCAACAAATTAGAAGAAAGAAGGCCTGTGCCCTGCAGACACAGAGATTGTAGTGGGAGAGTCAACAGTCAAAAGCAAGGGCTGGGCCAATGGAGAGGGCAGAGTATAGTAAGTGACAACAACATGGAAAGAGAAAGGGCTCAGTCAGACAAAAGTAAATTCAAATCCCACTTTCGCTATCTAATAGCTATGTGATCTTAAGCAAGTTTAATAACCTCTTTAAACCCAGTCAACTCATCGGACACAGAATATCACCTACTTATTAGTTTTGTAATGGCTGACATGCTGTGCAATCAAGTATTTGAGAGCAGCTAACACAAGTATCTGCTTAACTTCATCACATGCATTGGCCCTGAAGATACTACGACAATACGCTCCAATAATTAACCCTCAAAGGAACTCCAGTCCAACAAAAAGACAATAAATGGGCAAGATCATACATGTAGTAGATTTCAGATCTGCCCCCCATATCAAAATATCAATGTCTGTTGTGTTTATATACTTTCCAAAATCTAAATAATGAGCTAAAAGGCCAGACTCCACTTATAAAGTATTTATGAAGAAGATGGAATATACAAACTAAGCAAAGATTTTAAATAGTAGTCTACGTTCGTAGGGCTATAAGAGTCTGGCTCACTCTGTCCACTGATGATGGTTCTATAAAACGACATCACCACTCTGGAGGGCAGTTTGTGATATGTGTTAGAAATCTAAAACATGTCCATGCTGGCTCAGTATGTGCAGATCTAGGAATTTATACTAAGATGACAACAGGACAAGAACAAAAATACAATGACATAGAGGACTTGTTTCACAGCATTATGTTTAGTATCAACAATTCAACATCCTTAATGGCCAGCCACAAAAAATCATTTACATTTGAATACAACAATAAAATGGAAAGCTACATGAAATTTCAACTTATATCATGAAAGCATATTTATTACATGTGAAAAATAGTGTTTTAGTTTCCTGGCTGCTAAAATAAATACCATACAATGGGTTGGCTTAACAACAGGAATTTATTGGTTCATAGACTAGAAGGCTTGCTTCGTCCCAGGCTTGGTATCTTCTGGCTGGCTGGCTTTGGGGTTCCTTGGACTCTCCATCACATGGCAATGCACATGGTGGTGTCTTCTTTCTCTTCCAGGTTTCACTGAATTTCAGCTTCTGGCTGTTCCCCATGTCTCCCTCTCTCTGTGACCACTTTCCTTTGCTTATAAGGACTTCAGCCATAATGGGTAAACCCTCATTCAATTTGGGCTCACCTTAACTAATAACATCTTTGAAGGTCCTATTCACAAATGGGCTCACACTCACAGGACCAGGTTAGGACCTAAACATGTCTTTTGTGGGGGACATGATTCAATTCCCAATAAATACTTAATATATTAATAAAGTAGGTTATGATCCCAATTTCTATAACTCTTTAAGTATTATATAAATCAATATGAAATAAATATATTACTAGTAACTAATTCTAAATGGTAGAATTCTACTCAATGTTAATTATTATTTTTTGCTTATTTACATTCATTAATAACCAACAAGTGTTTCTTGTGCAATAGATATACAAATTAATTCATATAAAAAGGGTGACATTTTTAAAAGATGTCAGAATCATAAGATTTAACTCAATTTCCTATGTCTCCTACATCTAGAGGAGAAAGAAAAAGGAAACGCCAGTTTCTGTGCTAGCTACTTCTTCTCATTACCAATACAATTAAAACAATCCTTAAGTTTAATAATCCTTCCTATTCCCTTTCCACAAGTTAAAAAAAAAAAAAATTAAGGCTCAGAAAGTTCTCGCTTTTTAGAAAGTTACAGAACTAATATACTAACTGATTCACTATCTACATGCAACAGACACCAAAAACCTAAAACATTTTAAGAGATTGTCTCAACTGCCTGAGCTATTAAACTGCCTTCTAAACTAAAAGAAATTAAATTATCTCCAAACTGTGATTAGATTTTTTTTTTACCTAAATTAGTGTATTTCACCTTGCAATAATAAGCCTTCAAAAAGAATCCTCCATTGCTAAGGGTATAAATGGTAACATCAATAAATAAAAATATACAATTAACATTTTTCTTCAGTCTCCCCAGATAAAAGACATTTGTTGTCTTAAATCATGACAATGTTATGCGCATGCATGTGTGTATGTATGTACAAAAATATGACATTCTAAACTTTAAGATAATGAAAATTCTTTTTAAATGTTTTAATATTTTTCTCTGGCCATTTTTTAAAATCAACATTAGAAAACATTCATAGGGTATATACTAGCTTCTCCAACCTCAATAACTTAAAAAAAAAATCTGATTGAGAAAAGTAATTGACAATTACTATATACATAAAAATAAAAACTCATTCAAGATCCTTCCTAAAGATAAGTAAAAGGAAAAATTGTTTTCCAATGTTTATACCAAAAATAAAAGAAAGCTTTAATCTATAGTAGGCATTTTAGGTCTAAAGGAGCTGCCTTGGCTAATACATTCCTTAAGATGACACCATGGCACAACTCTTCCATTGATGGGTGATAACCGGTTGGGCTCTGGAGACTGTTTGAATCTCTGCTCTGCCACTTCCTACCTGTGACACTGGGCAAGTTACTTAACCTCTTAGTTTTCTCACCTGTGTTCTGGAGACAAACAGCACCCATCTCACAGGGTCATCCTGAGAATTAATGAGACAATGCATATGAAGCTCTTAGCATTTGCCTAACTCACAGAAGCATTCACAAATGTTGGCTACTATCATTAGCTGTAGAAAGATTCATCTTAGCAAACAAGCATCTGTTCTGCCAGATGTAATATCCTTTACTTAAAACAAGAAACTGACTTAACACATTATAGAATTCCACTAGACTATCATCTGTGTCCTAAAAACATTGCAAAAAAAAAAGATCTGTGAAGGACTCCAAGACATAGAGCAATTTGTTTAAAACACACACACGCACACACACACACACACACAGGCACACACAAACATACTTTAAAATACCGACCATCCTTATTTTAGAAAGAGTTCGGTATTCTGAAAGAAATTCCAGAATTTTGAAATAACAACCATTTGCCTAACAGTTCTAATCTAACAATTACTCATTTAGTTTTTCAACGATTTTGAACTTTAATTATTGGCAAGTTATTTAAGGCGTGATACATTTTATATTAGAGGCTGTGATTCATATCAACTAAATAAATAGAGAGCACATACTTCCTACTTGAGTTATCAAAAGTAAATACCAACAGAGGTGACCACTATGCAGTCAAACAGCCACACCTTGCTTTCTACAAAATCTCTTCTTTTTTTTTTTTTTTTTTTTTTACCTCTCTTGCCTGTTTTCCATATTTTCCTAACTCAGTAAAATAAAATCATTGCCATCTGAGATCATCTCAGGAGTAGTACATGGGAGAAGACCTGGAGACCATCTCACACTACACACTTCTATGTCACTACTCAGTCTCAGTCCCCTAATTTTTAAAATTAGGGCGACAAGTATTTGTCCTCTCTGCTTAGCTGGACACAAATAAGTGAAAAGATTTTGACCCCTCAAGAAAAAGAGGGGCTTATTCTGATCATTTGTCCCTGTGCACCGACCAACCATCCCAATGGAAAGACCCAACAGGGCCAAGTGTGGGGCTCTGGGGCGGATGCTTTCTGTGAAGTTACAATTAGTCTCTCTGAACATATTAAGGGCGGAGCAGCACGCCCAAGAAAACACTGCTGCCAAACCTGTCTTACCACCTGTAGCCTCCAGAGAAGCCTTTGATATGATGCTTTTAAAGGGCAGACTTTATGGAAGACAATATCTATCAGCAAAATAAGCAATAAGCGCCAAGTTCCAAATTTCAAAAACAATTTCAGTTGCTATGAAATGTATTAATTTAATTATCTTCACACCCTTTACTGTTTTGTTTATGATTTTATTTTAATCTTTTTGCTGGATTAGATTTCCAATTAACATAAGCAACAAGTTTCCCTAAACCTCCAACTCTCAGTTCCAATTTTGACCACATAATCCACATGATTTAAATCCCAAGCATTCTGGGAACTTCTCAAAGACCACTTCATACCAGGCTGATTATCAGCAAAACACTCACTAACGCAAGTCAGCAAGCACTCACCTCGTTTAAATTTTTCAATTCCTTTAAGAGCCTTTTCAAAGATTGCTGGAATCCCAAAAGCACACATTGCCATATTGTGGGAATCACACTGCAAAACCATTGTGCCAGTTTGAACTTGTTTTAAAAGCAGGGAGGGAAGGTTTGTCCACAAAAAACGGCTTAAAAAGGCTTCAGTGGGGCTCACAGTTGATTCCAAATTAAGTTACCTACTAATTAATTGATCAGCTACTAGATATTTAAGATACAAACATACCATCATCCCAATTATTTCAACAGAAGTATTGGAGAAACAAAAAATCCCAAAGAACACTTCACTTCAGAAGCCACTGTGGAGCACAGGATCCACATTGTAAAACAATTCCACAAGGTGAATTGGTCTCCATTTTCCACTCAAGGAGAGAACTGAATGTTCACATATAATGATCTGATAATGAGATAATCCATATAGAGCATGATGTCCTCTGCGAGAAGCCCCAGGCTGTTCTATACACATCAAGTAACTGGCAAGCTTTTCAGCTGGTCTCCGATGCTTTCAATGAATTTAAAATATCCTTCTTTCCTTTCTTTCAATAACTTCAGTTTTGAAGCAACCATTATATGGCACCCATGACTCCACAAAACAGGTAAATATCTTATTATGAATTTCATGGGACATCTATATCATTATTTGTGATGCAATTACTTTTGCCAGATCTCTTTGGTTACATGTGTCAAAAACATAAATTCAAGGATTGTGGCTCACAGACAAATACATTAAGTAAAAAGTAAACATGACTTAAGCAGAATAAATATCTACCTCCTAGCTCATTACTTTCCCAGAGTAAAATATTGAAAAAGTTATTGATGATATTAGGGAAGCAAGTACTACCCAAAGGCTGGGTTCTGTTCTTTTAAAATGACCCTAGTAATGAATGTGTCCCTCAAAAAACAGAGGGTGGGGGGACTAGGAGTCAGAGAAGCTAAAACTCACTGTGCAATAAAGCATAAAAAAGTTTGTCTCCTCACTTCTCGAGGCTGCAGTTTCCTCAGCTATAAAACAGGAACCCAGATAATGACAGCCAACATTTATTTTACTTGCTTTGTGCACAATATCCCTTAATCTTCACAGCAACCCTATGTGGTAGGAGGGCTTATCTCCAGTTTAGAGATGAGGAAACTGAGTTACAATAAAATTACACGAGTCAAGGCCCAGGTTAGTAAGTAGTTCCCTGTGTAACTGCACACTGAACATCAAATGAGTGTCTCTGAAAGTACTTAGTGAGTTCTAAAACGTAATTAGGGTCCTACTTTGCCATGCCCATGCCATCCCTTTCTACACTGCATACTCTCAAGGGCTGGACTGTCTTACCCAATATCTCCTTGGCTGAAATGTGGCTTACAAGTATTAATCACTTATGTTAAATCAAATTACTCTTCCTGTGAATATATGCGCTTTCAAGGAAGAACAAGACAACAAAAGACAAAACTGATGGTTAGGAATTGTCCCGCATGGCATTGCAATGATGGATACAGGCCATTATACATTTTGCAAAAACCTATAAAAATGTATGGTGCGGGGGACAGATGTGGCTCAAATGGTTGGGTGTCCGTCTCCCATATGGAGGGACCTGGGTTCGATCCCCGGGACCTCCTGGTAAAAAATAAATAAATAAATAATAAAAAAAATAAAAATAAAAAAAATTTAAAAAAAAATGTACGGTGCAATGTGTAATCTATAATGTAGACTATAGACCATAGACCATGGTTAGTAGCAGTGCTTCAATATGTGTTCATCAATTGTAACAAATGAAACAATAATGAAAGACGTTGTTAGTGGGGAAAAGGGTAGGAAGCGGAGAGGTGGGGTATATAGGAATCCCCTATATTTTTGATGTAACATTTATGTAATCTAAAGCATAAAATAAACTAAAATACTGATGGTTAAATTTCAGGAGGTGTATTGGGGGCAGGTTTTGGAGAGAGAACCTGCCTCAGTTCCTCAAAGCACTTTATTAAAGTTACCTTCTGCTGCACAAGAGTGAACGCATACTAGTTTTGCCAATAGCCTGAGAATAAAACCATACAATATGGGAAACGGATGTGGCTCAAGAGGTTTGGCGTCCATCTACCATATGGAGAGACTGGGGTTCGATCCCCGGTACCTCCCGGTAAAAATAAATAAATAAATAAATAAATAAATAAATAAATAAATAAATAAATAAATAAA
>JAKSZT010054334.1:30507437-30631352 GCA_026826555.1 Tolypeutes matacus
AAATAAATAAATAAATAAATAAATAAATAAATAAATAAATAAATAAAACCATACAAGAGCCAATGGAAACATGTCCCTTTTTGAAAGGGAATATTCTTGGATGAAAACTTCAAAATCAAGAGTTTGTCATCACTATTGATTTGCTACATGGAACAGACTATGTTAGAATTTAACTTTCCATTCAAATACTGTCTTAATTTTAAATAAGGTAATAGAAAAGCTTTCATCATTCATTCAAAAATCATTAATGACTACCTACAGTGCACATACCCCTCATGGTGCTAGACACTAGGAATAAGAAGGAAAGAAGAAGCAATTTGTGGAAATCCATCTTTAAAAGTCTAGCCCTGTTTGGAAACGTGTGGCTAGAATGGCATTTTAGCTTAGGCATCTCTCTAAAATGTGGTTAGCCCTCTGATTACAGCATGTTCTTGGTAAACTTATACTGTGTATTCAGCAAATAGCATTGCTTTATGTAACACAATAGGAGGACATAATTCTCAAGTCACTCGCCTCTATTAAGATTTGGAATTGTACTACATAATATGCCAGAGTACACTAGGACTATTTTTGCCAATACTAACATCATTTGATAGCAAAACCAAAGCTAACTCTCAGTCTTCCAAGATAGTGGTAATTAGAATTGCACAGATCACTGAATTCTAAATGGAATCCAAAAATCACATCGTGGTCAAATGACTAAAATATTTTTCTTTGCCCGACTGCCCCTTTTAAGACCTTTGTCTCAGAGTGGCTAGTTTTAATTACACCTCCCACTTCACCCCCTCTTGGGAAGGGCCAGGTCTTCACACAGCCAGGACAGACGGGGAAACAAAGAGCCAATAAAATATAAAGCTCCATGTTTTGCTCCTGCCTAATTAAAGGCCAAATATCTTTATAAATATTCAGAACTTTCATTCAATCACCACAAAATCAATCAGGATTGGTGGGGCGGTGAGGTGTGGGGGGTCGGGAATAAATTTAAAAATAATTTCTAGGCCACTTTCTTAAACTATAAGGTTATAACCAACTTTTAACTTATGGTCTTAAATTCTTTTTGCTAAACCACAATTATTAGCAATCCAAAAATGAAATATAACTGAAAAGAACTAAATAAAACCAAGAGAAAAAAGGAAGATTTGCTCCAGGGCTGACAATAATTGATGTGCCAGGTTGCATCAAGATACAAAATCCAAAACAAACCTGAGCCCTATTAGGAACCTGAAAACACCACACAAAAAAATGTTCAAGTTTTATATCTACATTTAGTTCTAGTAACAATCACAAAAACTATTCCTAAAGAGTAAATTACATTTTGTCTGTAAGTACAGGGCATACTTCAACTTATGCTATTGCAGACAATAAGGAAAATATTCCAAAGTAAAATAGTCTAGCAAATGCCTAGTCTTGTACATATATTAATTTCTTTTCTACATGAAGGAATTTTTAAATAACTAACACACAAGACACAAGTAGATGTTAACATCCATTATCAGGATACTTTAAGTATAGCTCAAATGCTTAACATAATCATGGGTTCTCAAGAGTCAAAAGATGCTGTTTTATTGTTGTTTTTTTCTTTTGCAGAAATGCCTCTCACTCACATTAGCAAGTCTCAACAATTACCTGCTTATCTCCCTATGAATTACTATGAGAGTCATCACTGTGGGAAACATTCACGTTGGGAAAGAGTATATCTGTATTATAGGTGAGAGTCACTACTTATTTTACATGACTTCAAATTGATAGTTACACCCCTAGTTCCTATGATATAATTTTTTATCCAAGATAAGTTTAAGATTAAGGAATGGAGTTGAGGTGACCTGTCTACAAAGAATTCCCAGTTCTTAATGGATTCTTGATGGATACCTACTTCAAGCCAATGCCAATGTAGTCCTTTGGTACCCATAGGTCAACCTTCTTTCAATTCAACAATGAATTTCTTGTAAGCAAATAGATACAACTCTATTCAAGAGAAATGAAAATGTATATCCACATAAAAACGTATACACCATTAAGCATCATTCATGTTAGCCAAAAAAGGAGAAATAATCCAAATGTCTAACAACAAATGAATGGATAAATAGAATATGGTATTACCACACAATGGAATCTTGTTTGGCAATAAAAAGGAACGAAGTACTCATACATGCTAAAACATAGATGAACCTTGGAAACATTATGCTAAGTGAAATAAGCCAGGCATAAAAGATCAAATATTGCATGATTCCATTATATAATGCCCAGAATAGGCAAATATGTAGAGATAGAAAGATTAGTGGTTGCCAGGCACTAGGGAAAGGAGAAAATTGGGAGTGACTGCCAATGGGTAGTGTTTTTGTGGGGGTTATGAAAATGTTCTGACAGAGTTGGACTCATTTGTGGTTTCCCTACACATGGCTCTTCTGCCCCTTCTATTTGAACCTAGAGTTAGAACTAGACTTGATAGGTGTTAAGTCCAAAAAACTTAAATCTTTGGGCTGTCTGTGTGCCAGTTAGGCCCTGAATCTCAAAAGAGTTGCAACACCTACTCTCCAGTTCATTGGACTCACCCAGGACAACTATCAAGGAGATGATAATGGACAACATCCACCCCAAGGAACAGAGAGAGTCTGCAACTGCAAGCAAGAGAGTCCCTCCATCAGCCCCAGGGGATCTAAGCCCCCTCTCAGTTAGAGGCGGAATAGGCATCACCATCCCAGAATCCTCAGGATTGGGGAATAAATGATGGACTAGAGTAGACTTACAGTTATTCTACTCTAGATTTATTGTTATTCTAGCAATGGAAGAACTTTTATCATTGATGGGGCGGCAGCGGCCACCGGAGGTTCTGATGGGAAAGGGAAAAACAGGTGTAATATGGGGGCATTTTTGGGACATTGGAATTGTCCTGCATGATACTGCAGTGATGGATATAGGACATTAAATATTTTGTCATAACTTTCAAAATTGTGTGGGACAGTGTGTAGTAAACTATAATGTAAACTATAATCCACACTTAGTGGCAATACTCCAATATGTGCTCATCAATTGTAACAAATGTACCACACTAATGAAGAATGTTGTTAATGTGGGAAAGTGTAGGAGGGATAGGGAGTGGGGCATATGGGAATCCCCTATATTTTTATGTAACATTTATGTAATCTAAAGTATTTTTTTAATTTTAAAAAAGGTATATTAAAATGTTATGAAATTAGATGATGGTAATAGATGCATACTGTGTGAATATACTGAAAACCACTCACTCAACTATATACTTTAAAGGGTAAATGTATGATATGTGAATTACATTTTAATAAATCCATTCTTTAAAACCTCACTAAACTGTACACTTAGAAATGTGTACACTATATTCTAACTCGATAAAGATGACTTTTAGAAAGATAGCTACAGGTGGCCTTTCATATCATCTCATACCCCATGCACAAAAGAAGTTCAAAAGAAGTTAAGCTGAGTAATTCCTGTATGCCGAATGCCTAACCCCGTGAAACCTCAAAAAAGTTTATATATGATTTTATTGGAATATCTCCTAATTTGAAAAGTAGAATAAACCCACCCCTCCCTCTCACACCCAGAAATATTTTAATATTAAATTATGATCATGGTTCTTTCTTTTTTTATATTTACATCTATATTTCTTTTTTTAAGAGTCATTTTTTGCATTATATATAAACAATTCCATAGCACTAGATTTTCTCAAGTGCATTTATTGCCTTTTTCCATAATCCATTTTAATTATAGGGTTTCAAAACAGAAAACACACTTAAGGTATAACAAAGAAGGCCATAGCAAACTGCCTCATAGTACCTCCCCATTTACAGCACCATAGGAGTTAATTACACTCCCAGCAACAAAATTGCTAAGAAATCACTTTTCTCCAAACAACATGCAGGAAGGAAATTCCTCCTGGATACTTTCTAGAGCCTTAATAGAGCTCAACAAAGTTCCTAGTTCTTTCATCTCAAAAGTAGATATGGTTAAAACTGCACAAGACATGTAATTATTGGTTTAAAATATCCCTGGCCAAATAAAAATTTTACAGCTGTTTATTGAAATCATTTGTTTAAAGATTATAAAATTTGAGAAACTGAGAATGATTTTCTTGTCTTGAGACACATATAAAGCCCATATGGGAGTTCCCTGTTAGGATAACAGAGGTAAGTAAGACTCTGCCCATACAAGTTTGTTTATCCCAGAAAATATTGGTCTTCTTAAGAGCTCACCTTCACAAAGCCTGCTGACCTCCCAAGCAGTGCTCCACTTCACCTTCTACTCATGTGGGCCATACAGTCATATTACCATAGGCCAAATGTGTATGTTGACTCACATAAGCTACCCTACTCTCCTAAATTCCCAAAGGAATATAACACACACGGTCAACCCACAAGATGACTGCAACCTGTAGACATGTTTTGTTTGGCCCACACAGTATAATGAAGTTGGGAAATATCATACAAAAATCTGGACCACTAGCTTCTCTTTAAAAGAGAAAAGGTCTAGCAGCACTGGGCATGCATTACCTCATAGCCACAACTGGCTGCTCCCCAGAGAGTGAGTCCCCGCGGTCCCCATTGGCTTACACCCTACTGGCTCAGTACACTACCTGTCTGGCCCCAGCGGGCATATCACTTGAGACTACGGGTTCTTTTCCTTTATATCCTCAAGGCATAGCACAAAGCCTGCCATGCTGTAAGAACTCATACTTGTTGATTCAGAATTTAGTGTGTAGAGGAATCACCTGCAGAATTTGTAAAAAAAGAAGAAGAAGAAAGAAAGAAAGAAAGAAATACAGGTCCCAGGCCTTACTCCAAGAGCTCATGAATCAAACAGTCTGGATTGACACCTGGGAGTCTGCCTCCTGCACAGGTGCTCTCAGTGAGTCTTGCTAAGCGTGATCTTTAGAAAGAAAAAGAGGGACCTACTGCTAAGGTCAGACTCTTCCAATAAGTGTTTTATTTCAAAAGTGCCTAAAACCTGACTGGTACCTAAGGCTCTTATGAGTCTTGATATCCTTATAAGTAAAAGAACTTGGACTAAATCACCACATTTCCTCAAAGCTCTAAATGCTTTGATTCTTTTTTTTTATGTGGGTAAAAATCAAAATTTTCACAATACATACCAATATTTGTAAAATGATACATAAATATATATGCATATATGTCATTTGCTTACATAAATGTAATTACATATATATATATATATATATATAATTTTTCTTTTTTTTCTTTTTTTTTTAAGGTGCTTAGATTACCTAGATATTACACAGAAATTACAGGGGTTCCCATGTTCCCCACCTCACACACCTCACACAACATCCCACACAAACATCCTTCATCAATGTGGCACATCACCCGTAATGGATATACACATCCTGGGGCCTTGCCACCAAGCATAGACCACAGTTCACATCGTAGACCACACTCTCTTATCTATACGAACCAAGCAAGAAATTAGTTACTGTTCTCTGCTACCACCTGCTGGCAAATGTGTGGAACTGCAGAGGTATAAACTGCAGTCTTAAACCAATGCCTTTTTTTGGAGGTACCGGGGATTGAACCCAGGACCTCCTACATGGCAGACAGGTACTTAACCACTGAGCTACATCCACTCCCCAATCAGAGTTGTTTATTTCATTTGTTTGTTTTGTTTTTAGGAGGTACGAGGGAAGCAGGCGTTCAATCACTAGAACTACATTCACTCCTCAGCCACCTCTATTTTTAAGCGTAACATCCAGATACATTAAAAATACAGCAAAAATGGCTCATTTCAAAGTTAACAAACACAACATCAAGTTATATTTGGAGAAAAGGAAAAGTGTTTGATAGAATGCCACCCTTATTAATTCTCAGGAAGCTCCTGATGTGTTTCTACAAAACTGGTTTTAGGAACTGTCTTGGATATTTTTGTGGAAATCTTTGCACATTAAAGTACACAATCTATTTCATTGTAGACTTGGGACTCACTACATATAACAACTTTCTATGATTAAAAAAAAAGGTTCCAAATGGAATGATGTGCATTTTTGGAGAAATTAAACTCCTGACATAGAATGTGTGATTCACCTTGTGTGGCTGAGACTTCTAAGGTCTTCAACACTCTGGAAGATTTCTCTCTCATCGAATAGCACTGGAGCACATGGATCTAGCTTCTATGAGGCTTATGAGTTTACTTTATGCATGGATTCTGCTCTCCAAGGTTAGAACTACAGTTCAGAAGTGATATAATATGCACAGACAACAAACCATAACAAACTGAAGGCACTTGCCGGAAATGTTTAGGCAAAACTGAGACGGATCCTCAGCAGAGAGCGCTTTGGGTGTGGCAGAATGTGTGGGACACAGAAGGGTACGGATTCACCTGGAAGGCTTCTCAAAGATGATTCCTTCACATTCCTCCCCTCGGGGAAACTCTGCAGCTTGATCTCACAGTCATTCCCTCCTTCAAAGCCTTTGTCTTCTCACCTGCTAGGTGCTCTTCGTCCCACCTTCTAAACTTTGTTCATTCAAGTAGGAACTCCAAACAGGTAAATTCCAAATCTAGACTCTGGTCCTTCCCTCCAGCTTCACATTCACAACTCCCCATGAAGCATTTCCTCTAAAGCATTTATACATCACCTCACACCAGAGTGTAAAACCTGCCTCACCAGCTCACCCAAGATTGAACCACCACACCTCATTTCCCTATTCACATCACAATACCCACATTCTCCCAGATGCCCAAACCCAAAACAGCAGAATGAACCCTATGCTTTACTGGTCCCTACAAATCCTTGTAATTCTCTCCTCCCCAGTTCTGGGGTTTCTCCTCTCAAGATTTAATATTTCAATAACCTCCTACTGATTGCTTTGCCTTTTAATCTCTTCCTTATCTAACTGTACTTCAATGCCAGACCATCACTCCTTTAAAAAATCAAAAAAGTCTGTCACAAAACATCACTGCTCGAAACCTTCCAAGGTCCAATTTAGACATGTTCTTAATCTTAACCCACATCCCCATGTGTGTGAGCCCAGGGTAAACAGGACCTCTAAAGATATCATTTTTAGTTAGGGTGTGGCTCAGCTAGGCCTTTCTCTGGATTAAGGGAGGCCTCATAAAGAGAAGCCTGAAGCCCCACATCAGAGAAGGCCTCAGGGAGAAGCCAGAAGTCAGCAGAAACCCAAAGAGCAGAAAGGAGAGGTCATTGTCACGGGATTGAGGCAGGAATTGAAACCAAGGAACCCCAAGGACTGCAGCAAACCAGCACCAGAATTCTGATGTCACCAGGAGGAAGCACGCCTTCTAGCCTCCCAGAGCCAACGAAGTCCAGTTGTTACCTCCACGCCAGTTCTGTGGTATTTGTGATAGTAGCTCAACAAACTAAGACAAGGCCTGAGGAGCACGCCCTTCCCACCTGCCTCAGGCCTTTTACCCCTTGATTCTCACACACAAATACTCATTCTGCCTAAATACAAGAACTCTATATCCACGCCTAATCATCTTACCAACTCAAATTACATCTCTCCACAGCCTTTCCCAAACACTGCTGCCCAAAAAACGGTTTCCTTGTTCTTCCAAATCTTCTGTGACACTGATTTTCTAAAACACCATCTTGCCTGTGTCACCATTATTTGGGGTATCTTCCCTCCTGTCCCAGATTGAAACTTTACAAAGGTCAGGAACCTGGTCTTACATAGCGCCACCCACTCCTCCCCCACTGTATACAAAAGGTATTTCTGTTGAACAAAAATATTTTAAGTTCTATAAGCAAGCAGGTTAAAAGAAAATAAAAAATGGCTGCTTGAGATGTACAGAGAAGCTTTAATTCAGATTCAGAGACGAAAGAACACAGATGAGGAAAAGGATTTTGACCTTCTGGAAAAGTGTGAGGTGTGATAAAGTAGAACAAGACAAGGTAGCTGCCTGACAACCACAGAAGGCAGCCCTGAACAGCACGGGGAGGTGGGAAAGCAAGCCTAGCCTCCCCGCCTCTCTGCCTGGCAACTGATGCTCCTCGAGCCACAGTTCAGAAACAAGAGTCACAGCTCAGACAGATGGTGACTGCACTGTGGAAAAACCCTCTACGAACTTCTGGCAGAACATGAGAGACCTAACTAATGCCTCAAGGAAAAAAGAAAGACCTAAAACCAGCCTTTAACTAATATTTTCCTCCCCTAACAGAGTATCAACAAATAACATACATCCTGGAACAGAGAATAGAAGAAGATAGAAAAGCTGGAAAGGTAAACAGACTCAGTAAAGGTAGCGATGACAACTGAGTACCACATGAAATAATCATCACCCCAACCTAAGGCAGAGCCAGATGGCAGCCATGGACAATGGAGGCCCACACAGGCAATATGAAATTTTGATGAATTCTTTAATGGCCACACAATGAAAGCCCAATTCCAGAAACAGGCTAATAATAGAACACATGTCAGTGTTACACAAAAAGACTTAAAATTTCCTTCATCATTTAGTCATCTGTATTTGTACGCTTCTTAAAATGTGGTTGTTTAATAAGCTCTTTCACTGGTAAGAAAGATGATTTTATATCATGAATACTAATGCTATTTTTTTTTAACTGTAAGTGGATATTCCTGGCCATTGTATTATCACAAAAGGCCAGGTACTTCAACTACCCACACACTGGACCCAAAATTGTAGCTAAAATTATTGAGACCCATCCATATGCCACTTTCTATAAACACCATGTGAAGAAATGAACTAAGTTACAGCTTCTATAACAACATACTCTTAACACTTAAAATGAGCAGACAGATTTACATAGGAGTATGCACAGTTTACACTAGGTTTCCTAAGCCAGGCAAGATATTTCTGAATTGCTTCAAGTTTGCCTAAAAGGCCTTCTTTTACCATTTAATCAAAGTCAACCTTCCACAAAATAAGACTGAAGGTCACCGGCATTAAGTGCCTTGTAGAAAATGAGATAAATCTCCTGGAGAGGGGTTATTCTCTAGGAAATCACTGAGAAGCCACAGTCATTTGATAATACAATTGAAGTGAACCTCCAGGTTGAAAGGGCCCCAAATTAACTGGATAACCCAGAAGGAATAGGAAGTACTTATACCCATGTGTGCAGGATCCTCAAGTAGCTGGGAAAGAACTTAGGGAACTGCAGAACTCCTGTAGGCCATGGGTGAAGAAACTCCTTAATAAGGGAGACACTGAGTGAGCTAAGAACCTGGGCCTAGCTGGTGTCCATGGGCTCATGACCCACTCCACAGAATGAGGGTCTGGCCAAGCTGGAGCCAGTGCACATCAAGAATATTTGAGAAGACTGTCAACAGCTGTGTTTTGCCAGGTAGAGCAATGGAGCAAGTATGAATATACTGTCAACCAAGCAGCTTAACATTGGACTGTGCAGACTAGACTATCAGGGGAAGGTAGTAAAGACAGGACGCTGGTAAGCAGGAAGAAAGTAAAGAGGCTTTGTGAAAGCAAATGTAGTGAACCTGAAAGGATTCAGAGTAAGAAGTTGGATTCTATGATGCAAAAGTGAAGCCCTCCAGGAGGATAACCAAATCCCATATAGGAACTCAAAGAAAGTAGTTGGAGTGGAAGTAGAAGTCATGGAAGTAGGTGGTTATAGAACTAAATTCACCCAAGATGATGGCAGGGTTAGGGTCGGACGGAATGCAGACAGCCAGGGACACTGTGGTCAATCTGCAGTGAATAAAGCGGAGTAAATGAGAGGTCAGTATAAGACTTACGAGGGAGACTGGGTAGTTTATCCAAATGGTATAAGGCATAATGGCTTCTATGTGAATATTTTCAAGCCAGTTGTCTGGAGGTGGCATCTTGTGGCCCTAAGTTATATAGGGTATGGGAAAACAGCAATCTCCATTGGGGAAGGCTAAAGGAAAAAAGAGGACTGCGTTTCACTTAAAGCAAAGAGGTAAGGGAAAAGTTTTATGAAAGGGGTAAGAGTTGGGGTGTTCCTGCTGCTTTATGGATGTGATTATAGCTGAAAGGGGTAGTCTGTGGGTGTAAATGACAATTGAAAGGAAAGTAGAGAATAATCCAGAAAATGTGTAACAGTGATTTCGCTGGTGGATGAAGACTGTGGGTTCACAGTATAAATATAAGAATGTTCTTCTTTTACAAAGTGCTAAGAATATGGTGATACATAGGAAAATTACAACTAATGTAACTTATGGACAATAGTTAATGGTAAAGTAGCAGTTTAATATTTATGAATTCCAAAAATAGATATTGGATTATGGTTGTAAACTGGTCTGCTCCTCTGGGTGTATTAGACTGTATTAAATTCAGAGGTTTCACTTATACTAGGTTAAATAATGATTAAGGCTTTGATTGGACTACATCAGTAGGATGTGGAAACTCACAGAGAAAACTACAAGGGGCAGGGACTCACAGAGAAAACTACAGGACAGAGGAGTTAGTGGGAGTTTTGATGCTGGAGCCCCAGGAAGTAAATACACAGAAGAACACAGAGGAAGAAATGACTCCATAAACACAGAAGAGGCCCTGGGAAGAGAGAACACCTGATAGCCTACAGCTGCAGCTGAGCCTGGAGAGAACCGAGCCCTGGGAGAGAGACAAGACTTATTCCAGCCTAAAGCTGAGATAGGAAGCAGCTGGGACCACAGAGCCTTCAGAGGAAGAGAAAGGCTGGAACCCTCGCAGAGATGGGCAGCCATCTTGCTCCAACACATGGCAACAGACTTTGGTGAGGGAAATAATTTATTCTTTATGGCCTTGTGACTGTAAGCTTCTATCCCAAATACCCTTTATAAAACCCAACAGATTTCTGGTACTTTGCATCAGCACCCCTTTCGCTGACTAATACAGGTAATGTTGTAATATTTTGTAGCAATGGCAAAAAGATATTATTTCAATACTAAGGGACAACAATAGGGGGATATAATGGAGCATGAGATTTTTTTTTCCTTTTGGAGTAATGAAAATGTTTAAAATTGACTTGGGTGATGACAGCACAACTCTGTGATGAAAATGAAAGCCATTGGGTGTACACTTTGGCTGGATTGTACAAAACATGGGACATACAGGGAATCCAGTGGTGGAAGATGGACTATGGTTAACAGAACAAATATTAGAACATCATTCTCTCATGAATGATAAATATATAATACTAATATAGGGTGTTAATAATTGGGTGGGTTGGGGGAAAACACACCAAATGTAAGATATGGGATATAGTTAGTAGTAAAATTATGATGATACTTCCAGCGTTTGTAACAAATGTTTCACAACAATACAAGGTGTTGGTGATGTGGAGATGTATGGGAGTCTTGTATGTTTATTTCGTAAATTCACAAATTTTACTATATATTTATTGTTTATGTATGTTCATGCATGAATGATATACTTCAATAAAATCTTATTTTAAAAAATAGTGAAGGCAGAAGAAAGGTATGATTGGACCATTTGATTGTGATTCTTTGAAAAGAACCTCTGAATCTTTAGTCTCTGTAAATCAGATTCCTTTTCAGAGCACTGTCAAGTTTGTCAACAAATGAGAAAACAATATCTTTAGTGGCAGTCCTGCTTGGCTCAATCTTGCTTCAGTTTGCATTTAGTTTTTCCTGTGTTTTAGTTTATCAGAAAGTAAAGTTCTTATTTAACTTTTTTTTTTTATGTGGGCTATAAAGTTGGGAAATAAACCTTAAGAACTGTAATTTTATGTGAGACTGACCCAGGGCCTAGCATGAAGGCAAGCTCTATAGAAAGGAGCAGGTCTTGCTAATCTACCAGCAGGAAACACAAGTGCCACAACAAATACTACATTCATTTATTGTGTCCTGGAGAACAATTACTTTAGGAAGTCACATGGCTCAGAGTGGCATTGATGGTTTTTTGGACACATCTATGGACCTGTTGATTACTACTTGATTTTCTTCTGTGTGGCATGTTCAATCAGCTCTGAAAGAAACTGAACTCTGCAGGTGGAACTAGAAGGCACCCAGGTGTTACGCAGTCAGCTAGAACAAGTCCTTGAAAGAAGCTTGGAGCTGTTAAGGAGGCTGGAGATCCTGGCCACCATTGGATGTGGGGAACTGGAAAGTGTGCAAGTTCGTCACAAGAATGCCTTCTGAGCACAGGCAGGTCAGACTGCAGCCCAGAACGGAAAACCTGAGAGTCTCGCCTGACTTTGGCAGAGTTAACTGGTGACTCACTAAGATAGAACTGGTACAAGCAGGACCAGTTACAAAGTGAAACAAACTTTAGTTTACCTGTATCTCGCTGTATGTATTTAACTCTAAATTGGATGGTAGAGGCTATAAAGTGTATTTGCACATTTTAATTCATTCCATTTTAGTTTTCCCATCCATATCCATTCCCTTCCTTAGCTACTCCTTCTCACCCCTTCTATCAGCCAATAAGGTTTATTCCTCTCCTAGGAAAAGAAAAAGAGTTGGGACTTTCACTACAGAAGAATTGTTCAGAATCCAGAGTGGAAAGGTCTGGGAGGAAGTATAGGAACTGGGCCAGCAAGGCAAAGTGTCGAGCAGTATAATACAGACTTGTCCATCCTGGGTAGTAACTCAAGCCGATAGGAACAAGGTGTATGAGTTTAGCTGACTGCTAGGATGCCCTCGACATGATGCTAAACATTTCCATGTTGTATCTAACAGTAAATAACTTGTGACACAAAGTCGGGTCAAGAACATACAAATCCTGCTTTTTTAAATGACAGAGTATTCAGCACGTTGAAACTAATCTGAACAAACTTCCTCTATTTCACTCACCCAAAGGCTTATTGGATGAATCATATTTCAAACATTAGGTCAGTGGTCTATAAACAGTGAAATATTACAGCTATATTTATATTACCTGAAGCAAAACTAACTTTTTTAAGCTTTTTAAAGAGCACTTTCCTCAGTTACAGTTTTGTTTAATGAAATCTTCCATTTTTGCTGAAAGAATACATTCCAAATGGACTTACCAAAACTTTCTGTTCATTAAAATTAAATCTCCAGTTTCAACTATAATTCAAAATAATATTTATAAATATAAGATTTAGATGACCCCTTACATATTTTCAGGAAATTTTCTTGAAGCATTATCAGAAAAAGTACATGGGATTATTTTTCTGCCAACAGAAATAGTTGTTCATCTATCCATTCAACAAGTATTATTTACTTTCTGGATATGCACAATACTATGCAAAAAGCAATGTGGGGGACAAAATAATTTCATAAACCTAATTTTTTTTTTAATGGTACCGGGGCTGAAAATGAACCAAGGACCTCATATATGGGAAGCCATTGCTCAAACACTGAGCCACATCAGCTCCCCTGAGTTCGTTTTTTCATTTGTTTGTTGTCTTTTTGTCTTTAGGAGGCACCAGGGATGGAACCAGAGACCTCCCATGTGGGAAGCAGGCACTCAACTGCTTGAGCCACATTCGCTCCTCATAAACCTAATTGTATTGAAACCATGTCCCAGACCAGTGCCAGCCATCTATGGACTATGGGCCAAATAGATTTGGCCCTCCCACCTGTGTTTTTTTAAATAAAGTTTTATTAAAACACAGCTTCCCCATTGATTTGCAAATACACTTTTGCCCTACTATGGGCATTGCTGACTAGTCAAAACACAGACCCTCTGGCCCATAAAGCCCTTTACAGAAAAAGTTTGCCAGCCACTGTCATGAACAAATCATCAAATGCTTTTACTTTTTCATTCAAGTACATCAGTGGTAAACCTAGCACTGGGACAGATACAAATACACACAAAATGGACCATGTTTTGGATGATCTTTCAAAATATAGGACAAAACACAAACTGAAATGTGGGCTTGGGCTTGGTGATGGTCAGGGAGGGCCCTGAGGTAGGGAGGCCCAGCCTAGGCAGTTAGGATGAGAGAAGCCCTGCCTGGCCAAGCCTTCCAGGGAAGGGGTGGTGCAGCACCTTCCCCCAGCCTGTAGTGGGAAAGTGTGGCTCTGTCCCACCCCAGTCAAAGCCAGAGGGGTGAAGAGGCTCTCTACAGGGGAGGCAAATGGGCTATGTTTACAATTGCTGTATTCTGGAAAACAGCTACAGGTAATGAAAATGTTAACAGGCTAGAAATCCTATACCGAGGACTGGGGAGGTTAGTCCTATGCTGGGGAGGAATTCCTCCCCCTTTGTGACTCTAGTGAGGCTCCACCATTACAGCCTGCAGAAATCTGGGCGTGCAGCCAAGAGGAAAAGGTGTACCTTCCTAGAGCCACCTTCTTGCAGACATGAAACTTAAGAAAAGCTGTGGAGTGGCTGCTACCTCCTGGTCTAAATGAAAGTGATGTTATGTTGAATTCTGAAGATGAAGACTTACTTAACAGATAGGAAGATAAAGATCAGATATTTTAAAAAACAGAAATCTCAAACTTCTCTACAGATGGTCAAAAGCTGAAACAGAGGTAAATGTAAATGCATCTGAAGAATAACCTTCTGGAATTCCATTAAATACATGTAGTAAGTTTTAAGAATTTCATGAAAACATTCCAAACGAAAAACCTCAACCTCGAGATTCAGGGAGGAAAAAAACAAAATACTTCAGAAAAGACAAATTGAAGAATGAAAAGGCATTTCACAGTGAACGATCCTCAAACGAGGCCCAGTGGAAGGAGCATACTCTATATTTTGGAGTCAATGACAGGATTTGAAGGAAGGAAAAGTTAAAAAATGATAGAAAAATTATATCAGGCATTGAAAACAGCAATATACTGACTGTGGAAGAGGACATTATGGAAAAAGCTAACGAATCAGCAACCAACTAGCTACTACAGGGTTTGGTGTGAAAATTGCCAAAGCTATTACCTGCTACAACTTTGTAAAAGCCAAAAATAATGCTAAAAATTCTCTGATTGTTCAAAAACAGAAAAACTTCCATGAAGGGTTGAAGCAAGAATATAGAAACCAAAAGCAATATGGAATACATGTTAACTTCACCAGAATTCAAGACATTTCTAGACTCCAAGTGCTCGATTTGCTGAAAAGATTTTCTTTCTTATGTTACACGGAATTGATAAAAGTAATAAGCATAATATTTGAGAGTTGATCATCAAATCTCTTCAATCTTTTTCTAAGGAATTTATCTTATTGAAGGGAAAGAAATGAAGCCTTCTGTTATTTGAACAAGAAATCTAAGTATACACACAGGGAAATGATCAGATTGTTTTTATATCGAAAGAATACAGTATAAAATCCATTTTTATCCACTTGGTATAGAATAACCACTAACTACTTACACTTTACTTACCTGTACTTATGCCAGAATTTTGTTTTTAAGACAGGTTTTTGTTTATAATGGATTAGTCATAAATGCCAAGAGAGTCTCAACTGATTATCTTTACAAATGATTTTACTTAATTTCATAAAAGTAATTATTAAATTGTTCTGGGAAGGCAGTGGAGTTAATATTCCACAGTAACATGGTAAAAATTGTAAAATTGATTAATTTTCAGATAACTTCAGATAAAATATTTCAATTAAAAAGGAAATAAAATATAATGTGTGCTACATAATGAATACTGTGGATTATCTGCCTGCAGAGAAAGATCTTGAAAGAAAAAAATTACATTTCATTGGAGTTAACCATGTAAAGAAAAAGGGGAGGAGTATAAAATCAGTTGTACAAAGTTTTCTTCACTCTGAAGGCTCCCCATCTTTCTCACAGTTCTCAGTGGCACTGTAAAATATGGAATCAATAAAATATTTGTTGAATCTTTTCAACAATATTCAACAGGACATAAGCCCTGTTCCCTACTGGGGTTTTCTCCCAAATAACCCAAATTTTACTGTGTTCCAGAAAAAAGATTAAGAGGAGAAATCCTTGATTTGTGGGGCCCCATTTCCCAGTGAAGTGGTATGAATGAGTAGTCATTTTCTCCTATTTATCACCTCTTATGGTCCACAGTTAGTTCCTATATATCCAGGCTATTAAAAGTTTTCTCTGCTCTCTCTCACTCTTCAATTTTTGGATGGGTCAGCCACCATCACAGACCTCAGAGAGCTATGCATTCAAAGGTAAGCCTGAAAGCATGGCCTTCATTTCAACATGCTCTTCATGAACCATTTTGGTACAAATGAAAAACAGCTGAGTACTGAGTTAGTTTCCATAGGACAAATCCAAGTAAATATTTCACAGGCTTAAGGGCTTCCTCTTGTTGGGAAGGCCTGGAAGCCACTCAAACAAGCAAATGAGGAGATAAAAATGCATTGCCAGACTTTATCTTTTAATTGGTATCTTTCTTTGGCATTTCTTTGGAAGACAAGAGTGTGGGATGAGGGTTTTAGTTTCCTTCCACTTTATGCAAACATGAGTCAACCCAACCAAGAGGGGGGAGGAGGTGGAGAGAACACACAAATATGTGGCATAGCAGCCACATTCCCTGTGACCAGCAGGGTTCACAGAAATTGCAATCCCAGGTTACTCCAAGTTTATATCTGCCTCAACAGGATGTTTACTGAGTCTCTGCTATGCAAAATGAAATGAAGGCAAATTCCATGAAAAATCAAAACCAAAGGATACTGAGACGTGAAACCTTTTCTTGCTGACTAACAAATTCTGGAGAAATGACCTGTATGAGAGAGTATTAGAAAGTAATAGAAAACATGCTTAAAGTTTCCAGTATTTCTGCTATTATAGAATAATTTACAAATAGTTGAAGACAGGTAGAATTTACCTGAGTCAGCCCAATAAATCAGTGTCATAGAAATCAGACCTCAGAGGGGCTCCTAAAATCATCTAATAACTGATATCCAAAGCTCTTTGTAAACTGTAAATCACTAAACTATAAGGAGAGAAACTGAGGCTCTTCTCTGAAAGGAACAAATAAAACTAAAATGGGTAGCTCCAGCTCTGCCACACTCTGTATTATAGAACTTAAAAGCCACCTGCAGTTCCCTGTACTTTCAGGATTAAAACCCCAACTTCTGAGCATGGCACAAAAGTTCCTCCAATATCAGGCCCCTGCCTACTTCTCCACCTAATTTCCCACTGTCCCCCATGCATTTTTTTACCCCAAGCCATAAAGAAGACTTGGAAACCAACCATCATTCTCATTCTACTCCTGCCCTTTCCCCATGCTTTGACTCTTGCTCTCTACTTCACCTATAATGTCCTTTGTGTCAGATTTGAATTACTGTTGGACAAATATCCATACTCCCCAAGCCCACTGATGTCGGTCTTAGACATGTGACTTGCTTTGACCAACAGCATGTGAACAGAACTGATAGTTCTGAACAAAGGCTTTAAGAACTATTCCTGGTTTCTACCAGCTCTCGTAAGTGCTTGTCCTCTGCCATGAAAGCAACATGTCTCAGATAATACAAGCTTTTTCAGTCCAAGACCTATAATGAGAAGACATGTGTTTGAATCCAACTTGCAGCCTGGAGCTGATCCCAGCCCAGGCCAACCCACAGACCAATGAGTAAAAAATAAACATTTCTTGATGAAAGCCACCGAGTCTTGAGGTTGTTACATAGCATCATTGTAGAAAAACCTGACTAAAACACCCGTGCACCATTTCTTCACCTGAATAAGTTTTACTCCCTTCCAAGGCTAGCTCCTCTAGCTGTACAGGTATATAATATCAGCATCTTCTAGAACTCCCTTTCCCACCCTTTCACTTTTACATGAGTGAAACCCATGAAATACATCTGTTTTTGGCTTATCATTTTTGGCTCAGAACCTAGCAAAGCACCTATGACATACTAGACAAATATTTGTAGAATGGAAGAGCAAGATATGAAGCTAGTCTAATTTATTTGTATATAAAGCAAAATGGTTTTTACACAAAAGGTGCTCAAGAAATGTTTTCTGAATATATATACATATTTGGTGATACATACATTACCAAAGGAGAGGAAAAACCCAATAGATACAGGCCTTCTAAAGACTGAACCTAGAATGTTAAAAAGATGGAAATGGCTGCAAATAGAGGAAATAAGGGTTTTGTCACTGGAGATATACCAGATGCTGTGTAAAGTCTTTAACAAACTCACAATTCTAGGAAAGCCTATAGATTCTAGATAATCATGTTTAGTGTCCCAAACAGTTTTGCCAGGCCAGAAAGACAAGGAAGGAATTTAATTCATCGATGAACACAGAGTAATATGTCAAGCAAGATTAATCATGCAACATCGCAACCACTTGTTTAAGGCAAATTTTAGACCAAAAATAAAAATTCTCTATTTTCTAACACTTGCCTGTTCCATCTATAATCTAGACTAGAACACTTATTCCTAAAGAAATACTATGCTGAATTCCCATGTGTAAACTGATAGAAGCAGAGCTGCTCTGTTTGAAGGGAAGGGAGGGGGTACGAGGGGAGGAGATTCTGAACACCACTGGAAAGCCATATACTCCCCACATCCCATCTCCACCCCCATCTCCAAAGGGTCACCAGGGAAGAGCTCTGCTCTGTGGAGCCCCATTTGAAAACTTTCCTCAAAAAAGCAAGGTTATAGGGAAATATGCAAAGCAAATTAGGACACACAAGGAATCTCTACTATAAGATTTTCAACAAGTTCAGTAAACTTGGCTGGGTTATGTAATAAATTTAATACCGATTAGTTATTCTATAACTGTTTTCACTAATTATCCCAAACACCTAGAAAAGTCACTAGCACTCAAATATTTGTTGAATATTTGAACATAATATAACTTTTAATTATCAATATACAACATATCCCCAGTTTTTTCCAATTCTGATTACAGATATTGGTAGAAATTGAGTGGCAAAGGTTAACCTTCTCAGAGAATATTTGCAATTTAAAAAATGAATAAATGGAGCTCTAACTAGTCAAATGTATTAAATTGAAATTTTTTAGGGGGGAACTTTCCCTGGTGTATGTCCCTGGCCAGCGGCCATGCCATTACTCAAAGTATGCCAGTCTTTATTGGTGTCTAATGTATACGTGATGAGCTATGTATCCTCTGAATTAAACAAACAGGGGGAAAAATTACTTGAGCTTATTCCATACCATAAATAAGGTCTTCAAAACCTCTTCTTCAAATAGTGGTAGATTGCTCTTATCTTAGGCATAAAAATAAAAGCTGTCCTACCAGGATTTGATCCGAAAATAAAACTTCACAATTTTCATATTAAAAACTTCAATTATACACTTAAACTTTAAGTCCAAGTTACTATTTTAGACATCTGACAGGTAAAGCACTTTGAGAAACCCTTACATGCAACCACCAAAGAATTGCCACATTACAGAAAGGTAAGTACTTCTATATCATTGTTTTTTATATATTTAGTACCCCTCTCAGTGGCTCAAAGCTTTGTTAATAATGCTTTCTCATCTTTGTAAGCTAGTGAAACAAGGTTTGAATTTCACATTCAATTAGTAGCTGCTGTGGAATGCATTAAATAAGGAATGTTTTATCTGGAGCTGAACAAACCTAATCTTAAAGTGTGGATGGATACAAAGAGAGGAACATTCATAGAATTCAAAGGGGATCAACACCTAACAAAGTCCTGCTCCACACCCTGGTGTTACATTACCTGCTACACAGCTTGGAAGGTCAATTTCCCTCCAGGAGTCACAGACACTTAGAAGGTACTCCTATTAATTGAAAGAAGCCAGCTTTGAGTGCCTGGTGTCTTTCTGTATTACTTAGGTATAAGAGCAAGCTCAGAAACATCTTTTTTATTAACTATAATTACATTAACAGCACAAAGATTAATAAGTAGGAACCGTCAGTGCTTCACCAAACATTCAGCCTGGAGAAAGGCACTTGCTTAAAATTTAATATCCTGTACTTGATAGCACAATTTTATTCATCCATTCATTCAGCCAACATTTACCGAGTGTCCCATTATGTTCCAGGCAGGATGCTAGGGTACTTTTGGCAGGAATGTAACTACACCTAACAGTGCATATATATTTATTGGTAACCTGATTTTGTGTGTGCAGTAAATTACAAACATGCAGTTTTAGGTAACAGTTACAGAATTTTCCCACGTACTTATTTTTCTTCTTAGTTAAGAAGCACTGTATAAATGACATCCTTGTGGTTTGGGGGTTGGTGTGTTTGTTTTTTTCAAGGAGGAAAAATATATGGGGCCAATTGTACTTCAATTTTAAGTGTTATAAGCATCATGTCTCTTTGACCACTTTCTTCAACCAAGTTAATAACCGTCATTCTTTTTTCAAAGAATAGTGTTCCAGCAATGAATGGTTAAATAACATTTAGATACAGAGCTCTCTCTCACACAGAAAGCTCACCCACCACACAGGGCATGCCTCTAGCTATAAAGATGTCTTAAGATGTGTTTTATTGTTTCAGAATTCCACCACAACCATAAAGGAGATGATAATATCATCCAAAAGAGAATGTTTAATTTCTTCTTAGAACTAAAAGAAAATGCTAAGATGAAGATGGGGGGAAGGTTATATCAATCTGAAAAAAATAAAGTCCAATTTCCTAAACAAGTTTACTTAAAATATTATTTCATGAAAATATGTGTTTTAGAATCACAGGATCTAGCTTAAATTTGGCATAAAAAAATATTTAAAACTGAAAGGAAATACAGGGTTCAAATATGTCTGAAGATTCTGCTGGTAGGATTTAACCTGAAGATAGAATTATAAATAAGATAACAAGAAAGGCAGTTGAAATTGACTCTGAAACAATATTTGCTGTTTTTTGTTGTTGTTGTTGTTTTTTGGCAGATGTAATCCAGTAATTTCAACAAATTATCACTTTTTTTCTTTACAATTACATCTTTATTAAAAAAAAAAAAGATTGAAAATTACTTATTTTATTATTCAAATGGGTATATTATCCACATGTTAAAACCAAATGGGTAATTTCCTTTGAGCAGGTTTTCTCTGTCTTCCAAATAGTGGGCTAATACTCAGTGAGAAAACCAACACTATTTACAGATGGCATCACATTTCAATGTAATTTTGTATATGTTCCATATCTCAAGTCCAATTTTGGGAAGGCCAACATATTAGGTATATAAACTAAGGATTCAGTCCTTCCATTTAATCCTTACATTCTTCCATTGAATTTTACCTTCTGCTTTGAGTTTGTCAATCATCTATATACACAGAAGCACTCTGACCTCTGCTGCCAGAAATTGGAACTTTTCCCGCAAGTCTTTTTACCTCAGTTACAATTTTCTGCAAAGTTTACAGCATCCATAACAATGTTTCCCAAAGTATAATCCAAAATAATTTCCTTGATGTCTCATAAATGCTAGGAAACTTTTTTAAACATTGAAATTTCATTTGATGACAATCCTTCTAAAATTCTTTTATATTATCAATGCAAAAACAATTCTTTTGCAATGTTAATTCAAATTACAAGATATTTTATAGAATTAATAAAGGTTTCTTAAAATGACATCAGCCAATATACTCTTGGAAGTCAGAAACACTACTCTACAGTATTAACAATTTCAGATTTTTTTCTTTAAGTACGGTTTTCCTTAAGGATAAATGTTAAGTTTTGTTAAGCTCACTTTAGTAATGGTATAACGAAAATTAGCCTGGAAAAAAATATTAAGTCATGCATCAATTTTATGAAATTGTAATGCAATAATGAATGGATCATTTTGTGGGAAATTTTCTATTTCTTTAAAAGAAAAATCAATTTGAAAGTTTAAAAATGACTAGTATCCCAAGAAGAAACTAGGAATGCTATTTATCTAACTTCTCAGTTAGATTTACCAGTGAGTTCATTAACATATTTTAAAAACGTCTAATTGAACACAAAATAAGCTGCAATCACAGAAAAAAAAGTCAAATCATTAAAACATACATGCAAAACTGGTTATATCAGTTACAAGATTATGAGTGGCTATTATTTTCATTTTCTTTTTCAGCATTTTCTGTATTTTCCTCAATAAACCTGTACTGTCTTTATAATCAGAACAAAATATCTTTTAAATTACATTTTATAAGGGAATTTAGTCTACAATAAAGGTGGTGTAAACTTTATGGATACATAAGGGAGGGAAGCAACAGAAAGCCTAGTCAAGAGTAGCTTAAAGATAATAATACATATATATATATTTTTTTAACATAGCAAAACAGCCAAGGTAAACCAGTCCAGCAATTCCATCAGGTGCCAGGTTCTTTCCATCCTTAGCATGTTGACCTCATCTTCCTGTTTTTTTGCCTCAGAGTTATCTGAGCATTACAACATCACTCAGGGAAGAAAAAGGGGAATGTCCTTCTTCCCCAGCAAAGGCAACATGCTCTCCTGGAAGCTTCACCCTGTTGTCCTCGGTGACACATAACCATCCCCCAGCAGCAAGGGTGTCTGAGAAGATAAACCTTTCCCCTGGGTTCATTAATATTCTCCTGAAAGTCAGGGCTCAGAAGGAAAAGAGGAAAATGGGTATAAGGTGGGCAACTTGTAATGTCTGCCATATGTATTTCAGATCATGGAAAAAGAATGAATTCATCAGTTAAAGTGTTAGAACACCTGAGCAGCCACCGGAGGAAAAAATAAAGTTAGATCTATAGATCACGCCTTTTGCATAAATTAATTTCCAGGACACTGATTATTTTAAAGCATAAAAGGTAAATCCATAAAATAACCTAAAAGACCTGGGAGAATTTTTATACTCTAGGAATGAGAAAGGTCTCTGTACAATACAAATCAAGAAATCACAAAGAAAAAAAAAGTATGCGTTGATTTTATTCATTAGTTTCTACGTGGAAAAGCAAAGCACCATCAAAAAACAAACCTAAGGGAGGAAAATACACTTGCAACTCACATTCTAGACCAAGAGTGATTACTTTCATAAAGAAAGGGATCCTACCAAAAAAAAAAAAAAAAAAAGGCAGGGGTGGGGGGATGTAGTAAAAAGAGTTAACAGAAAAGAAGATACAAATTGTTCTTAAACATTAAGATGTGATAAATACAAAATAAAAATAACTTTGGGAGTAAAAACCAGTGGGGATGTAAAGTGATAAAGCCTCTAAGGAGGAAAATTGGCAATACCTACCAATGTGAAAAATGTACATTCCTATAATGAACAATTCAGCTGCTGGGAATTATCCTACATTTTAAATTGTACATTTGCAAAAGACCTCTGCACAATGTTATTCAATGAAGTATTGTTTATAGTTATCAGTATTAGGAAAAGCTTAAATACCCATCAAGAGAAGAGTTTTAAAAAAAGCTTTTAAAAAGTTCATTGGTTTAATGAAATACAATGCAATTATAAAAATCTTTTTTTTTTTTTAATTACTTTTTTTTTTTTTTTTTTTTTTAAGATTTTATTTATTTATTCATTTATCCCCCCCTTGCTGCTTGTGCTCGCTGGGTCAGCTAACCACGCCGTGCGGGCGGGCTTGCCTTCACCAGGAGGCCCCGGGAACTGAACGCCGGGCCTCCCATATGGTAAACGTGACCCCTACTGATTGAGCCACAGCCGCTTCCCATAAAAATCTTTTTAAATGAAGCTCTTTACATGGACAGTCAAGCTATACTGTTAAATGACAAAACCAAGGAGAATAGTGTACATAATGTGTTTCTCTTGGTATTTTTAGAAATTAAATAATGTAAGAAATATGCAGAGACTCCTCAGGATTGATTTCTCAGACTCCTTTAAATATTTTTTTTCAATTACTATGCACAGTAATTGACCTGTGTGACCTGTGCTTTCTCACCAGGCAGTGATAGCACAAGGGATGCAATGCTTTTACAGAAGATAAGGAAGGCATCAGGCTGACTAAGTGACTTGAGCTGCAAAGTTGATTTGACATATTTTATACTAGGCAAACAGCCAGAGAAGGGTAGTGTTCAAAATATCTTTATCACAAATTCAACCAACTATGGATTCCTTTTGTAGCAAGTACCTATTATAAGATGTGAATGTTGGTGGAGAATGAATTCTCATTCAATCTTTAATCCAATATTTTCACCATTAGCTTATACTAGCAGCCTAAATACATCTGACAGCTTCATTAGGGCTAGAAGGAACAGAAAGAGTTTTTATTTTAAATTAGCTGGTTTGGATTAGGTGAAACACAGGGAAGCAGGAAAGTACTCTGAGTCTAAGAGGCAGAAAACAAAAGAGGAATGAGCCACAATAGCTGTTTTGTAACTTTGTTTTAATTTAAGGCTATCAGGATGAGTTCTGAAAGCTACAAAATCTCAACTTCCTAAACTCCAGCCTACTTTTTATAATTTCATATTAGTTCAGTCTATTGTCTTCCCACCTAATCAAACATCTCCCCTGTTAAAAATGAGCCCTCTCCCAATAGAAAGGGGTGTGTGTGTGTGTGTACACACCTCCCTATTACTCCTGTGCAAAGTTTTTGAGACCTTTCCCTGTTATAAGGGCCTATAAAGGGCAAACCTTAGGAAGTCAAGCCTGTATATAGCAACCTGTTATCCCCCTAAGAACATAAGAATATCCAGGCATCCTTGTAAGGGAAACCTTGGACCAGAGGTATTTTCTACACACTTGGCACTAGGACCACTGTTTCCACCAGATCATATCCCTACCCCGTACCCTGAAACCTCTGCCAGTGAGCCACACTAAGTCTTTACTATGTGCAGAGTACAACAAAAGGTACTTTAGGGGGGAGCGGATGTGGCTTCAGCAGTTGAGCGCCTGCTTCCCAGGTGTGGTCCCCGGTTTTTCCTAAAAACAAAACAAAACAAAACAACAAGCAGACAAATGAAAATTCAACTCAGGGGAGCTGATGTGGCTCAGTGGTTGAGTACCAGCTTTCCACATACAAGGTCCTGGTTCAACCCCGGCCCCAGTACCTGAAAAAGATTCTCTAGGGAAAGAACACGAGAAATCAATAGAAAAATAAGTCCCTGTTCTCAGGGAGCTCATAACCTCTTTGGGATTAAAAGCTATGAATGCATGGATGCAGCCCACACAGGCAGTCTCTAGAGTTTCACAACAGCACAGCATTCACAAAAGTAATAAACTCAGCACATGAGCACAAAGAGGATAGTATGGCAAGAAGTTACCGGCATCAGATAAGGCCAGGCGGGCTTTACTCTGCTTTTCTTGGACTTACTCCTCTCTATCATGCAATCTCTCCTTGCTTTATCAGCCACACTTCCTCAAAGAGAATTCTATCCTCCCTATCCTTACCTCTGCATCTCCAATTTAATTCTCAGTAAACTCCAATTGTCTTCCACTCACACTCAAAAATTGCTCTTACTAAGTCACCAGTAAGCACCTAATTTTCAGATTTAAAGGAGATTTTTCAGTAATTTTTCTGAAGTCTTTGATACTGCTTATTTCAAAAATTTTTGCCAGGAAACAAACCTTTATGCAAGTATGATGAATGCTGTGAAGCCTCTCCCCCAGAAAAATCACACATCTACACTTACATATACAAGTTAGAGGTTCAGGAACTCCCTGAAACTGAATCATGAACCAACTGGGTCGACAGAACCCAGTCAAGAACTGCTGGTTTTGTGAGATATGAATAAGATTAAGTATTTCTTTTCTCTTCTTCATTTTTTTTCATTAATAAGGAGACCTTGACTATGTCATTTAAGTAATCTGTGTTCATCTGTGTATCTTTCTGAACACTAGAGGAACAACTGCATTCGCAGGTGGAATTAGATGAGATAAATGCCTGAAAAAGAACTTTTTAGGAGTAATTTTAACATAACTTGTTGAGCTGCCTGTTTCTGTTCTTTATTTTTGTGAATTTGAAATAAAGTTAGAAGAAGAAAAAAAAAAAGAACTGCTAGTCACATGCTTGGTTTCTGTTTTGTAACTTTCTCTTACAGATTACTCTGCTTACAATTTGAATCTCTTTCCTGGGTTCCTCTTCCTATGCCTACCTCTTAAACATGGCTGTTCTCCAAGGTTATGATTTCAGGCCAATTCTCTCATTCAAAGCATCCTCCTAGCACATTCACTCTCATGGTCTTAGCTGTCATCTGCATACTTGTAAGTCTAAAACTCTATCTCCTGTCCAAACCACATCTCTCAGGACATACTTCCACACCTACCACTTCATGGATATCTCCACCTTGGCTAACATCATACTCAACATGACCAAAATTAAATCCATTACCTATCACTACTGGCACTTAGCCAGCTTGTCTTTCCATAATCTCTGTTTCTCAGTTAGTAATATCAAGGCAATATCACAATTCCACTTCTGGGATGGGCCAAACCTCCCACTGATAAGAATTCTAAACTCAGAACTAATGTATATATAATTTTCTGAAGGCACAAGAGAGCAACTGAAAGCAGGCAATTACCAAAGGGGAATTGACACATGGAAGAAGAAATTGCACTGTATGAGTTTCAACTTTAAGATTTACAGATTAAGAACAGGCTCCAGTCTGTGCTATGTAGGTGGCTAAAATTCCAACAGAAAATCCACAGAACAAGAGTACAGAGTACAGGAATGCCACGGTGAGAAGGAAATCCAAGACTAGAGATCTAGAAAGAGGGCACCCCAATTTCATATAAAAATTCTTCCCAATGTCTGAATGTCACCTGAACCACAGATATGTGGGGCCAACTGCAAACATCCCAGCTAAGTTAAAAAGACCTGAATCAAATTAAGATTAATAGCTGCCCTTGTGAAGACAGAATTTACAGTTTGAATGCAGCCAAATCAAATACATGCTATTAAAAAAAAAAAAAATACTTTTGACAAACTATAATATAATCCAGAGTTTCCACAATTTATCACCAACAATGTCAAAGAAACAATCAAAATTACCTGACATACAAAGAACCAGGGAAGTTTCCACAAAGAGAAGAAAACCAAGGAAGACTGACTCCAAGATGTTACAGATATTCTACTCCGCAAACAAGTATTTTAAAACAGTTATCATGAGAATGCTCAAGTAGATAAAGGAAAATATGATAATAATAAAGATTTTTAAAAATCTCACCTGAGAAATATAAATATGAACCAAAAAAAAGAAGAGAACCAAATAAGAATTCAAGAACTGGAAAATACAGTATCTAAAATAAAAAATTCATTGGATGGGATTAAGAGAATGAAGGTAGACAGAGAAAAGAATCAGTGAACCTGAAGACAGACCAATAGAATTTATTCAGTCCAAAGAACAGAAAGAAACACATTTTTTAAAGAGTGCATAGCCTTCAAGGCTTGTAGGACAATAATAAAGTAGCAAGCACAATTGTGTAACATAATTGTAACTGGAGTCCCAGAAAAAGAGGAGAGAGAGAATGGGGAAGAAAAATATATCTGAAAAGTAATGGCCAAAATTCTCAAATTTTGAGGAAAAAACACATTTAGAAATTCAAGAAGATCAGCAAATCCCAAAAGAACAAATACAAAGAAACCATATGTAGGTATATCATAGTCAAACTTCTGAAAACTAAAGAGAAAATATTGAAGGTAATCAGAAAAGAATGACTGATTCTCATCAGAAACAATAGAAGACAGAAAACAGTGAACACTGCCTTTACTGTGCTGAAAGAAAAAAAAAACCATCGGGGGGGGGCGGGGCGGCCCTTGCTCTGAGGCTCAGATTTTCCCGCAGTGGTCAGTGGAAGCCAAACTAGCCCAGAGCCAAGGAAGGAGGTGGCTCTGTGGCAGTTGCATGAAAGCCATTCTTGGGACTTCAGTTGGGGGAAACGTCCAAAGTCTTAGGACTTCAGCTGGAGAAAGGGCAGGCAGACCTCTTACACTAGTTCTTTCAGTGAAGTAAATATCCAGAAGAGGGTCATTCTGAAAAGGTTTCACCTTTCCTTTAGAGGCAACTAGAGTTAATAAAAATATCCATGGAGAACACTGCAAACTCAGTGGATTCTAAATCCATTAAAAATTCAAAAACAATGATCTTACATGGAGGCAAATCAATGGACTCGAATATCCTTGGACAGTAGTTACAAAATGGATTACAGTGGTACCTCGGTACTCATCGTTAGTTGGTTCTTGGAGGCACGACAAGTACCAAAACAAGTACCAAATTTTTCCCATAAAGAATAATTAAATAAATGTAATGAGTTTCCAAACCAAAGACAATGCACATTTTTAAGGCAATATGTAAAAAGATATGTTGTATATCATTACTTTAAATGAGAAATAAACCTAAAAATTAGTAAATACTTAGATCAAATAAAAATTTCACTTTACCTGTACTGAGAAGAGTCCATGGGGAAGCCGATGTGGCTCAAGCAGCTGGCCACTCGACTACCACATGGGAGGTCCCAGGTTTGGCTCCCGGTGCCTCCAAAAGAAGACAAGTAAGACAGCGAGCTGATGTGACGGGCTGGTGCGGCATGCTGACACAACAAGATGATGCAAGAAGATGACACAGTGAGGAGATACAATAAGAGACACAACAAGCAGGGAGCAGAGGTGGCTCAAGTGATTGGGTACCTCCCTCCCACAAGGGAGGTCCTGGGTTCAGTTCCCAGTGCCTCCTAAAAAGAAGATGGAAAAAAAAAAAAAAAAAGAGTCCATGGCCTAATGGGACGGTGGGAGGAGAGTGGTGAGGGGGAGAGGTTACATGGCGTGTTCTTGGAAGAAGAGCCCCCCTCCAATAGAACATCGGGCACTTGCATTTCAGGTGTTCTCTTTTCTGCCTTTTTCCAACTTGCACCATAGGCTCTGACACACTTTGTCACCTTCACTAAAAGTTTATCCAGTGAGGACTGCTTCTGTCTTTTCAGAATTCCTCAAAAGTGTGAAATTGTTTGATCAATAAATCCACATTTCTGCTTGTCAGAGCTTTGTCTGGATGGTCCTTCTCCACAAAGTTTTGAACTTCTGCCCATTTTGCACACATTTCTTTTATCAAGGAACTGGGGACATCCTCCCTTGTCTCCTCCTCACCTGAAGAAATCTCTTCAGCCACCTCTTGTTGCTGCTCCTCCTGTAGTTCCTGCAGCTCCTCAGTGCTGAGCTCTTCACGATGTTCCTCCACTAACTCCTCAACTTCAGCAGCATCAACCCCCAGACCCATGGATTGGCTCAAAAATATAATATCCTGCACAACTGAACCCTCTCTACCTGCAGGCTTGGGGTCAGCCTCAAATCCTTCAAAGTCTCTCTGAGTCTCAGCTTCTGGCCACAGATTCTTCCATGCCGAATTCATTGTCCTATAAAAGACTTCGTTTCAGGCCTTACCAATAAGGTTAAGGCAGTGCAGGATACTGAAATGCTCCTTCCAGAATTCTGTGAGGGTCAAATGGGTGACAGAGGTGATCTCAAAGCACCTCTGGAAAAGTGCCTTGGTGTACAACTGTTTGAAGTTTGAAATGACCTGCTGGTCCATGGGCTGGATGAGAGGAGTAGTGTTGGGGGGCAGGAACCTTACAATAATGAAGCTGAACTCCTCCAGGAAGTCATCCTCCAAGCCTGCAGGGTGGGCAGGCGCATAACTTTCAGAGGCAAATCTTTCTCCAGCGAATATTTTTTCACTGAGGGACCAAACACTTCTGTTTGCCCTCCACATCACATGGAGTTTACTTTTGATGACGTTATGTTTCTTGAAAATTCACGGGTTTTCACTATGATAGACTAGTAGAAGCTTGAGTTTTAAGTCCCCACTAGCATTCCCACACAATAGAGTGAGCCTGACCTTCATTGGTTTGTGGCCTGGTAATGTCTTCTCCTGTTTTGTGATGTAGATTCTACTTGGCATTTTTTTCCCAAAAAACTCTGGTCTCATCACAGTTAAAAACTTGGTGGGGAATAAAACCCTCATCTTCTATGTAGTCTTGAAATTCACTGACGAATTCATCAGCAGCCTTTTTATTAGCACGCACTGCCTCTCCATGCCTCACAACACTATGGATGCCAGTCCTCTTTTTAAAATTATCAAACAGCCATCGCCAGCCTTAAAAACTCTCTCATCACTCAGTTCTGGTTTGTTTTTCAAAACATCAGCATGCAACACTTTCACTTTTTCACGTATCATGGCTTCTGATACACTGTCACCTGCTACCTGCTTCTCATTTACCCAAATTAATAACAGCTTTTCAACTTCCTCCAGTGTTTGGGAATGCTGCTTTGTTACTGCTTCAACTCTTTTTGCAACAGCAGCCTTTTTTATTGCTTCTTTATTCTTAATGATGGTGGACACCATTGTTCTAGGCATACAGTATTCCCTAGCAGTATCAGTAATGCTATACCATTCTCATATTTATCTTTTTTTTTTTTTTGCTCAATGGTGGTACAAATAATTTTCTTTTCTGCTCAACACCATCACTGCTTATTTTCTTAGGACCCATGACGAGGAAAAAATAATGCAAAAATACACAAAATGACCATAGACGATAAGATAAGACCAAAATGGGATGTGCACAGGGCAAGAACTACTGCGTGACTAATGCATGACCCTTTGTTTCAACTGGAAAGGGTAGCGAGTCACAAGGCAACTGACACTGACAAATTCTAGCTTGAGCGTTGAGTACCAAACAAACAACAAGTACTAGGACAAAATTTTCACATCAAAATGCATCAAGTACCAAATTTGAAGGGGTTCAAAGCAGTCAAGCACCAAGGTATGACTGTATCCAAAATGGGTTTATGTATAATAATAATAATAGTAACTTTCATAAAAGCACTGGTGGTTCACAAACCAGCACCAGAAGTCAGTCACCTGGTCAGCATGGTGACCTCTGCTTTTCCCATGTCAAAATCTGGATGAGGGGAGCAGGTGTAGCTCAAGTGGTTGAGCTCCTGCTTCCCATGCACAAGGTCATGGGTTCGCTCCCTGGTACCTCCTAAAAACAAACAAACGAAAAAACCAATTCTCATCATTGGGAAGCAGATATAGCTCAGTGGTTAAGTGTCTACTTCCCATGTACAAGGTCCTGGGTTCATTCCCTGGTACCTAAAAAGAAATAAAATAAAATTAAAAAATACAACCCCCGATGAGCTTATTTTAATTTTATAAAAAGGCAACATATGTCCATAACAGAAACTTCTGAAATTACAGGTTAGCAAGAAGGAAAAAATGAAAAACATTCATGCTACCCAGAGATAATCAGTGATATTTTTTGCAATATCTTATGTTTTTTTAATATATTTTTATTACAGAAGTTGTGAATTTACAAAACAATCATGCACATGTGCAGGATTCCCATACAACACCCCATTCACCAACACACCACACTGTGGTGGCACATTTGTTACAGATTATGAGATAAAATCATCAGACTATTACCACCAACCATGGTCCATAGTGTCCATCTGGCACACTTTTTCCATACCTCCTCATTATCAACACAGATATCTTTGGCATTGATGCAAGACTATTTCAGTATTGCTGTTAACCACAGTCATTAGGTCACAACAATTGTAGTTTTCCTATGCTTCTCCACATTCCCACCACCTTGCAATACATCCACTCTAGCTCACAGGACACTCTTGTATCAACCCCAATTCTCATCCACCTCTGGGTTCACTGTGTTATTCAATCCCTAGATTATTCTCTAGCTTTTTTCTACTGACATTTACATCCCTAGACTACCCTTTCAGCCACAATCCCATTTATAAACCAGCTGCTACCCATTATAATATGATAAGTAATATTTTTGAGGTATAGATATCCAGTCTATCTTATATTCAGACATATTGAATTTACTCAGTTCTAAGGTGTGTTTCCCTCACATCTTAGCATTTTTGAGATCTGGGTACATCATACAATCAATCTATATTTGATAAAATGCACAGGATCCCTGGATACAGCTCTAACAGACAAGTATCTTAACACCTCTGTGCTACATTTCCCATATCTGCACAAATAAGGCTAGTAATAATCTTGTGGTGAATGGAAGAGTTAAAGGAGGTACTCTAGCAGAATGCCTGCTGATGGGCAGTGTTAATGTGGAATGGCATCTCGGTCTGGTACAGATGTAGATGCAGTAAACCTCAGGGAAACATTTAGTAACTTGAAATAAGAAGTCAGGAATAAAAATGATCTTACATGTGAAGAAATTATGCAATAGTTACACAATGTTTCTAAAGAAGATCATAGCAAAAGGAGCAGTCATATTTGCTTGATTCTATGCCATGGTAAGGAAGGAGAAATTTTTGGAAAAATGGACCTATTGACCTGAAAAAAATGAACAATTTCTTCAGAGGGGATAATTGTAGAAGTTTAACTAAGGAAACCCAAATTTTTCATTATTCAGGCCTGTAGAGATACAGAACTGGACTTTGGCATTGAGACAACAGTGGTGTTGATGATGACATGGCATGTCAGAAAATACCAGTTGAGGCAAACTTCTTGTATGCATAGTCTATAGCACCTGGTTACTATTCCTGGCAAAATTCAAAGGATGGATACTGGTTTATCTACTTTGTGCTATGCTGAAACTCCATGCTCACAATCTTGAATTTATGTACCTCTTTACTTGGGTTAATCACAAGGCAGCAATAGAATTTGAGTCCTAATCCCCTGACTCTTCTTTTCATGCAAAGAAACAGATTCCATGTATTATGTCCATGTTCACAAAGGAACTGTATTCTTATCACTAAAGAATTAACTGATTTTTTTTTAGTCTGTATGCCAAGTATGAAAATGTTTGATACTGTATTTTCCTTTGTCATTTAAATCTACCCTAAAACTTCAGATAGTACTTCAAAACAGACCATTTTCATGCAATAGAATCACTGTGAAACTACCTCAAACTCAAAATCTGGTAGTTGAAATTGAATTTAATTAGGAATTTAAAAATGGACAATGTTAGAATCATGAGATGAAATGTTTATAAATTACAGCTTTTGTAATTAGCAAGTTTTAGTGAAACTATGCTATGAATTGTCAAGTAATTATGAAAAAGCTAAAACTGCAGTAATGAATTTTAATGATATGCCCCAACTTAAGACTACGCATTCTAGTTTTTGTCAAACTATGGAAATGCTGAAATGCTGTAGTCATGGACATGGTTGAGGCTCGAAAACCTTTACATTTAGAATTGTTATTGGAACAGAGTGGGTATAGCTCAGTGGTTGAATACCTGCTTCACATGTACAAGATCCTGGGTTCAATTCCTGGTACTTCCTTGGGAAAAAAAAAAGGGGTATTTGTAGATTAAGTCAACTGTATTTTAGATCATTTATCTGAGTTTATGGTTTTTGTGTTTTATCCCAAGCATGTCTTTGTTGTTTTTAAAAAGTCATGTTTAATATTGAAAAAGGAGTTAGAAATTTTATTTGAGAGAAGATGTGAGCAAACACACACGAGTTGACTCTTTAAGGCCAAATGCAACATTAATAGAGAGATAAGAGTTACAAATGTAAGGTGCTGAAATGCCACTGGTCCACTGGCATAAAGTAGCCTCATTTGACCATATAAAAATCATTTGAACTTCAGATTCCAGCAAAATATCTTAAGAGCTGCTATATAAAAACCTCAAACTGTTGATTATAGCCATAGTGGATGAAGAAATTCTATAAGAACACACCAAAATACAACTTACATAACAAAAGTAGACTGTAAGGAAAGAAGCCTAAATCAATCATCTGGGCACTCCATCACTCCACCGTTAGAGAAAACGTGGTTTGCTCCTGAGCAGAGACACGGCACAGCCTACGCAATGAAGGCAGAGTCATAGACCACAGCTTCAGAGAAAGGACTGTCAGCCCAATTTCTTCATGCATACTGGTATGTGCAGGCGATGCCTCCAGGCAGGAATCTCGAAGCAAGAAAGTGAACCAAATCAGAAACCTTGGAAATGTAAATTCCCCAAAGGTGGTGAGAGTCACAGTAAAAATCATAGTGTTCGTTGTAGTGAAACTTTTGAGCATGTTATTTTCTGTTTAAATTTACAATCAAAGGAAAATAGTGGTAACATTTTATACTGTATCTGAACGTGGCACCAGGCTTTCAGAAGTCTTTGATTCATGGGGAACCTGAAGGCCAGAGAGGAGAAGCAGAAGGACACTCACAACCAGGCAGGAGAGGCTCCAAGCCTCCTCCCTCTCGGAGGCATTAAGTTGTCGCTGCCTCATGGAGTCTCATCGGCTTTCAGTCTGACATCTGAGGTGAGCTTTCTTTTTGTTCAAAGAAAGGAACTCACATTTATAAATGACATCCATTCATTTTGCTTAATTCTGTAACTTTTTATAAGTAAATGTGACATGTATCTTAAAGTCTGCTCCTCTGTGACAATTTTGTAAAGTTTTATTTTGAATTTTTATTGCAAACTACAAATTTTAACTTAAAAAAAAACAAAAAACAAAAAAAACTGTTAACTCATTTTATAACAGTGCTGCCTGCCTGCCTGCCTTCACATAAAACCCAGAAGCAAGCTACACTTCTTCCTCACATTCAGACCCTCCCAGGACAACTGAGTCTACCTCCCTACAATCTCTGAGTTACCACATCCATTCCAATAAAAATAGCTTAAGCCCTTATATCTCTCCTGAGTTACAGCAGCAGAGGCTCACAAAGGCTTTCTGCCCGCAGGCACCCCTATGCAATTCATGTCTCATATAGCCAGCAGTGCTCTCTTTCTAAAACTACTGGTCAGCTTACCCTCTGGCAAAGGTCACTCAATGGTTCCCGTTGCAGTCAAGATAAAATCCAAACTCTTAGAACAGAGTTCCAAAATTTTTGGTCTCAGGACCCCTTCACACTTCTAAAAATTACTGAAGGTCCCAAAGAACTTTTGTTTGTGTGGGTTATACCTATGAATATATATCATTTTAGAAATTTAAACTGATGAAATTTTAAAACTCAGAATATCTAAGCCACCTTTCACTAACCATCAGAGCAATGGTGTTATCACACATCATGCAGCCTTAGGACAATTCTCGGCATCCTCTTGAAAGAATTAGGGTGAAAAGGGCAAATAAAATCTTACTATTGTTACAAGCATAGTTTTGAACTTACAGTCACCCCCAAAAGATTCTTGAGGAACCTCAGGAGTCTCAGGACTACACCCTGAGAACTGCTGCTTCAGATGATTTGCTCTGGCTTCTGGCAGCCTTTAGCTTAGGCTCTAGATGTCTCAACCTTCAGGAATTTCCCTGAGCACACCATTCTCTCACGTTTCTGTACATCGCGTTCCCTTCTTAGAGGAAATGCCTTAAGTTTCACCTTTTCCCACTAACTCCTACTCATTCTCCAGGACTTGGCCTGACCTGAGTATTTCTTCCTCCAGAAAGCTTTTCCAAATTCTTCCCCTACTGTCTGATTTTGATGTCCATCCTCTCTCTTCCATTGTACCTTCTGCCTACCTGCATTCTGGAAATGATTAGACAAGTCAATCATTAATATAACGTAGGCCATTCACTTATGTATTCCCAGAATAAGGCCTATAATTTCATTAATTCAATCAACAACCATTTGATCCTTAATGGATATTGTTCTAATGAAGGAATAAATAAGACCATTCCCCAGTTTGTAAGTATACAACTTAACAACCATGCCTGTTAGGCTCCAAGAAAGTTATACAACCTACTTTGCACATGTTTGTAAATGTTCAAAATTATTAAGGTGGAATTAAAGGATGAGAAAAATTTGCTTTTTGGTTCTATAATAATCAAGAAACACAACTTAAGAAGAGGTTGCATTCTTATGTTTTCTTAGCCAACTTGAATAGTAAGTTGGCTCTAAAGGCAGCTTTTCACATAACAAAACAATATTTAGAATTCAATGACAGACTTCATGCATTCATCTGTCTCCATCCCCAAATCCCATTTACAAAACATGAAAATAAAGAAAAATATCTGAGGCAACCACTGGAGGGCAGAGAGAAAATACCAATAGGTTGGAAACTGAGAAATTTTAGAAAATATTAAGGATTTGAGATTGAACTGAGGGAAAAAGACAAGTGCCAACTAAAATCTGCAATTGAACCAGGCCTAGAACAGCGTGTTAATTAAATATGTAGGCAAAAAAGGGAACCATCTGCAAATGAAAACTACGTTAGTGAAGGAGAGGTCCATCTCAAATAATTTTGCCTACCACAGATGAAAAAGATAAGAGGTTTTAAATTTTAAAGGGAAATACAAAGGAGAAGAGTAGATGAGAAGTGAGTAAGAAACTCAAGAATAGAAGCAAAACTTTACATATTTCCAGCCAGAAAATACAGATTACCTGTGTCAGGGGTCTGCAAAACCATGCTCAGGCATGGCGACTCAACAGGAGGACTCACAGGACAAAGCATATAGCTGTATTCATGGCTATGATTTTTCACAGTGAAAAGATACAAAACATGATAAGCAAAGGGGAAAGGTGCATGGAGCAAAAGTCCAGAGGAAACCAGGCAAAAGCTTCAAAAAGTCCTCCCAAGACAGGATATGCATAATTCCCCCAGCAACAACTTGTGACAACATGTGAAAGATTGTCTACCAGGGAAGCCTCACTAGAGACTCAGAGTCCAGGATTTTGGGGCAGGGGCTGGTCACCTAGGCAACTCTGCCTGGCATGAACACAAATTCCAGACTCCCAGAAGGAAAACAAGTGTTTGGCATGAACCACATTGTATAGTATAGGCACAGTGAGCCCCACTTATCAGGAAATGGTGGGAAACTCCCAAAATCCAAGTTCCCAGATGCCAAGTAAGATCCAATCCTGCAAGCAGATCTTTTTAAGAGTAACAGTCAGGCCTGCTATTTTAACAGTTTTCTGCACACCTATCAAAAGGAAAGGAAAGCATAATTGCATAGACAATTCTCATAAAACACTATGTTTACAGCATCCTATAACTAATCAGACCATCTCTCTATATAAGGACAAAAGAAATTATTAATAATAATAATAGTAAACATTTTAGCATTTAGTTAAACATTACATCAGTGTTAATCATTTTAGAAACAAGACTTTAAATCATTTATTCTTTGCAATATCCTAAAAGATAAGAGATGATCAAACTAAAATTTGAAAAGGTAAATAATTGGCTCAAAGGCATATAGCCGGGGGTCGGATGTGGCTCAACGGGTTGGGCGTCCGTCTCCCATATGGAGGGACCCGGGTTCGATCCCCGGGACCTCCCGGTAAAAAAAAAAAAAAAAAAGGCATATAGCCAGCAAGTTGCAGAGCCAGATTCAAACCTCACGTTTGAGTCCTTTCCTGTTTTTTAAAACTCTACACGGGTATATCCATTTAAGATATTTGGAAGGATATATTCCCAACAATTGACAATAGTTCATTCTTGACGGAATAAAGGAATGGAAGATAAGAAAATAGTTTGTCTCCACAGTACTTAAAGATATTTTTATGGCAACAGGCAATTTTTTATATCTTTCTCCCTATTCTGAAGAAAATGAGCAAAACAGTAATAGAATTTACTTGCATGACCTTTGGACTAACAAATATAGGATGAATTTTCCCATCAAGACAGTTAAGATATAAGAAAGGGTTTAGCTCTCTTTACATAGTATAAAGCAGCTAAATGCTAGGAGGGAAGAGATTAATCCCAAAGTAAAAAAAAAAGTTTTTGATATTTGAAATTTGCAAATCCTACTGCAAATTCTATTTCCCCTGAAGTAATTACTGTTACAGTTGCTCTCAACATTAATAATATACAATATTTGTTTGGCTGGCTTTGGAATGAGTCTTTGGAAAATGATTACATGCTTCTCTTTTGCCCTGTAACAGATGTGAATTTTACTGGGGATCTTTAATAGAGTTGTGTCAGATATGTTATAATGAAAAATTTATCTAACCTAAAACCTAATACTCCCTACTGACCATTATAAAAGATAATTAATAAGAAATTATTATAAAAGTCTTTCAGAAGTCATCTACAATAACCAAAAATCTTTTCCCCTGAAATATCACTGTTATTACTCTTTGACTGCTGTACATCATTCCACTGAATTTTATTCAAACCCCAAATGCATATATTACAATTTTTAAAAATTTAAAAATGCAAAAGATGTCCATAGAAAAGGTAGGGATATAGTAAGAATTTGGTCATTAGTCCATCCAAACATTCATTGTGTACCTGATCTAACAATGATTGCTGAGCACTGGGAAGTCAAATATGAAGATTTTATCCCAGGCTAAGATGAGAGGACTTGTAGCTCAAAGATGAGCAGCTTTGAAGTCAAAACATGTGGACTTACCAGGTCTAGGTATGGTCCTACCTAATCTCTGTAAGCCTCAAGTTCCCCATTTTATAGAAAATGAAGATAATGGGGATGATGGTGATGATGATGATGATATAGTGATAAGAGGAGGAAAAGAACTAGTAATATTTACCACATGCCAAGCACATTTCTAAGAGCTTTATATGTATTAAATTATCTCGATAACCTTATGAGGTATAGTTATACCACTATTAAACCCATTTTACAGGCAAAGGTAACTGAGGCCCAGAGAGAGTAAGTAGATTGTCCAACATCTTAGAGCTGGAAATTATGGAGTCAGGATTTGGACCCAGGTATTGGGACTCCAGAGTCAATGCTCATAACTATGTAAGGATATGATAATGTATAAATATGATAATGTATGTAAGTGTCTAGCATAGGAACTCAATAAGGGTTAGTTATTTCTGGTTTATTACATCTGAGAAAGAAAATCTGGTCTAGCATTATCAACTGCACTCTAGTGTCACTTAGAGCTGGCCTGACACTCACAGCTACATCTTGATGCTCTCTTGTCAAATAGAAAAAAATTTCACAGAACATCAACACCAGACATGGTCCTTCTGTGATGGATCAAGATACAAAAAAGATACTCCACAGTATCTCTGAACACAGACAAAACATAAACATGATACAAATCACACACACAAAAAAACCTATCCTGGGGAGCAGATGTGGCTCAAGCAGTTGAGCACCCACCTCCCACACGGGAGGTCCCAGGTTCAGTTCCCGGTGTCTCCGAAAGATGACAAGCTGAAGAAATGAGCTGATGCAACAAGCAGGGAGACAATGTGGCTCAAGCGATTGGGCACCTGCCTCCCACATGGGAGGTCCTGGGTTCAGCTCCCAGTGCCTTCTAAAGAAGAGGAGCAAATACAGTGAGCAGACAACGAGTGGAAACGAGCAGAGAGATGAGGGAAACATCTGCGGGGGGGAACTTATCCTAATAAGACTGCTGCTTCTTTACCAATTACAGCTTTAGCCTCACTACAGAATTCCTTTCTTCTAGATAAGATTTAAGATACCCAATCAATTTCCCCCACTTCCTGACAGCATCTGGTCCAGAACAAACCCTACTTCCTTAAACTCTCCCCAAAAGAAGCCAAATCCTTTAAGTTCTTTCTAACACTCTTTTACTGAGATGTCCCACTGTTCCATATAGGTTTTGCCTCACTGCATGTGTGTGTTCCTGGAGGTATTGGTAGAGGTTATCGGCACATTAACATAGGGTTGTTGATAAATTAACATAGAAGAGAAATAGATATTTTCAATTTAAAAAAATAGTACTGGGAGCTTTTGTGGCTCAAGCAGTTGAGTGCCTGCTTCCCACATGGGAAATCCCGGGTCCGGTTCTTGGTGCCTCTTAAAAACAAAGGCAAACAACAAGCAAAACAAATGTAAAAACCAACTCAGAGGAGCCTATGTGGCTTAGCAGTTGAGCGCCAGCTTCCCACTTACAAGGTCCCAGGTTCAATCCCCGGCCCTGATACCTTAAAAATAAGTACGATAGAGATATGTACAGTATATTATAGGAACACAAAGGATAGGCTCTGTAGTGGGTTGAATGGTGCCCCTCCCCCAAAACAAAAATTTGTGTCTACCCAGAACTTCGGAACGTGTCCTTATTTGGAAATAGTGTCTTTGGAATAGATGTAATTAAGGTAAGGATCAAGAAGAGATCATGCTGGACTAGGGTGGGCTGTAAATCCAATGAAAAGACCCTTATAAGAGATAGAAAATAGACATAAAAGATCAGAGAAGAAGGCCATGTGAAGACCGAGGCAGCGCCTGCAGGGTATCCACAAGCCAAGAGTGCCAAGGGCTCGGGCCATCACCAGAAGCTCGAAGAGGTCTTGGCGTGGCTTCTCCCTCAGAGCCTCCAGAGAAGAACTGTCCCTGCCAACACTTGATTTCAGACTCTTGGCCTTCTGAACTGTGAGAGAAAAATTTCTATTGTTTTATACCACAATTTTGTGGTAATTTGGCTGCTCTAGGAAACTAAAACAGATTTATTAAAAACACTAAGTAAAATCACTAATGTGATATGTTAAATGCTTTAGTTGATATCCATCCTGCGTGTCATAAGCAAGTGAGTTATTTTTAATGATACAAATAATTTGAATGCACTAATTTAAAACTCTGTAATACTAATTAAAGTTAAATTGTGATGACTCAGAAGGAATTTGGTAAAATTTCAAGAAAAATGTTGTAATATACATAAAAAATATTTTACAGTATCACCTAAAAGAATAAAAATGTTAGATAGAAGAGCTTTTATCATAATTTGGGAAAAGATTATATATAGGAAATTTATAAGCATCAAATATAGTTTTCTAAATATGATTAAGTGCAACACACTAATTTTGGTTCACTTACAGCAGGAAAGAAGTTCTTCTCCAGAATTTCCCATTGTGAAATGTGTCAAGAAAAATTTTTAGGAAGACCAAATAAAGGGGAAAAAAATGTCAGAATTCGCTACTTGCTAAAGACAAACAACAAAATAATCAAATATCACAGAAAGATGTCCTGGGAAAATAATCTTGGCATAGGCAAGGACATCAATGGAATTTTTAGGAAAAAGACTAACAAAAACATGTTTACAAAACAGTCAACCCTGAAGAATACATACATATTTTTTCAAAATAGAGTAAAATAAGTTTATGTACCTTATCAGTATATATATATATATCACTATATATACTGATATATATATATATACTTGGAAAGTAAGCAAGCTGATAAAAATGAAAAGATAATTACTTTTCAAATTCCACAGTAACTATATATAAATAAGCACATAAATTCTTTTTCTAAATGAAAACAGTATTTTTGCAGCTATCAACTTTAACCACAAAACATAAATTTTTCCCAGAAAATTGTGTGCACAAACATGAGATTACACATATAATATATACACTGTTGCATTATAAGGATATTTAGAAAATTAAATCAACCTTGTTACTATTATTCACTTTGTATTACAACTGTATTGCACAGAATTTTAAAAAGAAAATCAAAATTTTAATTTGGTAGATGTTAAATTCTGGACTTGAACACATGGGGTGAAAGATATTAATTTTTCCCTATTCATAATGTTACTTGATTTATTTGGTAAAAAAATCCTTATTCATGTAAAATCTTTCTAATTTTATGAAAAGTGATATCAAAATATTCTCTTAAACATTTGTCATAAACAACAGAAATGGTCCCATCACTAAAATACACCAATATTCACCATTAGTACTGATGCTCCCTAAGATTGTGAAACTTGAAATATCTTTATTTAAACATTTGGAAGTCCTATTTTGTTAAAGACAAGAAAAAATTAAATTTATAACATATAACATTTACTAGTCATAATTTTTTATTACCCCTCAAGAAAAATTGTTGTCCTTGCTATTGTTATAATGATTAGTTGTGGGTTTTTTCTGTTTTGTTGTTTTTTTTTTTTGGTTAGTTGTTTTTTAATTGTTTTGTTTTTGTTTTTGACCTTTCAACAGTATTCAATGTCATTACTCTGTATCCCATAACAATTAGTCAATGTTTAACTTAAAGACAATTAAAAGTAAATATAAACCCATTTTATCTTACAATTAGCATTTGATCCCAGCCATGCTAAGACTGTTAGGACTAGCCCCACCAAAATTTGGCCAATGGAGGTAAACAAAAACATAAGCACTTTATTTTAGTAACTTTGGTGTTCTTAAGTATACTGTTTTAAGTTCAGGTTTCTTAACCTGTTAGTTTAAAATATATTAACTCTCCTAAAATGTTAAAGCAAAACTGCACTTAAAATTATATTAAAGAAGTATGTAATATAAAAAGGGATAAAAATTATGACTGACCTTTGATCAACTTTAGGATTAAATATTTTCCAAATTCTAATTTATTGTGTGTGTGTGTGTGTGTGTATATATATATCATAGAGAAAATTCTTAGATATCAGAATCTTATGTTTAGCAATTAGAACAAATTTAACATTTGCTTATGCTCAAGTAAACCATGCACAGTCATGATAGACATTTCAAAAGCTCATTGGTAATTTTCAATATTTTTTCCCTTTTTTTCATCATCTCAATCACTATCGGGGTCAAAAGCAAATTAAAAACTTTGCACAAATGTCCACTTTAGCAACATTATTTAGCCAGAGGATGCTGCAAGTTCTCTTTCTGTAAACTCTTTGCATTAATCAAAGACAGAAACATTCCAGAAGGGAAAAAAATGGTGGTGGGGGGAAGGAGATTAAAAAGAATTAAGAAAAAAAAACAAAAACAAAAACAAACAAAAAAAGAACTAAGTGGTTTCCCTCCTTTGGGAACAGGGTCAGGATTTAGCTTTATTCCCCAAGACCAGGTGGGTTTATTTATTCACAAGGATATATTTTTCTTCTTTCTGCCAATCACATACCAGAGAATCAAGAAATATTCACTGAGTTAAACCGAATATTAAAAAGCTTTATTTCTATTTTTAATTAACAAGTAGAATAACCCATGGGAAAATATACGCAAATCGTACATGATTAAAAAAGCAAAGGTCCTTCAGCTCTATCATTTGAGAGCTCCATGCACATGCTGTAAGTAGGTTTCAGTCCTCTCGTCCATAAAACAATAACTCCATCTGCCATTCCTAACAGAGAGGCGTCCTATGAGGAACAGATGAGAGAACACAGGAAAGTACTTTATAAACTCAAAAGCACTAGCACCAAGATGAGATATGTGAACCTGGGTCAGTTAAATCAACACCTTTGCTCACATAATCCTCTTCCATAGAGTTAAATATTATCTTCTTACCCTCCTTCAGAGAATATCTATTAAAAGTTCAAGAATATGAAGGCAAGTGAGAAAGCAAAAAAGTACCTGAAAATTGTTGTCCTTGTTAAATGATCAGTTTCTAAAACTCTCATGAGTATCACACAGGAAAAGTTTTAGCACATTAAAAAACGTAGATCAATATGTAAAGGATGGATGAGTCAAGGTCAAGGGTGAGACTCGTTCAGTTAAACTGTGTCACTTTTAACATTAAAATGGCAAGCAAAAAGAACTTTTAAAACAAAAGAAGAAAAGTTTAAATGGCAGGTAAATAAAAATCTGAAGTTATAAATTCCACATATAAGACATTTATAATTTATAGCAGCAGAAAAACACACCCACTTAAAAAGAATTAATTGTTCAACTGTCAAAGAAGTAACCCCAAATAATTATGGCAATATGGGGGAATGCTTTGGAATCTTTCACAAAGTACAGAGTTTTATGGCATGTATATTGTACTTCAGTAAAGTTGGTAAAATATAAATAAAATTAAAATAAATCACAGAATGAGACAGGGAACACGTGCTTCAGTTGCCGATACACTTAGAACGTCACAGTATTGGCACAGGAGTTATTTCTCATGCTCCAAATATACAGCAAGCACTATGAGGAAGAAAAACCAGAAGCAAGTGACAGTGGTTGGCTGACGTGACTATTCACTAGTCACTATTCCATTCCTTTGTGCACTTACACCGTGATTTAGCTAACTTTTCTAGAGTTTGGCCCTTTTCCTTACTTTTGGTGTCCACATTTTACTGCATTTCTTCATTGCCTCATTGAATTCTCCACACCCTATGGAGCAGGTTTTACTACAATTTTGCAGTAAGAAAACTGCAAGCACAAAGACGCTCAGTGATTTGCACAAGGTCACATGCAGCCGTTTACAAAGCACTTTCATGTATATGAATTTAATTTTGGCTTTCCCATGTTAAGAAACTACTTTCTCCTTCCAATATAAGTAGCTGACAATATTCCATTTAATACAACTCAACCTTTCTTTGGTCCCTAATATATTTACACCGTTCTATAGAAAACAAAAAGATTAAAAAGACAGGGTATCAGCTCTTAGGGGACAAAGCTACATAACAATCCAATTGCCAACAGATTTTGCTGTCAGCAGACCTTACCCTGACCTGAAATTCCTGACAATGATAAGGTATCTATTCCCCTATTGCTCAAGAAGACTCAGTCCCAAAACCTCAAAGACTCAAGAGACTGTGTTTTTAAGAGCAGAATCCCTGACAAGATCATGAAGAGATAGTCAATTCTCATTATTTGCAGTAGTTATGTTCTATATAGAGTCACTGCAAACACTGATTCAGTGACTACTGAAACACTGCTCCTAGCAGGAAATACAGGGTTAGGTTCACGCAAATCTCTGGCCACAACATTTTTAACAACCAATGAATACACAATCTTTCTATTTGTGTGTTTCTGTTTAAAGACACCTTATTTAATATGTATATTGTTGAGTCACTAACATTGAACTCATGGCACTATAACACACACACTATAACACAGCACTATAACATGCCTGAACGAAGCGTCACATATTTTCTTCATAAGGCACATCACAGCCTTCTTGTACTTAGGAACACTAGACAGCACTTCAGCACTACTTTTGGGTGGTATGTTAAATAACAAAATCACCAAGAAAATGAACAAAAATTTAAAAAACAATATAAAAACATGGCACTAAACATACCACTAACAGGACACTTGTTCATAATAGAGGTGAAACAAGAAGGCAGGGTGGAAATAAAATAAACGGAAAAAAAAAAAAACCTTGTTTGCCATCAGGTCGGAGTGTGAGCATTAGATGACTCAAAGTTTTCACCATTCTGTGCTGTCCATGAATGACCACAAAAGTGCTGCGAGTACTGATTTTGGGATTACAAATAAATTTTAGTATGTAGGCAAAATATAAAACCTAGAAATAATGAGTATAGACTATATTTAGGAACAAAGGTTCAACCCATTCATGGCATAGCAGATGGCCTACTCTGCAACCTCCTGAGATCAAGGTGGCCCCACCCCACTGGTGAGCAGAAAGTTCTGAAGCAAGCAAAAGACCATGAGAAGAGAGGAGGGGCAGGATGTTGTGAGTCTCCCAATGCCATAACTGAAGATTCCATGCCGTGTCAGCTAGCCATTCAAGAAGTTGGAGAAAACAAGGTAAAAGCTAAGAAACATAAAGAAAGATTAGTATTAAAAATAAGGCAGACCATTGATTGCACACTTTGGATGAAACTGTATGCTTTATTAATATGTACCAATAAAATTGATTTTAAAAAATGAGGCAGAAACAATGAAATGGAGATCCCATTTCAGGCACACATACAAAGTGGTTCTTTGAAAGGCTCAATAAAATAAATAGACCTCTGGACAGTGTGGGTGCGATTTTAAAAATTATTAAAAGGATAAGCTACAAAAAGCAAAATACAGAATAAAATTTGTCAGTAATCAAGCATCTAATATAATGTCAGTGAGGGTAATTGTTTATTTTCTCTCTCTTTCAATATAATGTAAACCCTGTGAGGCTAGGGACTTGCCATTTTCTACTAGGTTGTTGCTGTGTCCACAGAACCTACAACAGTGTCTAAATACAGTATGGTGTGCCATAAACATTTTCTGGATGAATACACAAAGTTTTTTTTCACAAGGATTTTATTAACTAAAATTCGAGAATCTAAATGGGATGAATAGATTTCTAGAATCATATGAAATCCCAAAATGGATGCAAAAAGAAACAGAGAATTTTAATCAGTCCTTCCCTGAAAAATGTCTCAGACTTAAATGTTTGAGGGGTTTTTTGGTTGTTGTTGTTGTTTTTTTAGGAGGTACTGGGGATTGAACTCTAGACCTCATACATGGGAGGTGGGAGGCAGGTGCTCAACCACTGAGCTATATCCACTTCCATACTTAAATGTCTTACACATAACAGAAAAAGAAGGGAAGCAACATAATTCAACTTATGATACTAATAAAATCTTGATTCTAAACCTAAGGCCCAAAAAGGAAAATACAGGGCTAGTTCACTTAATTAAGATATAGATAAGAAAATTTTTACATAATATATTAAGGAACAAAAACTAACCATTTATTTTTTAAATCATCATCACAAAGAGTTTATTCTAAAAAATTTTTTAAAAAGCTAGGGTGGTTTAATACTAGAACATAGGGCAGAATATTTTACCTCATTAATAGAGTAGAGAAAATAAATCACATAATTTTAAAAGATTCAAGAAATTCATGTGACGTAGTTCAAAATCTACTTATGCTATTCTCAAAATCAAGAATAAAAGTGCCCATAAATTGATTTTTAAAATATACCAAAAACTATAGCACAGAGTAGAAGAGAAACTTGTGATCAGTCCTATAAAGATTGAAACAAGTCAAAAATGCTACATAGTGCTAGAGAGCTTAACCAATATAATAAGGTAAGAAAAAATATAAGGGACAGTAAGGAAAGAAACAGAACTGTCATTATTTGGAGATGAATTCATCTTATACAGAAAAAAAGCAATCAAATCCTAAAACTAATAAAGGAGTTAAGGCAAGTTGCCACAGAAAAAAATTAATTCTTCAATAGCATTTTCTACTCAACCAATTAGAAGATATAATTTCTAACCCAATACCATTCAGAACAGCAACTAAAACTATAAAGTTCTAGGTTTAACCTGATAAATAAGAACTTTATTTATAATTTTAAACATTAAAGAAGACTTTTAAAAAATAGACCATGTTCACAAGTGGGATAAAAAAATTATAAAGATGCTAATTCTCCCCAATTGTATCTACAAATTCAAGCAACTTAAATCAAATACTAACTGGATCTTTTAAAGAACTCTAAAACTAATTTTAAAGTTTATATGAAAGAATACAAGTTCACAAATTGCTAAATCAATTTTGAAAGACTACAGAAAGTAGCAATTCATACACTACCCAATATTTGATATACCTTAAAGGAAATATTTTTAAAAATACAGTAATACTGGTAAAGAAAAAGCAAACAGAGAACTCAGAAACAGACTTATGTATATATTGAGCTTGATATATGTTCAAGGAAGCAGAAAAGAGGGAAGAAATATGTGGTACTAAGAAAATAAAAACAAACAGTCCTATCTCTTATCATGTACAAACATAAAATCCAATGTAATTAATTACCCAAATGTGAATGTAAAATTATAAAGATATCAGAAAATATGTAGAAGAATGTCTCTATAGTTTTTGTTTTGTTTTTTTTTTAAGATTTATTTATTTATTTATTCATTTATCCCCCCCTTGCTGCTTGTGCTCGCTGGGTCAGCTAACCACGCCGCGCGGGCGGGCTTGCCCTCACCAGGAGGCCCCGGGAACCGAACCCGGGGCCTCCCATATGGTAAACGGGAGCCCTACTGATTGAGCCACAGCCGCTTCCCTCTATAGTTTAAATAACCACAAAATTCTTAACCATGAAATAAAAATGGATGAATGGGACATCAAAGAAAGGATTTCTTTTCAAAAAAGTAATAAATATGTGAAGGCCTTAGAGGAGATATTTACAACATCTAAATAAAACAAGGAGTTCATATATGAAATATAAAATGAACTTCTACCTATCAATAAGAAAATGACAAGAAATCCAATGAAGGGGAAACCCATATGGCTAACAGGTATGTGAAGAGATGCTCAACCTTACCTGTAATCAGAGGAATGCATATTAAAACAACATGAGATAGTTGTTGAAGGATACAGCGTCACTATTAAGAAGAATTTGATTAACTGTGTAAGTTGGTATTTTCTCACTTTTCTATGCAGTAAGAATCTGATCATAAAATCTTGTTTTGTTCAGATTATAGTCCAGGATTTTCAAAACTAAGCTTCAGGAATTTCCCTGCCGGATCATTAAACTGAATCACCAAACACACCCACATACACATACACAAGATGGCACTGTAGTCCCATCATATCAGCAAAATTTACCAAGTAAGACAATATCAGTGATGGTGAGGATGTGATGAAACAGAAACTCTCATTCAGTGCTAGCAAATTTGTAACTAAGAGAGTCATCTTGTAGGGTACTCTGGCAAGTTGGTACTGGTGAAAAATAAATGTGTGGAAGTCCTATGGTCCAGCAATTTTACCCTTGGGTATATACATTGTTGCAAAGGTTGTCAAGTTGGAGGATGTTTATCACAGCACTGTTTGAACACCTGGTTAAATCCTAAACAACAAAGTTCAGTGAAAAGAGAGAAACAGAATGTTATCTCTAAAATACATATAACACAGCTCATCCCTGCACTGTCGACTAGGGAAGGGAAAAGAAGAATCCTGATGTTTACTCTTTTTACGAGGTGAGTTCCTCAGCGACTGCCAATGTGCCAGTCCTAAACCAGGCTTTTTCATAGCCAAAAATATTGGCATAATCTTTCCAAGTGCCACATTTTGTATCCAAACTACACTTTGGCTAGGATTTCTCTCCACTGGCTCTAACTATAAACGTTCTACAGTCTACTGACCACAGGCTAAACATGGCATCTCAGAAACAATAACCATGACAACCCTTTACTGTACAAAATATGTATGCATTTAAAATCATAATTTAAGAGAAAATGCTACAGTCCAGGTTTTGAAATGTAAAACATCTTTATACACTGAAAAATGGTGGAGTTAAAATTTTTTTTTAATATATCTCAAAGATGAATAACCATTCTGAATAGCTAGACAGATGGTCAAGAACATGCTAAACATTAATAGTGCATCTACAGAAAACCTAAAATATTTTTAATGGGAAGTGGTAGCATAGTAAATGTAGCCTTCCTACTTCTCCCAACTCCCAGTTCAAACCATACACCTCCCTGGGCCCACAGGGGCAGGAAGGGTATTGGGCCTCCAGAGGGTAAACCAGAGATCTGTTACAGCCCGTCTCCCCTTCAGCATGAGGAGAACCTGAATACCAGGAGTGGGAGAGCCCCAGGGTAAGGCTCTAACTGCACTTGTTTCCAGGGAGAAGAGACCCACAGACAGATCTGGATCCCTAAGAAAACAACAGCATCAATTTCCATGACTGCCCAGGATGTGAGCAGGTAGGAATGTGTCCCCTTCACTCAAGGGGGAAGAGAATAAATAAATCTAGGAGCAATGAAGCTTCCTGTTGGTGTCTCAAGATGGGAAAAGAACCTGCCTGCAGAGTCACTGTCAGCCACAGGGACAGGAACCACTGAGTCCCCACCACAGCACCACAAAATGTAGCCCAGAAGTTAGACCTGAGCTGCAATGAGAAGACAAAATAATAATAATAATAACAACCACCACCACCACCACATGGGAAGTGGATATGGCTCAGGCAACTAAGCTCCTGCCTACCACATGGGAGGTCCATGGTTCAGTTCCCAGTACCTTCTAAAGAAGACAGCAAGCTGGCGCGACGGACAGGTGCAGCAAGCTGATTCAACAAGATGACTCAACAAGAGAAACAAGAAGAAAAATACTGAGAGACAACAAAGCAGGGAGCAGAGGTTCCCAGTGCCTCCTAAAGAAACCAAGCAAGACAGTGAGCTGGCACGACGGGCAGGTGTGGCAAGCTGACACAACAAGATGACGCAACAAGAGATGCAAGAAGAAAAAACATAATGAGAGATACAACAAAGCAGTGAACAGAGGTGCTTCAAGCAATTAGGTGCCTTCCTCCCACTTTGGAGGTCCTCAGTTCAGTTCCTGGTGCTCCCTAAAGACACAGCATACCAGCAAGTGCAAACAGTGAGAGAGTGGGGAGAAATAAAATAAATAAAATAAATAAATCTTATGAAAAAATAAATAACCATATATCTAAGGGGTGCCAGCAAAGAGAGGAAGAACAAACATGAAGTATCTTCCCAACTCTTAATGAATTAGAGCTAATGGAGGCCACAGGTGACATATATATTCCATGAACTAAAAAATTCAGCAGATGAATTGAAGGACAGCATTAGAACCACCAAGATTAGAGGCCTCAAAGAAATACAAAGAGATAGAAATCATGAAAAAGACTCTGAGGAGAGCTGTAGGAGACCTAAATTAAAAAAAAAAAGAAAAGTTGTCAAAAGATATGAAACAATAATTATTAAACAAATAGATAAAACTTCACCAGGTCAGTTAAAAACCTGATATTTTCTGGAATGAAGAAAAATATTACAATAAAAATGATGATAAGCTTCCATGCAAGGAGAACAGGTTACAAAAGATTTCTCATTTACAACACTGGAAATTAGAAGACTATGGAACAACTCTATAGACTTCAGAGAGAAGTCTGTGATCTAAAACTTCTATAGCCAACCAGGAAATCACTTAACTGTCAGGTAATGAGACAATACATGCAGAAATGCAAGAATTCATAATTGTGTTACCTATGAAACCCATCTAAGAAAAATATTCGAAAAAACAAATTTAAAACCAAGCATGTGTCAGCGGTTTCAAGGTAAAAGATGAAGAGAAGAGCAAGATCCTGGATAATAAAACTGGAATATATAATGATGTTAATTAAGGATTCTTAAAATCAAGGAGAAAAGTCTTCCAAGGAAAGTTCTTAGTCCAGATCTGAGGTTGGTCTGCAGGGAAAAAGAGGGGGAGGACTAATGGCATTCTGGGCTGGTTATATTGTTTGCCTTCCCTTCTCCCCAATGTGTTCTCTGGCTTCCCTCAGATCCAGTTATACTCCCTTCTTGTGCCACAGGAGGCTGCCCCACTAAAGACATCATCATCTGGGATATTTGGTCAGTTGGCTTCCAATTGGGTTTGGCCAATGGGATGCATCAGATGGAGGTAAGAAGGAAGAACAGAAGGATCAGGTTACTTCTCCCCATTTCCTCCCTGCTTCGGCACTTTCTCTCAAGAACCTCTGCAAATACAAATTGCACCTGATCGGTCTCCATGGCTCCCGGTTTTTGGTGTACATGCGTGTGTGCATATGTGTGTGTGTGTGTGTGTATTTAGTTTTGGGCAACAGTATTTCTTTCCCTTACCTCTTCAACCTTTGGGAAGATATCCTTCCACTATTGCTACTTTCTGTGTCTTGTATCCCGTCTTGGTTCCCATAACTCATCCCACACATTATTGAGGGCTCCCCTTCTTTAAAGTCTCTTCATTTGAATCATGTGAGTTGTGATATGTTTCCTGCTAGAACCCTAACATATGTTCCAAATTTCTCATTTGACACAAGGTGAGGGGTAATGCAGGAGTGATGAAATGGAAAAGGTATTTTTATATAAAAAAAAGATTTAATATTACCTTAAAATTTAATCATATCCACTACAGAGAGAACCATTATGGTGGCAAAGAGGGAAAACGTACACAATAAAGTTTCATTGTTTATGTGCTAACCTTAGGGTCACTGTGCATTAACTGTTTACATTTGAGTGATGTATAAACATCTCCGAGATTCCTAATGGCAAACTGTGAAATATCCATTGACAGAACTGCAGTGGTCTGAATTCACTAGCATAACAGAAAACTATCTTCTGGACTCTATCATCATAGGCCTGGAGTATATTCCCTTTAACCACAAAATACCAGAGTCATTACAGGCTGTTTTCAGTTTTCCTGATGGCTTTCTTTCTCTTACTCACCATTTCTTCTCTCCAGACCTACACATCTAAGTCACTAAGTTTCATTCAATAAGAATTTATAGTACTACTAATGGGAAAAGCATTGAATTCATTGAAAATTTATTTCTTCAAGAAATTTCTAATGAGCCATCTTCAATGCAGTAGGCACTGTGCTTGGTGCTGGATGGTTTGGTGACTCCCAAGAAGCATGCAACTTGGGGTACAAAATCAACATGCAAAATCAGTAGTGTTTTTATACACCAGCAATGAACAATCTAAAAAGGAAATCAAGAAAACAATTTACAATAAAACTGAAAGAATAAAATATCTAAGAATAAATTTAGCCAAGGCTATAAAGGACTTGTATGCCAAAAACTACAAATCATTACTGAAAGAAATTAAAGACTGAAAAAAGGAAAGATATTCCATGCTCATGGTTTGAAGACTCAATATCATTAAAATGCCAATATTACCCAATGCAATCTACAGATTCAATGCAAACCCAATCAAAATTACAACAGCCTTCTTTGCAGAAATGGAAAAAACAATCATCAAATTCATATAGAAGGGCAAGAGACCCTGGCTAGCAAAAAGCATCCTGAAAAAGAGCAAACTGTGGTATATACACACAATGGATTATTATTCAGCTATAAAAAAAGAAATGAAGTCATAAGAACATGGATGAACCTGGAGGACATTATGTTGAGTGAAGCAAGCCAGGCACAAAAGGACAAATATTGTATGATTTTGCTATTACGAACTAAATATAATGAGCAAACTTATGAAGTCACCAGAGAATAGAACGTGGTTAGAGAAGGAAAACCGACATTTAATCTGTGCAGAATTGGTAAAAAGTTGTTTGGAAATGTTTGGAAATAACAGAAATGGTGAAAGCACATCGTGGAAATTGTAATTAAGTAGCGCTAACATATGGGTATGATAGTGGTTTGGTTTTTGTTTGTTTGTTTTGTTTTGTTATAGAGCAATGAAGATTGACTGGGGTGATTAGTGCACAGCTCTGTGATTGTACCAGATGCCACTGATTGTACACTTTGGATGGACTGTATAGTTTATGAACAAAAAAAATAGTAGGGTGGGTTAGGGGAAAAATACACCAAATGTAAGATATGGACGTAGTTAGTAGTAATACTTTGATAATTTCTTTCATAATTTGTTACAAATGTTTCACAACAATGCAATGGTGGGGTGGTGTATGGAAGCCCTATATGTTATGCAAGTTTGTTTTAAGTTCACAACTCTTACTATATACTTATTGTTTATGCATGTTCATGTATGAATAATATACTTCAATAAATTGTTTTTAAAATGAAAATAAAAAAGATTGGAAGAGAATCTAGAAGCAATGAAGAAGGATTACCAAAGTTAATAGAAACTTCCAACTTACAAGAGACTAAAACCAAAAGTAAAAAAAAAAAAATTAAAAAAAAAAAAAAAAAAAAGAACTTGGAAGAAACAGAGACAGTGAGGAAGCAGGAGGAAAAAAGAAAAAACTGTAATATCCTCAGAGAGTTTAGACACTGCAATGCAATCATAGTAAAGCAAAATGCTATAAAAAAGGAACAATGAGACAATGTGTGGCAGAGTTTTAATTGTCAACCCAATATCATAAACCTCTTATACTATATTAATGGAAGCAATATTGTGCCCAACTGAAAATATTTTCCAGATGCCTCTGCAGATAGGGATGACCAATAAGAAAAAGAAATATTTGGGTGGGCTTCCAATAAAGTTCTCCTTCATGGCAATAGCAAAACTTCCTTATGGGTCTTCTAGTTTATCTACTTAAGCCTGGGCTAGCCACAGCAGGGTATGCATGACACTCTTTAGTCCTACATAATGCCAAATTCTGAGGCACTGGCCACATCATAAATTTGAGCCCCAAAATGTACCCAACTAGAATGCAATTTTTCCCCAAAAATGTTTCAGTTTTGCAAAGTATTTTAATATCACAATGGCCATTACAAGCACAGAGAGACTGCCTTAACTAAATTGAATAATGAAACGAATTTTAAATGACTTGGTAATAATCAGAGAACCAGAAACTCATCTGGAATTTATTAAACCAAGTAGATTCATTTCCTTACACAAAAAGGATTACTGTAAATTGCAGTGTGGCTGTCAACCACATTCTTTTACCAGGGCTAAGGCCAAATTTCAAAAGTATCAGCTATTTGGCAAGTAATACCTTTCAGGGCTTACAAGCATTTTCCAAGTCTAAAACTGTTTGCAAATTGGCTTAAAAACAGGCAGTTATATTAACTTTATCCTCTGAATAAAATGCCTAAAAATGTATTTTCTTTCTTCATGGAAACAAAAAGTTTCTCTTTTCTAAAATAGCTCGTTAGGCTCATTTTTAGCAAGACGTTATAAAAGTCCTTCTTGGAAATACCTTACAATTGCCTCTTCTAAATTGAATACAGCAGAAGAGCTAAATTAACAAGTTGACTCATCATACACACACACACACACACACACACACAAGTAATTTAAAGAAAAAAATAGGCATATGATCAAAGAATAAAAGAGATAACAGTATTGTATAAACACTTGAGAAAACCATTTATATGGGGGAAAAAAAAGAAACTTAATACATGGGATCTATAAACCCTACTCTCTAATCTGAAACTTCAAATGCATAGCAGATAAAAGAGTACAAGAACATATGGCAGTATTTCCAGTAGTGCAATATATACGGAATTCTATTCCTTCAACTTAAAAGGTCTCAGGCAAGTCCGCCAGACTTATGGTTCTAACTTCATTGACAGGAAAGAATCAATAGTAAAGTGCTAAAATGGACACAAGTATCTCTGTGGAAAGATCACAGAAGTACCATCAAGAAATAGAATCCATTACTATTAAGGTATTTGTTCATTCCAACCTCGACCTCTCGTAGATGAAAGGATTTTTATCATAACTTAAGAATAATATAGAAGCGACTTCATTTAAAAAAAAAAAAAAACATTATCATAAACCAAGGGTCAGGATAAACAACAAGTTATATAAATGCATTGTAGGAGTCACACATGTACACATACAAAAGAAAACAGGAAAATTAGCCATTCTAGAAAAGAAATAAAAGTCATTACTTATAATCTATTTTCTGATTGTGCACATATTCAAGCAGAATAACAGTATAGGCATTTACCACTTGTTGAGTACCTGGATATATTTCACATTCAATTTTTCCTAATATTTAACACTGTCCTAGAATCCTCATGTTATAGCTTTTGGGATTTAGACTTAAGTACACTATGTGTCTTGCCCACAGTCACACATTTTACTCTAGGATCTGACATGTATGAGTTATACATATGTAGTATCACCCCAAATCCTGCACACTTACCATTACACCATGCCAGAACACAGAAAAGAAACAAGGACACAACACGCCTAAGGAGTACACTTTAAATTGCATCATGACTATGTGGGTCTATATTTTAAAAGTTAAAAAAATTTATTTCCTTTTTTATTATGACCTGTTTTCAGATTAAGACGACTCTATGAAACTTATTCAGATATATTAATTCTAAATTTTACAAACAAAATATCATCACCAAATTATTGTGAGCTAAAATCCTTGCAGACAGAAGTTATTTCACCTGTGCAGGAAGGCAGAAATAAGGTCAGAAGATTAAAGTGATTTCCAGAGATCTTCAGCATATCAAGGTCACATATTTCTAAAGTAGAGGATAATGCTTCAATTTTGATACTTTGTATAGCAGACCACAATGAATCATTCAGATGTGCTGTCCTAGAGCAGGCGTTCATAACAAGGGGTCAATGAGCTTGAATTAAATGCAAAAAAAAAAAAACCCACATTATTCTTGTGGGGACATGTTGTTGCAGGTGTGATATATTTATGAAATAATACACAGTATAGTAAGGGGTCCGTGGTTTTCACCTGTCTGGCAAAGGGGTCCATGTAACAACAACAAAAAAAAAAGGTTAAGAATCCCTGTCCTAAAGTATACTTATCTTAAATATTAAGGATTTACAGGCATTGGTAGTTTTTAAGCTAATTAGGTGATCCAGTGCATAGACAAGTTTGAGAATCACTGCTTTAACCCACTCTCTAGCTAGAGTTCTTGATTTAAATCAGGCTTCACTTGTCTAAATTGAATTCTGCCCACCTGAAATCTCACCATTTCCAAGTTTTCTTGGCTCATTGCCCTACTCCAGGCCATCATCATCTTTTGTTCAGATTGTTCCAATGGCTTTCTAATTGATCCTTCCACCTTCAAACACATGACATCACATATGGCAAAGATCTCAGAATATCCCTCACTTGCTTAGAAACTTCAAATGATTCCTTCCTATCTGAAGGATAAAATCCAAACTTGTTTTGGGTGATGACAAATTTTTGATAATGGATGGTGGAGATGCACAACATTGGGAATGTAATTAATACCACTGAATTAATTAATATACTAGAAAAAGGTCAAAATGGGAAATGTTGAGTTGTATATATGTTACAACAATAAAAAGGTGTTGTTGTTTTTTTTTTTAATTAAGGGTATAGACTGCTAATATCCAATAATGTAGACTGGAGGTAAGGGTTGGTTATGTTAACATAAATAAATAGCTTGCCTAAGGGGATACTGACAGCTCTTCTCCCATGGCATGCCTGCCCCTATACTAAGTCTTTTCACAAGGGTTTTCTGAGCTTGGGTTGGCTCCCACACCAAACTCCAAAGATGTAATTTCAACAAGTGAGAGGATACTCTCTTGACAAATTCTGTGGTCTTTTTCTCATTTTCTTTTCTCTGACCACTTTCTGAAGTCTCTAAGACCTGTTGATGATCCTCTCCGCTCTATTTATCTTTCATGAACCTAAGAAGCTTTCCTTAGGATCCTGTAGCAGTTTGACACTGTTTATGAATTCCAAAAATAGATATAGGATTATGTTTGTAAACTGGTTTGTTCCTTTGGGCATACTGGATTATATTGAATTCACAGGTCTCACTTTTAATTGATTAAATAATGATTAAGGCTTTGATTGGGCCACATCAGTAGGACGTTGAGTCCTCGCCCCCTTGGCGGGCAGGAACTCACAGAGAAACCACATCACAGAGAAGGGAGGATGGAGTTTTGATCCTGGAGCCCAGGAAGTAAACACACATAGAAACAGATCCCTGAGGAAGGAGAGAAGTCTCCATTAAACACAGGCAGAGGCCCTGGGAAGAGGAACGAGCTGTTCACCTGATAATCTACAGTGGGCCTTGTGGAGAGAACAAAGCAGTTGAGCCCAAAGAGAAATGAGTCCTGGGAAGAGAGGACCCCAGGAAGCCTTGCAGACATAGGCAGCCATCTTGCTCCAACACATGGCAACAGACTTTGGTGACGGAAGTAACTTATGCTTTACAGCCTGGTAACTGTAAACTTCTACCCCAAATAAATACCCTTTATAAAAGCCAACAGATTTCTGGTATTTTGCATCAGGTCCCCTTTGGCTGACTAATACAGATCCCTAACACATTCCTGGTTTTAGGCCTACCTTTTTGGCCACTGTGTCCCCTTTCTCTTTCTGTCCTCTTAGCAGAAGACATTTCCCAAGTCTTGGTCCTTGATGTTCTGTGTGAAAGGGTCTTTCCCCTCCACTGACCCTTCCTGTCCCACGGGTTCCAAAATCAGCTGATGTTGCATAAAAATATTTCAAATTCTTTATCTACAGTTTGGTCTCTTCATTCTCACCACCTTCAAATCAGCACATCCCACACTAACAAGACCACTAGTTTCATTGTCTTAACAACAGGACAACCCAGTGGACCCTTGTTCAGTCTGGTACCACCCAGCCTAACTGCCCTCCCTATTCCTTTCTTTTTTTTTTTTTTTTTTTTTTTTTAAAGATTTTATTTATTTATTCATTTATCCCCCCCTTGCTGCTTGTGCTCGCTGGGTCAGCCAACCACGCCGCGCAGGCGGACTTGCCTTCACCAGGAGGCCCCAGGAACCGAACCCGGGGCCTCCCATATGGTAAACGGGAGCCCTACTGATTGAGCCACAGCCGCTTCCCCCTATTACTTTCAACCCATCACCTTTCAGGACCAGCTCATGATGCATTATCTCTGGTAGCTCATAAATGCTTTTCCCATTCTCAGACTTCCTGCAATTTGCTGTCGACATGCTCACATACCATTCTGTCCTGTGACTGTCTCTTCCCTGTCAGGACAAGTCCCAGAATGATCGGTGATAAACAAGCACCCTCACCATTCCCTTTTTTCACCACACACATACTGTCTCCAAGCTACTATCCCATACCAACATCAGGAAGTTATTAAATAGTATCTATTTACATATTAATGTGAATTTACACTACATTTTATATTAAGCCTACGCATTTTTCTATGCTTTTTAACTTAGGTCCAATTGCCTTTGCTATATCCCATGAGTTTTGATATATAGTGTTTTCATTTTCATCCAGCTCAAGACATTCCAGTATTCCTTCTGATTTCATCTTTGACCCATTGATTGTTTAAAAGTTTGTTGTTTTACTTCTATATATTCATGGATTTGGCTGTTACTTTTGAGGCAGGAAATCTAGGCTATTTCAAAAGCATATGAGAGAGGTGATGGTAGATGTGGCAAGAAGTGGTCAGATTCTGGGTATATTTGAAGATGCAGCCAGCTGGATTTCTTCACAGACTGGATGTGAGGTATGAGAAAAACAAAAGAACCAGAGTCAAGAATGGTTTCAAAGTTGGGGCCTGAGCAACTGGGTAAAAAGTGATACTATTTACGAAGATGATATAATGGTCAATTTCACATGTCAACTCGGCTAGATTATGGCATCTAGTTGTTTGGCCAAGCAAGCACTGGTCCAGTTTTTACTATGAGGGTATTTCATGGTATTAAATCATTAGTCAGAAGATTGCATCTATAGCTAATTATATCTACAATCAACATAGTAGATTGCCTTCCGCAATAACAGATATCTCCTCATCTTACCAGTTGAAGGCCTTAAAGGGAGAATTGATGATTTCAGTAGTCAGAAAGGAGAATTTCTATCTCTATCCCAAATGGCCAGCTTCTCCTGGGGAATTCATCATCACCATCATCAGAGTTCCCAACTTGCAACTTCTGTAGAATTCAATGTCACTTTCATCAAGTCTCCAACTTGCAACCTGCCAATCTTGAGGGTCACATGAGCCAATTCCTATAATAAATCTCTTAATATTTGTTGGTTTTATTCTTCTGTATAACCCTGACTAATATAGATGGGAAAAATTGTGGGTGGGGTCTAGTAAACAGGAAGGGAGGACATTAAGAGTTTTGTTTCAAAAAAAATAAACTTGATGTGCCTATTTTACCTACAATTGGAGATCTAGAACAGGTAGTTAGATACTCAAGTCTGGAATTTAGGAACAACTTCAGGGCCCAAAATATAAACATGAAAGACATCAGTCTACGGAAGTTATATAAAGCAATGGAGTTTGATAACAACCACGAGGGAGATATTGAGACAAAGAAGAGAAGACGCACCTTGGGACACTCTAATATTTACTGGTCAATATCATTAGGAAGATCCAGCAAAGGAAAATTTGAAATATCAAGTGACATAAGAGAAAACCCTGGAGGGAAATGGAAGGAAATGTTTCAACATGAAAGGTGGCTGATCAGTTGACAATATTTTCTTCAGACAATAGGGTAAGTTCAAAATTGATTAGACACCACTTATTAAGTAAAGTCAAAATGTTTGCCTATTTACCTCCTTCCTCAAGCAGAATAAAAGACTTTAAACTCTTAAGAGAAAGAAGAATTTCAAAATTAAAGTTTGTCAAGAGGTGGGCAATTACATTCCTTCCTTTGAATATTATGAAATGGTAGTAAGACAAAATAGTTCAGATATTTCTTTCACTGTACAGACATCAAAAGTCAAATTTCAATCTATACTAGAAGGCTAAAACTTTGATCAAGGTCTTTGCTGCTTACTTACAAGTTTAGAACACTAACCAACCAGAAAATATCCTAGTCAAAAACATATCTTTAAATGACATACATTTCTAACACTGAACAATAAGTCTATAAAATTTTTGGTATGCCATGGACCACTGACATGTAGGTCACCTAACAAAAGAAAGTGACACTTTTGTAAGTCATCTAAGAGAAAAATAGCTAGATACAATTTATATCCTGCTCTAATTCAAATAACAAGTCAATGTTATCATGTAAAAACGCTACCCTTTTGTAACATTTTAAATGGTTTATTGAACAATAATCAATTCACATAGATATATCATAACATGTAAATCTAAAGTCTGCATTGTTCAAGAGTGTCTATCAGCAAATCTCTCATCCTGTGGTTTCCAGGCAGTAACATCACAAGATAGAACCTCTTCCAGTGTTCAGGATTTATCATATACAGAAAATAAATAATCCCACATCTTTAGATGGAATCAGAACTGAGACACAAGACTATTCCAGATATATAAAATCCTTTACCATATTTCATTGACCAGTGCTACTCTCTGGTAGTAGATATAGTGATTAAGAAGGCAAGCTAATTTGAATCAAATTGCCTGGGTTCAAATTCCCAACCACCAACTACTAGCTCTAGAGCTTCTATGAACAAATTATTTTACGTGTCAGGCCTCTTTTTTCCTCATTTAAGAAAAATACTCTGATGTAATAGCCCACATTATAAGGGTATGATATGAGGATACAATGGACTTGGCACATATCTTGCACATGGTAGAAACCCACGAGTCTTGTTTGCTTTAATTGTTGTCACATTTAATCACCTTCTTCTGTAAAACCTTCACTCATATGTAACTCACTATGAGTTGGCCCATTCCGGCACACAAAAGCTCTTAATTTAAAGAAACGTTTTAAACTACTGAGCCAAAAAGTCTCACTATGACAAATCAGTTACTACCAGTTCTACTCTCTGAGCCCAAACAAAATTTATCTAATTCTTCTCCTACATGAAAATCCCAGTATAGTTGAAGACAGAAATAATGTTTATTGCTGTGTACAATCATCAAAATGCACTTAAGGTCAAGGGGGTTTCTGGTCAACCAAGATGATAGCACAAGATGTTCCAGGTAACCAAACAGAAATACTGGAGGTGAAGACCATAATAACTGAAATGAAAAATTCCCTAGAGGATTTCAACAGCAGATTGAAAGTGGCAGAAGAAAGAACCAGTAATCTTGAATTCAAGACAATGGAAATAATTCAAGCAGAGGAGCAGAGATAAAAAAAGAATTTAAAAAGCAGAGTCTAAGAGACTTATAGGACACTGTAGCAGTTTGGTATTATTTATGAATTCCAAAAATAGATATTGGATTATGTTTATAAACTGGTCTGTTCCTATGGGTGTATTAGACTGTATTAAATTCAGAGGTTTCACTTTTACTTGTTTAAATAATGATTAAGGCTTTGATTGGGCCACATCAGTAGGACTTGAGTCCCTACCTCCTTGGTGGGTGGGGACTCACAGAGAAAACTACACGGCAGAGGAGTTAGTTAGAGTTTTGGATGCTGGAACCCACGGAAGTAAACACCAGAAGAACACAGAGGAACAGAGATGGCTCCACAGACACAGCAGAGGCCCCAGGAAGAAAGACAGCCTAATAGTCTACAGCTGACCTTATGGAGAGACCAGAACAGCTGAACCCAGCGAGGAATGAGCCCCAGGAGAGAGATGAAACTTATCCCAGCCTACAGCTGATATTGGAAGAAGTTGGGATCACGGAGCCTTAAGAGGAAGAGGGAGACTGAACCCTTGCAGATGTCAGCCACCATCTTGCTCCAACACATGGCAACAGACTTTGGTGAGGGAAGTAACTTATGCTTTATGGCCTGGTAACTGTAAGCTTCTACCCCAAATAAATACGCTTTATAAAAGCCAACAGATTTCTGGTATTTTTGCATCGGCACCTTTTTGGCTAAGACAGACACCATCAAGCATACCAATATATACATTATGGGAATCCCAGAAGAAGAAGAAAGAAAGGAGCAGAAGGAATATTCAAAGAAATAATGGCAGAAAACTTCCCAAATTTAATGAAAGACATGAATATGCACATTCAAGAAGCACAATGAACCCCAAAAAGGATAAACTCAAAGAGGACCATGCCCAGACACATAGTAATCAGTCAAATGCCAAGGACAAAGAGTTCTGAAAGCTGCAAAATAAAAGCAATATGTTATGTACAAAGGAGATTCACTAAGATTAAGTGCCAATTTCTCATGAGAAACCATGGATGAAAGAGGCAGTGAGATGAAATATCTAAAGTCCTGAAAGAAAATAATTGCCAACCAAGAATTTTATATCTGTCAAGACTGTCTTTCAAAAATGAGGGAGAGATTAACACTTTCCCAGATAAACAAAAGCTGAGGTAGTTCATCACCAGTAAACCAGCTCTATAAAAGATTCTAAATAGAGTTTTGAAGGTGAAAGGAAAGGACAATAAATATTGTATCACAAGCCACATGAAAAAATAAAGATATCCAATGAGGGTAATGACATGGGTAAATATAAATGCCAGCACTATTGTATTTTGGGCTTGTAACTCCACTTTTTACCTCCTACAGGATCTAAAATGCAATTGCATAAAATGCAATGATAAATCAGTGGTTTGGGACTCCTTATGTATAAAAATGCAATTTTTGACAAGAACTACATAAATGTGGGGAAACAGAAGAGTATGGGAACATAGTTTATGTATACTATTAGACTTAAGGTGGCATCAAAGCAAAAGAGATAATTATAGATTTAGAATGTTCAATTTAAGCCCAATGGTAACTACAAAGAAAATATTGGAGAATATGCAAGCTCATAGAAACAGAATGTCAAGTATAGATTGCCAGGGGCTGAGGGTAGGAGGAATGGGGAGTTAATGCAAATTTGGTGTATGGTTTCTAATGAAAAGTTTAGTAATGGAAGGTGGTGAGGGTACTACAATATTGTGAATGTGATTAGGCCCACTAAATGGTATGCTTAAGCGTGGCTGAGAAGGGAAAGTTTATGTTGTACATATGTTCCCACAATTAATTTAAAAAATAGAAAAGAAAAAGAAGGAGCAACTAAAGACAATGACAATTATATGCAATCCTGGATGGGACCAAGCAAGGGAGGAAAAAAGGTTCAAAGAGACATTACTGGGGCAAAAAGTATTGGGAAAAAAATGGGATATAGATTGTAATCTTTATAGCAAGATAAATTTCTTGAACTTGATAACTACACATAAGGTGGTTACAGGAATGACTATCCCTTTTCTTAGGATATGTGTATGGCAGTATTATGTGCTCAAGGAACATGATGTATATGACTTACACTTAAAATGTTCAGAAAAGTAATGATAAATATAAACAAATATATAGATAAATGGGTAGACAGAATGATACAGCAAATGTGGCAAAATTTTTAATTGGTGAATCTGGGTATCTGAAGTTCTCAGTATGGGGCTTATATTATTTTTGTAACTGTCCTGTAATATTGACAGTAGTTTAAAATTGAAAGTTTAAAAACAGCATAGTACTAGCACAAAACAATAGAATTGAATTGAGAGTTCAGAAATAAACCCTCACATCTATGACCAACTGATTTTTGACAAGAGTACCAAATATACTCAATTGCATTTAATTATCAACAAATGGTGCTGGGAAAACTGGATATACATATGCAAGAGAATGAAGGTGGAACCTATACCATATACAAAAATTAACTCAAAATGGAAGAAAGACCTAAATATAAGAGCCAGAACTCTAAAAGTCCTTGAATAAAATATAGGGAAGCATCTTCAGTACCTTGTGTCAGGCAATGGTACCTCTGACTTTACACCAAAAGCATGAGCAACAAAGAAAAAATAGATAAATGGGACTTCACTAAAATTAAAAACTTTTGTGCAAAGGACTTCATAATTAAAGTAAAAAGACAACCTACAGAATGGGAGAAAATATTTGAAAACCACATATCTAATAAATCAAATATCTAAGGTTTAATATCTAGAATATATAAAGAAATTATTCAACTCAACAACAAAAAGATAAGCAACCCAATTTAAAAATGGGGAAATGAACAGACATCTTGCCCAAAAATATACAACTAGCTAGTAAGCACTTGAAAAGATTTTCAACATCATTAGCCATTAAGGAAATGCAAATCAAAACATCATTGAGATACCATTTCACACCCACTAGAATGGCTAGTATTAAAAAAAAAAAAAAATGAATAAGTGTTAGGATGTAGAGAAACAGATACAGTCGTTCATTATTGGTGGAAATGTAAAATGATACAATTGCTGTGGAAAAGAGTTTGGTAGTTCCTTAGAAAGTGAAGTATAGAACTACCACATGACCCAGGATTCCCACTTCTAGGTATATATCCAAAAGGACTGAAAGTAGAGACTCAAACAGATATTTGCATACCAGTGTTCATAGTGGAATTATTCACAATTATCCACTGAAAGATGGGAGCAACTCAAGTGCCCATCACCAGATAAATGGATCAATAAAATATTATTCAACCATAAAAAGGAATGAAGTTCTAATACATGCTACAACATGGATGAACCTTAAAGACATCATATGTTGCGTGAAATAAGCCAGATACAAAAGGACAAATATTGTATGATCTCACCGATATGAAATAATTAAAATAAGCAGTCACAGAGTCACAAACTATAATGCAAGTCACCAGGGGTTGGGGTCAGGGTAGGGAACAGGGAGTTAATGTTTAATTGATACAGAGCTTCTGTTTGGGGTGATGGAGAAGTTTTGGTAATGGATGATGGTGATGGGTAGCATATAATTAACATCACTGAATTATATATTTGGATGTGGTTAAAAGGGGAAATTTTAGGTTACATAAGTTATTAGAACAAACATTTTTAAAATACCATAGAATACAAACAGTGAACCTGAATGTAAACTATGGACTACAGTTAATAGTATAATTATATTATTGTATCATGAATTATAACAAAGGTACCACACTAAAGCAGAGTGTTAACAGAGAAAATAGAGTAGAAGTGGGGGTATGTATGGGAACTCCATACTTTCTGCATGATTTTTCTGTAAATCTACAACTTCTCTCATAAAAAAAATTTTTAATTAAATTTTTAAAAATGCACTTAAGTACCAAACTGAGCACACTTTATCCAGGAATAGAGCCAGCCTTGGCATATCCTATCAGGGTTATTTTATAATCATTGGAAAGCCTATTTATTCACAGGGCTGCGTTATGATTCATCCATAGAATTTGCTAATGCCCATCTCCTTAGAGCAAAGCAGAAGGCTGAATATGTTAAACCTCAGTTCTCAAAACTATGCCTATATAATATCTAATAACCTTATTAAGATCTTTGTGTACAACAAAAATATTTTGAAAGACGCACACTCAGTAATTACCTTTGGAAAGTAAAGAATGAACACTGGTATGCATAATTTATTTTTTCCTCAGGCTCAAACACATTTGTGATAGTTAACAGGCTTAAGGAGATCTGCAAACATCCATTAAATAAGCCAACCTTTTGATTGGGCATAAATGGAAACTTTCATTCATTCAGCAAGCATTTGTGGACTTTCTATCAGCGACTGTAGGGCACAGGAATAAGAGAAACAAATACATAGTCTACCTACAATGGGTCGGGACAAATTTGTTGATGTCACTTTGTTTTTCTTACCTAGCATTCTCAAAATGAGTGCTTTTCTACAGCTCAAATGCTGTTATGTTGAGAAGCAGTTTATAGGGAAAGGGAGGAAAAAGGAGCCTGTTAGTCTTCAAGAGCAGTCCCTTCCTACCCAAAACATTCTTGGCATCTAGAGAGAGCCAAGCGCACAGGCACTAGAGCACCACATGAAACCACAAGAGACAACACAGACTGAAAAAGTCAGCACACACCCTGCCACACACACAATGTCATTCCCCTCTCAGCCTAGGAGAAGCCTTAAGGATTTCTGTGCTTTACAAATGGTTGAAGAAACACCAAAGTGCTCTGCTTCCTCAAAATAGCCAATTATTCCATTCTTCGTCCCATTATTGTGTTGAGACCTCAAGTAGTATATCTAAACAACCCAAAAGAACAAACAACAGACACCTCAGGAGAACATACTTCCTTATGGTCCTACTATGTCCATCAACTTGGAACCTTTCTTTGCCTAACCAGGCCAGATGTCCTCTGAGCCATTTGTGATTTCATTTAGAGAGGACACAACCCTGCCTGTCCCAGCTTCATCCTTCCTCACTGGAGGAAATCAAAGCAGTCATCTGTTAGATAAATGTTTAACATTAGTGATCTGAGCTAAAGTAGAACAACATACATTTTTCATCTGCTTATTTAGAGGGAAAATGTAAACAATGATTTGCAACTCTGGCTTGAATATGGAGAAGCTGACTTCACAACCCCTGCTCATAGCTATGCAAATTAGCACAATGCTTTTAGAGGGCAACTAGGTGATGTGTATCAAGAACCATAAAATCATTTATTCCCTTTGAACCAGTGAGTCAACTTCTCTAACTGGATCAAGGATACTCTGTCTTATTAGAGGTTATAAATTATTTGAATTTTCTTGATTTTAAGAAAGAGGTCCATTTCTAGATTTCAGTACTTCACTGTAGTGGAAAGATCCAGAAAGAATGTGCTAGAACCCTCCCAGTTCCTCAGGAAATAGCTCCACATATCTGTTTACACTTCCTGTAGTCAGCCTGTTCTAACTGCATTCCTATTCAAGTGAATCAGTTCCTTCCCAAGAAGCTTTTGTGGAGAACCCCATCTCTTGCCACCCCTCCCTTTTCTAGGATCCTTTCTTATTGCCAAAGAGGCCATGTTCAAGAAATAGTAACATGCCACATAAAGAATGAGTGGGGGGGGGTAGAGAACAAATAGTACATATCCACGAGACCTTTGTTTAGTCTACAGACAATACTGACTTCCACTGAGAATTCAGGTACCTCAGGCAAACTCTACATACCAGAGCACAGGCTGTTCATAAGGTCCCTGAGTACTCTCTGGTGTTATAAATCAGAAGAGTGGTTGCCTGTGAAAGGGATGGTGGCTGACATACCCTTCTGAAAGGGAACTTGCTCGAATGATGAAATTGTTCTATATCTTGATCAGGGTACTGGTTACATGGATATATACATTTGCCAAAATTTCTCCAATCATACCCTTAACACCTGTGCATTTCACTGCATGTAAACACTACCTCAATAAAAATAAACTACTTGGAGCAACTCCTGAAAACTGCTCTATGCAATTTCAGGATCTCATAACCATTTAAAAAGCCACAATGCCCCAGCCCAGTGGAAAATGTGTTAGCCTCATTCCAGCCCTGTCTTCTATGCCAGCTTATCCTGACTTGCCATCATTACAAGTTGTGCAAACTTCCATTATAGCAATTGTCCTAAGGCACTGCTTGGCTTTTCTGCATCACTACCTCTCATGGGACGTGATTCTGTCTGGAGGACCACTCAGGTAACAGGCTAAAATTTGGCAACTGAATCAATAAGCTCAACAAGTACATGGCACACAGTAGGCACAATCAGTATTTTCTGGGTGAAAAAATGACTGAATCCAAGTCCCTATGAGAGAAACTGTTAAAAAGAAGGCAAGAGTAGAGAAATGTGACTCGGGAACAGGGTTGGGGCAGAAGAGGAAATGCTGAATAAACAGGCAAGTAACCACTGGCACCCAGATGACAGGAGGGAGGCTAAGGGCATATTTTGTAGCTGGCCCCAGCCAAGCCATTGCCCAAGCAACAAACTCAGCTTTGGACACTGAAACAAATTTCCTGAGAGAAAAAACTGAGTTCTAGGTCCTTAAAATTCTATTTTTAAATTTCATTAAGATTTTACCAGGCGACATGCCAAACCCTTGAGCAAAAGATAAGATACTGTTTCTACCCTCAGTTTGCTCATAGTATAATATGGAAAAACAGATAGCATTACACCAAAGTGCAAAAAGAGAGGTCTACACAAGGAAGGCGTGTGTGGGATGGAGGTTTGATAGTTCAGAAACAGCTTCACATTAAGGCAGATTTTAGCCCAAGTATGGAAAAATGAGGAGAAAGAATTAATGCCTATAATGTGCACAATAGCATGAAAGTCAGGAAACAGTATTCTGTGCATGGGAAAACCCAAGCAACAATTAGAGTATTACTGGCTTTACAGTCAGTATCTCTTTTAAATGACACAGCTACCCTAGAAGGATAGAATGAGAAAAACTGAAGGGCTGAGGATTTAAGTATCAGAACCAGAACTTAAAGAATGATTTGATTCCAAAAGTGTACCCTTAATCTCTGTGATATCTGGCAACTAATCAAACAATTAAAAAGAAAATGACCAAAAAAAAAGACTAAATATATAGGCAGGGATCAGATTGTAAAGGAGCGTGACTCTACTACACCAAGGATTGTGGACTTTAAAAGCTTTTCATGACTCTGGAAACAAAAATGAAACTAACGAAATCAGGATTATATTTTGGACAAATAATTTTTGCTGCAACAGCTAGTATAAGAATTGCTTTCTAATATTAAAAGTTTTGACCAATTTTTCACTATTGTAGTAGTATCTGTTGATGGGAGTTTTACATAATTACTGTAAAAGCTTTTACGATTTAATAGGATTTTCAAATTCATATTTATATCATGACACCTCTACACAAAACTGAAAAGCAATAGTACACATCCACAAGAACTTTGTTTAGTCTACAAACAATACTGACTTACACTGAAGATTCATGTACCCCAAGTAAACTCTTTGCAGACCAGACCACTAGTTGGAAACCACTAATAGTTTGTCACTTATGGAGAAAGAGGGAAACCATCAAGGGTTTTGCCAATATCAAGACCGCAATTCTTTAAAACATTATCACCAAAGCAAAGTAAGTAAAAAGGTGGTGATCAGCAGATCCATCCCTGAAGGATAAAAATTGGAGAACATGGAGAAACAGATCAATTGGAAGTGGGAAAGGACTTGAGTTCTGGTACCAGGTTTGGCAATGAGCTCAAGTTGGTATCTCCTAGGTCCTTTTACAGAATGTCATTGAGACTGAAAGAACCAAACCCAGAGATAACAGGCGACCAGGAGGGTGGTGAATTAAGTTAGTCTATCCTGCTCCAGCCATAAAAATTACTACTGTATTCAAACTTCCACCTAGATAGCAACACTAACTGGCAGAGTGGAAATTGGCTTTTCTCTTAAATTCCAACTAATGCAATGAGCAATATACTCAGTTTTCAATCTCATCAGTAATTTTGTCTGTTTACTGCAAGACTTTTTAATGCCCCAAAACAGAGGAGACAGAAGCAACTATTAGGTATAGAAAATTAAAAGGTACAGCAGAAGAGGACTAAAATTAGAGAGACCAGGCTGCATTTTTTTCCACTTCCTCACCCACTCCAGGACCTTGCTGGAAATCAAGCTTCCTCTCTGCCTTTGCCTTCTACACTTCACATTTCTTGTTTTTGTTTTTTATTTTAAACCAATATTTAATCATAAAGCAGTCCTGCTATGCTATTAATATTCCAAAAAGCATTTCTAACCAGATAATAATCCAAATCATGTTGAATTATTTTAAAGGGTAGCATTGGTACATTTTTTTTTAAGATTTTATCTATTTATCTGTGCCCCCCCACCCCATCTTTTGTGCTTGCTGTCTGCTCTCTGTGTCCATTTACTGTGTGCCCTCTGTGTCTGCTCATCTTCTCTTTAGGAGGCACCAGAACTCAACCTGGGACCTCCCATGTGGGAGAGAGGCGCTCAGTCGCTTGAGCCAACTTAGCTCCCTGCTTTGTTGTGTCTCTCATTGTCTTTCCTCTTTGTGTCTCCTTGTTGCATCATCTTGTTGCATCAGTTTGCTGCACCTGCCCATCGCTCACCTCCTTCAGGAGGCACCAGGAACCTAATACGGGACCTCCCATGTGGTAGGCAGGAGGAGCTCAATCACTTGAGCCACATCCGCTTCCCACTACGTTTGTTTTGATTTGCAATATTAATCCCTGAACAAACTGATCAGAAGTTTTGTACATATACACTCTTAACTGTCTAAGTACAATTTGAAATAAAGAGTCAGAAAATGATAACTGGCAGAATATAACGTACTAATCTTCATCTTTCATCACTTCCCCCCAATATTATAAACAAAACTTTAACTTTGGTTTTGAAAATAAAACATTAGCTATTTAAAATCACATATGGAGAATGGAAATGACAAGGACACACTGTCATAGTCTTGTCATCATTCAAAAGTTTTACAAGGTTATTGGAGTTTCATTTTTTTATTTTTATTTATTTTTAAAGAAGCTTTAGTTGCATAAATGCTACATCAAAAAAATAAGGGATTCCTATATACCCCCATCCCTTCTCCTCCCACGCTTTCCCACATTAACAACATCTTTTATTAGTGTGATACATATGTTGCAATTGATGAACACATATTGAAGCATTGTACTAACCAAGGGCTATAGTTTACCTTATAGTTTACACTTTGCCTCACACAATTTTATAGGTTTTGACAAAATGTATAATGGCCTATAACTGTCACTGCAATGTCATGCAGGACAATTCCATTGTCCCAAAAATGCCCCCCTGTTATACCTATTCTTCCCTCTCTGTAGCCGTTGGGCAATTTGATGTAATTATGAATTCCAAAAATATATATTGGATTATGCTTGTAAACTGATCTGTTCATCTGGGCATGATTAAGTTAAGATTAGGGCGTTGACTGGGTGTTGAGCTCCACCCCTTGGTGGTTGGGGAATAAAATATAAAATGCATCACAAAGAACAGAGTTGCAGCAGTTTTTGAGAAGCAGTTTTGATGTTGGAGTTTGATGTTGGAGAGAAGGCCCCAGGAGAAGAGAGGCGGGCCATTTGCCTGAGAGTCTATAGCTGACCTTGTGGAGGAACCAGAGGAGCTAAGCTTGGAGAGAAACACAGCCGCGGGAAGAGAGGAACCCAAGCCGCTTGAACCTTGGCAAATGTCGGCAGCTGTCTTGCTCCATCCAACACACGGCAATGGACTTTGGTGAGGGAAGAAACTTATGCTTTATGGCCTGGTAACTGTGGACTTCTACCACAAATAAATACCCTTTATAAAGACCAACCCATTTCTGGTATTTCGCATTAGCACCCCTTTGGCTGACTAATATACTCTCCCTCCCCTCAGAACCTCTGGTAGCCACTGCCTTTGTATCAATGATACAAATTCTTCCATTGCTAGAAAAATAATTCTACTTTTGTCTATAGTTGCTTTCCCCTCTTATGTTTGTTCACTCCTCAATCTTGAGGATTTGGGGATGGTGTTGCCCACCTGCCTTATTGGAGTTTCTTGACTTTGAGACACTCACATACGTATATGAATGACCCAGTTGTGCTTCAATATATGTAGAGGAAAGTATGATAGAAAAGGAAAAATGGAGCAAGAAGGTTAGTAAGCAGGAGAAATATTTATATTCTTCCTTGCTTTCTAAAATACTTTATAAAATAACTTTGAATCAATCTTTTATCTTCTAATTAGGGTTTTTTAGAGTTAAGAGGTTTTGGTAAGGAGAGTGGCAATATACATTTTGTATCTTTTGGCAAGAACAATGTTTTAAAATATGTGCTTTGGTTGTAAAGGCAAAGCTAATAAAACAAAGTTGAATATTAGCTGGAATATTAAAATGAATATTAAAATTCATGGTCACTTCAAATGCCCAGATTATACCAAAAGTATATGTGGGAATGGGTGTAGCTCAGTGGTTAAGTACCTGCTTTGCATATAGGAGGCCCTGGGTTCAATACCCGGTACCGCCTTAAAAAAAAAAAAAAAAAAGTATATGTGAACATGTAAATTATTTACTTATCTTCAGTGAAAACACTGCCTTTCTCTGGGTAGCACTAGGAAAAAAAACTCTTAATTTCAATTTCATTAACTATATTAAAAGGGCATGACAAAGCCTTTAGAAAAATTCACCTTTCTGAGAATAATGAACAAAATACCTCACAGAATTGCTAAATCACTGCTGATAAACACTTTTAGAGTAGGGTGGAATGGGAGTTGAAGGATAAGAACATTTACCATACATGATGCTATCTTTTATTAAATAATACACTTTCACTCAATGTTATTATATGTAAATTTTCACAGAAACCCTACACAGTTATAAAGAAGCTGTGACAAATGAAGAGTTACAGTTTTCAAAAATATACTTGTATACTTGAAAAGGGTGTGAAATTATCCATATTCACACACCTCCTGAAGCATATATAAAGTATGCAGATACCAACTCTATTCAAAAGCCACATGACCAAAAAATTCCCTATATTCCTTCTCTTCTCTCTCTTTCCACCCTCAACACCCAAGAGACAAAAAGGCAAGTTTAATTTCTTTTCTAAAATTATGCAGAACAAATACTACTAATGGAAAATTACCTTTGGAAGGCCTGAATTCTCAAAGTTTATAAATGAGGAAAAGTTATTTCTTAACTACATTGCTGGAATTTTTCCACTCTCATTTCAATTCAAAATACAGCTTTTATTCTTCTCAAACTTCCCCTTACCACGCCCCCCCCCAATATTTTCAAGTCACTTTCAGACCAGCTCAAAGTTTCAATCCAAAAAGACAACTAAGTTAATTTCTTAGACTCCCTACTGTCTAGTGGGTAACACCACTTAAGTGCCTTATTCTCTTCATATTTTTCTGCATGGATTTATTTATTTAAGTACACTTTAGATGCACTTTAGATGAATTTTTAAATACTGTTTGTTTTAGGATTCTTGAATATGTTGTTTTTCATGTGGAATAATCTTTAAACAATTTGAATTTTTAAATGTTTTGAGTAAACCAGCAAGTAGCATCAATGACTCCTAACTTCCTGCAAGCTGAAAATAGGCAACAATTTTCTAAAAAGTTGTTCTTGATTTGTGGATGCACTTTACATACACTGGGGAGACTTCTTTTGCCTCATACTAAAAGTCAACTCAGAAAATGGACATGGAAATGTTTAGTGTTAGAGAAGCATGATGTATGCAACCTACTCTCCAGTGTTCAGAAAACAGATGATAATGATAAGTAGATGATAGGTAGATGTATGAGATAGATAAAGATGATTGAATGGTATAACAAAGTTTGCAAAATGCTAACCATTCATGAATCCGGATACCTGGGTACAATGTACCTGGGGTACAGTGGAGTCCTATGTATTGTTTCTGAATTATTTTTGTAACTTTCCTATAAGTTTGAAATTATTTCCAAATAAAATGTTTTAATATAATAAAAACTTTATATTTATAGAGGCTTTAAATTACAGAAAAGCTACATTGAAAGTATGAGAGATTCCCTTGTATCCCTCTCCCTCTCCCACATAATACCCTGTTTTTTTTAAAAATATCGTTGTACAATTTATTATGATATATCTGTAAAAGCCACTCATTTAAAAAATGACTCACTTGTGGTAAGGGCTAACTTACCTACAGTAATAATCTAAAAAATAAAACCATCATTGTAACATTCATCAGTACTTCACAAATCTACAAATACTGAAAGCAGCAACTACCATTGTTATAACTTCTTTAAAGCCAAAAACTTAAGCACAAATCAGAATTAAGAGAAACTTCAGAATGTTCACATTTGCATGCATTTTTGGATGAACTTTTAAAGATTCCACATATAAGGAAACCACAACTTTGAGTCAAATAAACATTAAAAATATTTAAGCCTTGTGACAAATTTACTCTACAGAAGCAAGGAAAACAGAGTGAGTAGTAACAGCAGTATATTTCTAGGAGAGAAAGCAATCACTTACTTCCTTTATCATAAAACACAAGTCAGTGAGTCAACATTTTAGTAACATTGACCAAGTTATTAACTATTCAAGAATTTGCTTTTCAAGTTGTGTCTTTAAAATGTATCCACCCATATATCCAAGCAAAACATTTTTAAGTCATCTTTTTCATCTAGTAGAATAATGGCTAGAAGTCCCAGTATTAACCTTTTACAGATTAACTTAACCTCAAAGCGTGAATGAAAAAGCTGAAAGAAACTTCCAAGAGACGATCTATCTTTTCTATGGGAAATAAGGAGTTAAATGATCTTAGCTGTCTCAGAGGCACAGCTGAGAAAGCCACATTTCAGTGAGTGACCCCAGGAATGCCAAAAAGGAAGGAGTACGTGCCCTGAACCCTACCTCCTGGATTCTGGATGCTGCCGGGAGAAAGTATGTCCCGAGGCGTCCTGTCGCTGTCTTCTGTGCTCCACCTGCCCACACACCCCACCTCTCCCCCCACACACACTTAATACACACACCAGTTCTCACTCTGGTATGTGTTGGGTATCCTCGCTTCTTGCCACTCCAAAGAAATCTACCCGAGGACCCTGACCCAGCACTGAGCCGCGTCCTCTGGTCTGTGTCCTAGAGAGACATCCCGGGCAAGGGGGAGCCAACCCGTGCTGGTCCACAGTGATGCGCGGTCCGCCACCTGGAGTGGGCGAGCTCTCAACTCTACCCTGGCAGAGGCGCTCTGGGGAAGCCAAGGAGACCGCTGGGTCGAGGACAGTGCTAATAGGCTGGACCGACGTAAGACCAAGGAAAAGCAGAAGTTGCAAAGTTTCAAAACCACGCACACAATCCAGGCGGTGTGTACGCGCCCGCGAAGGTTAAGAGAGGAGGCTGAAGCGCGAAGTTGCCGGGGCAGCCCTCACCTCAGCCACAAACTCGTGGGGAAAGGAGTGGAGTAAAAGGCACTCACCTCCACCCATCTCTGAGCCTCGGCGAAAGCTACGGCGCAGTCGGCCTCTGCCTCCTCCATCCCTGCTATGACTAGGACAAGACAGGAGAGAGAGAAACTCAGTGGGTGCGCGGAGGAGCGAGGGCGTCCCACACGCGTCTCAGGCAGGGAGGGGACGCGCGCCTCAGCCGCCTCTGCTCCGGCTCCAAGACTCCTGGGCTCTCTTTCCTTTTGTCGCGCTCTGCCTTTAATTACTGTTTTGACCCCACAAGAATTTGAAGACGTTGCTTTCTCTAAACTCCGGAAAATGAGCCAAGGTTCGCGGGGACCCGGGCGTCGGGGAAGGAAGCTGGAGGCGGAGAGGCCGACCAGGGGCAGCGCGGGCTGGACCAGGCGGACAACCGTTTGGACTCCTGAAGTCGCCGCACTGCCGCCGGCGGCTCCGGAATCGCCCCGCCCCGAACCACCCCGCTCGCCGAGTTGCTGCTTCCGTCTACACCCACCCCGCCCACCCCCGCCCGCGGCTCCTGGGGGCTCCGGCCGCTGCCGCCTTTGTGGTCAAACTGTCTGGACTGAGAGATGCCACCGTCCGCAGGAGGCCGGGACCGGGGCCACGCGGCTGCGCCCACAGGCGCTGCGACCCTGCGCCCGCATCCCCACACCCAGCCGCCTTGTGCCCTCCTGGGACTCCTAGAAACGGCGCCCTCCGGGTTCGCGGCCTCCGGGCCTGCTTTTCATACCAAGAACAGCTGCACACAATTGCGCCTTTTCTGGCCAAGAAACTTCCTCCGTGGGGGAGCGCGGCCTGGCCCGCCGGCCTCACCTGCGGCCCAACTCCCCGGCGCGCCGCTGCAGCTCTCGCCTTGCCCGCGCCGTCCGGCTCCGGGTCGGGTTGCGCCGCCAGGTGAGCGGCAGTCCCCACCCCCAAGGTCTCCTCCTGGCGGCAGGTGAGGGTAGTGGCCCTGCTACTTTCAGTCGGTTTACCCCAGCTCCGCCCCACCTCCAGGCGGATAAGGTGTAGGGTACCTGTCACAACACCCATCTCCCCATTTCGAGAGAAGAGAAATGTTTCATTTCTCCCCTCCCGCTCGCGCGTTTCAGGACCATTTGACCAGCCTCACACCGAGCATCAGCCTCCACCACCCGATGGTTTGGGTACACTCAGGGGACACAGAGATGACAGGTTATTCAATATCCTCAGCGGCCCCTAGCTTCTGTGCCGGACCAAAGGGCCGGGGGCGCGCGGATTGGTTTACTGTGGGTGCTTTCCACACCAGAGGTCAAATCAGATCTTCGCAGAGGAAGCGGCTCGTCTGGCCAAGTTCCGCGCTCCTGTCACCTTATCCAGGCCCCCTCTTAGATGAGTTAGTCCTTGGAGGAGCACAAGGGCGGGTCCTTACTCTCTTGTGACAGACGCAACCCCTTAGTTTTATAATTTTGGCGTTGTTTGTTTACTTTTTGTTATGAAAAACAGAAACATAGAGCACAAAGATTGTTCAGACATAAAGCAGAGAGACTAGCATAATGAATACCTAAAACCTAGCGCCTGCATTGAACAGTTGTTTATATTTTGCCTCATTTGTTTCATCATCCTTTTCTGCTGGAGAGTTTTAAAGTAAACATAGGGAAGCGGCTGTGGCTCAATCAGTGGGGCTCCCGTTTACCATATGGGGGGCCCCGGGTTCGGTTCCCGGGGCCTCCTGGTGAGGGCGGGCCCGCCCGCATGGCGTGGTTAGCTGACCCAGCGAGCACAAGCAGCAAGGGGGGGATAAGTGAATAAATAAATAAAATCTTAAAAATAAATAAAAATAAAGTAAACATAGACATAATATGTACCCATAAATATTACAATATGCATCTCTTTTTAAAAAGGACACTTTCCTACATAACCACACCACCATTTTCACACCTAACTAAAACTAACAATAATTACCTAATATCAAGTCATAGAAATCTGGATTCAGTTGCCTCAAAATGTTGTTTCCAGCAGATTTATTCAGACCAGGATCCAATCAAGGACCACATATTGTATTTGGTTACATCTTTTGTAACCTGGAATATCCTCCCTGTCTTTCCTATGCCCCCTTCTTTTATTCTCTTGGAATAACGTTGTCTTAAAGAAATCAGGCCACTTTCTGGATTTGTCTTATGGCTTCTCTGAAGTGTTCTTGTTTCTCCTTTGTATTTCTTGTTACCTGGAAGTTAGATCTAAACATTGGATTAGATTCCATTTACTCTTCTGAATAAAGACTCAACCACCCACATTCTTAGGGATTGAGGTAATTTCTAGAGAATGGTTTTTGTTTATTTGCTAGGTTTATTTTTGTTGGGCTTTTTTTTTTTTTTTTTAAACTGGCACTGTTTGTAATTATTGGGTCTGTTTGTGAGAGCTGACCAGCTTCAGGAATAAAATTGTTCCTGCTGAAGCCAGGGGTACTGATTGGGCCATCTCTCTCCTGGCCACACTATGAGCAGGCCAAACCCAAAAAGAGGATGGACAAATGAAAGAAACTAGGGAATTATTTCTTTCTTGCTGGCTATTCAGTAACTATTCTGGTAAATATTTAGTTGAGTGCCTCGTATGTGTAAAGTGCCAGATGCTTTAAGTAATATGAAAATGAAAAGAAAAGAAAAAAAAAAAAAATACGGACAAAATCCATGCATTCCCAGTCCAGTAGGACAGACATTCAGCAGGTGTCATGAGGGTTATTGTTTCTAAAGTTAATATATACATATGTTATAATGCTTAAAGCTGCTGCTATGTAACATGATGCAGCTTTGGGGGCAGCAGCACAGGAATGAAAGAGGTGCACTTGGAATCCCAATGATTTAGGTTACCAACTTACCAAACTTTCTGAGCTCAGTTTTCTTATCTGAAAAATGTGGGGATATTAACTTCTTCAAAGGGTTGCTGTGAAATTAAATGTGATGGTATATGTAAAAGCCCAGGGCATTGCTTAACATGGAGTAGACACTCAATAAATGACAGATATTTCCCATTGTTTCTAAACAGTAAGTAGTGTGTCAAATATGAATTTTCCCAATAATGAGGATTTCAGTTATTTGCTCAAATAACCATATAGAAAGAGTTGCATGGTGTTGCAAACTCTGTTTCAAGTCAGCTCAGGACCAGCCATTGTTCAGTCTCTTTAATATTCCAAGTTTGCAAATCAGAAAACCCAAATCCAATTCTTTACCATCTAACATTAGTCATTGCAGCGTTTTATCCTTCTGGGAAGATGTATTCAGGTCTATAGAGAAGGGTACCTGTCATATGAGTTAATAATGAAATCAATGATGATAAAACATCAATAAGGTCCAAAAGACCTTGAGGTTAACTCTCAATATTTAAAAACATAAAACAACACAATTCTCATGTTTTTTAATATGTTAACAACAAACTTCTGGTGTGAGGACTTGGCACAATCTTTCTGGAAGTTATCTTGACAATAAATACAAAAAAGTTTTTAAAATGCCCATTCTCTATCTCAACAATTCTACTCCTGGGAATTTATCCTAAGGATCTCTGCAAAGATATCTGCACAAAATGAGCATCCATGGTGGACACAGAGAAGCTCACCCAAATCTCCATTCAGGAGAACTTCAGGGAATGGGGTCAGCAGTGAGCCTCCAGCTGACGGCACCTTAGGGACTGCCTCAGCCACAGTGCACAGCCCAAACCAATGCCACACCCTTCCCAGAGCAACCCATATCTGGTGACTGAGTGAGGTGAAGTTATAAAAGTCCAGCCATTTCCATCCAGTATGGAGCAACTCTGATGGGCCTTTGTGTAGACCCATGGGGTGTGCTGAAGCTGAGGCACAGGTCGACTTCTCCCACTTTCAATCCTGCTTCCCTTCACAGGCACCCACCCCTCGTAAATATCTTGCACCTCAAACTCCATCTCTATATGCTTCCAGAGGACTCAACCTGTGAAGGCATCAAGCATGATTTGTAAAAAAAAAAAAAAAAAGAGAGAGAGAGAGAGAGAATCCCAAAGCAATCTAAACCTCCAACAATAAAGATGGTGGAATAAATTATGGTAGTGCCATACAGTGAGATACTGTGCAGTCATTAAACTGTAAAAAGATAGTGACACAGGAGGATGTTTACAATATATTGCAAAGTGAAAAGAAGTAGTGTGTAAAGCACTGTAATTTATAATGGTATTTTTTAAATGTATACTTTTTTCCACATGGAAAAGGTTAGAAAAACCTCCACTCAAATTTTTTTAACAAATCAATTTTATTGATACATATTAATAAAGAAAACAATTCATCCAAAGTGTGCAGTCAATGGTATTTGGTATAATCACATAGGTGTGCATTCCTCACTTCAATCATTATTAGAGCATTTTCATTATTTCAAAAATAATAATAAAAAACACAAGAAAATTCTTCATCTCTCAATCTCTCTCTGTTTCTTCTGCTGTACATAGCTGTTGTTTCTGGCTATTCTTGCACAATTATTTATTTATTAAGCAGTTTTACTGAGATATAATCACATACTATATGATCTATCTGAAGTATATAATCAATGGCTTTTAATATAATCACAATGTTGTGCATTCATCATCACAAAAAATTTTAGAACTATTTCATTACTTCAAAAAGAAAAACTCCACACCACTTAGTGTGCCTTCCCTAGCCCTACATAACCTCTAATCAAATTTCATCTTTATAAATTGATTTATATTTATATTTTATATAAATGGAATCAAAATATGTTACACAACATACCTCCACCCAAATTTTGAACACTGGTTACTTCTGGATGAAGATTTTGTACTTCTCTTTCTTTTCCAAGCTTTTTGAAAAAAAAAAAATATGTATGTTACTCTTATAGGTGAAAAATTTGATGACACAAAGGTATGTCCAAAATTTGACTTTCTCATCCCACAAACTTCAACCTCCTCCTGTCCTTCCCCAACTTGGGAAATGGTACCACACTTAAAATTTGGGAATCATGCTGGATTTCTGCAGCTCTCACCCCCAAGTCCACCTCTTTTCCAATCCTTACAGTTCTGCCTCCTAAATATTTCTCCAGCTGGCCCCTCTGCTCCTTCCCCATTTCTATTACCTTAGACCCGGCCCTCATTAGTTCTCCAATAAATTTCAGAAATAGTCCCTCTAGTTTCTTCTTTCCTCATACTACCACCAAATGACCTTTCTAAAACATAAATCTCATCCCGCTTCCACTACCCTCCTGAAAAACACTCCCAGTTACCTTTAAGAAACAAATGATGGCTGTCAGCATATCAACCAGCATCCTTCGGGATTTGCCCACCTCTCTAACCATGTCTTGCCCCCTACTTTTCCCTGTGCATAAATTTGCTTCTTTCCCTCCCTTTACCTGCTTTCTTCCTACTTTTTCTTCCAGGCTCAATTCAGGCCTCTTCCTTCCCAGACTCTATATTACTTTCCTAGGCCTGCCATAACAAAGTACCACAAACTGCGTGGCTTAAAATAACAGAAATGTATTCTCTCAGAGTTCTTGAGGCTAGAAGTCTAAAATCAAGGTGTCGGCAGGGCCATGCTCCTGCTGAAGGCTCTAGGGGAGAATCCTTCCTTGCCTCTTCCGAGCTTCTGGTGGCTCCTGGCCATCCTTGGCATTCCTTGTTGTCTAGCTGCATCACTCCAGTCTCTGCCTCCCATGTCACATAGCTTCTCTGTGGCTCTGTGTGACCTCTCTGCTTCTTGTAAATACAGCTGTCATTGGATTTAGAGTCCACCCTAATCCAGTATGACTTCCTTTTAGTTTGATTATATTTGCAAAGACACTATTTCCAAATAGTACCAGGGGTTAGGACTTGAACATATCTTTTGGGGCAACACTACAGAGCCCTTCAAGAAATTTTTCAGATCAGTCCAGGCTAGATTAGGTATCTCTTCTTTATGTAATCAGAGCCCCTCTCATGAGGGATTTCATTGTCTTTTTTCCTCGTTGCACCATGAGCAATGTAGAGTGCCTCCTGGCTCAGGGGCCCGCACATAGCTGATGTACAACAGCTCTTTATTGCCTGGAATGTATGCAGGTGTGTGTGTGTGTGTGTGTGTGTGTAAAACGTATAACTCATTGCACAGAATTAATAACACTTCAATAAGAGCAGAGTAGAAAATATCGTTGATTGCTCACTGCCCCACTTGGCAGCTAATACAATAATTTCCTCACCACAGGCTTTCTTCACAGAAGCACTGTTGATAATTTGGGTCAGGGATTCTTTGTTATGGAGGACTGTAAGATGTAGCACCCTTACAGATGTAACAACCAAAAATGTCTCCAGACATTGCCAAATGTCCCTTAATAGACAAAAGTGGCACGAGTTGAGAAACACTGCTCACAGGGAGACAGTGGCTTTGTTGGGAAATGATTTCATACAGTACAAATATAACTTAGACCCAAGTGTTTTGCAGCAAGTGGGGTGGAGTTGCGTGGAAAGAACTTAGGGTGAGTTGAGGGCAGGGTTATTGAGGAAGATGGAGTGGAGAGAAGCTGGGTTGAATTACCTGGGGCAAAGACTACAAGGGAGAAGTTTCCTGGTGGCTGGAAAGACTTGAGTAAAGTGGGAATTGTCCTAATAAAAGAACTGAACTTTGCATTGTTATTGTGCTGGTTCAAACAAATGTCAACTCTTGTGGGTCCACAGAGTTGGACCACCTAGTAAGCATGTATATTTCTTGTGCTTGTATAACACTTTAACTAACAGAAACAATCATTTCTAAAAACTAGATAAGAGACATATTAAAAATAATGATAAAGTCCCAGTTATCCCATTTCCATCCAAAAAACACGCCCTTTAGTGTTAGTAATTAGAGAGTTATGATGTTGCCAGTACTTAACATAATGATATTCAGATAGGTGGGTTCAAGTCTATATTTGAAAATTGAAGCCAGAGAGAAAAAAAGAGGCCAAAACATTACAGATAATGATTAAGAAAAGAAGAAAAGAGGGGGAAAGTAGAAAGGCCAGAAAGCAAGAATGGGAAAAACGAGATGAATCCTATATTATATGACTCCCCAAAAAGGCAGACAAGCCTTGAGGAAGTTTTTAGTGCAGCCTTAGGATGATGACGAGTTCTTCCTCCAGGGGATGAAAGCAAGGGGCCTAAATGTGCCTTCTGTTGCTGCTGGATGGTTGGGAAGGGATAAATGAGATGAGAAATATTTCCATCTAATCTCCCTTCCCCTTGCTTGCACAGACATCTCATTAAGAGATCAGCTGAGGGGAGCGGATATAGCTCAGTGGTTTAGTGCCTGTTTCCCATGTTTGAGGTCCTAGGTTCAATACCTGGTACCTTCTTAAAAAATAAAAAAATAAGAAACTTTCAAAACACGGGACCAACTCCATTATTTATAGAGCAGTTGGTTATTTTCTTCCTTGCTATAAAGATCCTAAGTGTTTGTTCTTTTTAAAATATGTAGAGAAGTTTCTTAAAACTCAAATTATTTAACAACAACAAAAAAATCTAAGACCTTTGTTATTGTTGTTTTTTAAGGTCCTGAATTCCAGCTAAGAATTGCAGAACCACATTATAATTCTCTAAGTGATAGCACTGACATCAAAAGAACTTGCCCTAGAATTACCTTTAAAATAAACTATTGGGGCTTCTGGGAAAGATGAAGGAGAAAAGGCATGTTTACTAAATAAACTGTTCTTCTGGAAGCCCAGTGAAATGAATAAAATAAACTCTGCATTTTCTCTAAAAGCATATCTTTTCATAAGGATAATCAAAGATAAAAATAGTCAAGTTCGGTTTTTTTCTCTAAAACATTTGTTTTTTTTCCTCTCTGTTTTTATGCATAGGTAGAGAAGTTCTACCTGACATCTCATCAACTTTACTTGAAAAGAAAAATAACTTCACTCTCTGTTCAAACTGTTCTACTGAGAAGACCAGAAAAAGTTTTAAGCACAGTGTTTATCACTTTACTAGTACTTTGGAACTTGTAATAGCGATTCTTATTTGCAGTCTCCCTAGTCTGTGAATACTGGATGGGAGTCAATAACATGGCTTCAAAAAGGGAAAGATTAAATAAGTACAGATTGGACTGTTCTGGGAGACAAGTGACCAAAGTTCTAGTCCTAGCTTGACTCCTAGTCCTAGTGAGACCCTTGATTTAAAACCCCAGTGATTGCCAACAAACTTCACTCTCACCTCGATGCAGTGTGAAGAAACCCTACAAACAGCTATGGAATGAAGCTCAGGGATCCAGCAGGGCCACAGATTCTCAGGCCTTGTGGAGATAGGTCCAGTCCTCCTTCACGGGACAAAAATAATCATAGGGGTGGAAGGAGGCTTTTAAAAGCGCAAACTCAGGCTAGTGGCCTTTTCGGAAGTAGAAGAATTTTCTTTTTATCAACTTCAGCTTCTTTTCTGACTATGAAGAATGCAAAAGGCAAGGAGTGGGACTCCACAGAGAAGTTGGGTGAAGAATGCGTGACTCCCAAATTTGAACCTGTGTCAGTAGAATCGGAGGAAGAACAGTGGGCTTCCAGCGAACCCAGCACATCAGGTTTACCAAGAATCTCGACTAAGGGCACCAAACGGAAAAAAACATGTGAAAGATGACAAAGCTTCCTGTTCACAAGAGAATGCATCATGCAAAGGCAGCCCAAAACCTCGGAAGAAGATAGCAATTTCTCCATTACCATCTAAACTGCCACCAGTCAACGTGCTTCACCGAGACATCGTGTTGGCCTGGTGCCATCAGCTAAAGCTGAGCACCAGAGGCCAGAAATTAGAAGCATATAAGCGACTCTGTGAATATGCTTACCCAAATCAAAAGGATATCCCTGTCACAGCAAAGGAGGCCAAGATCCAGACACGGTCCCAAAGAAAATCAAAGTGGGAAATGCCTCTGGAAAGTTCTGAGAAAAGGAAGATGTCTTCTGAGGGCACTGACCCTCCGGAAGTGGCTCCTCCCCCTGAGGACAGTGTATCTGCCCTTGAAGAATCTAGTCTTCTTGAGGGAGTTAATACAGTTGTGGTGACCACATCTGCCCAGGAGGCCGTGTTGGCCTCCTGGACGAGTATTGCAGCTAGGGCCAGGAAAATGGACACAGTGGAATCACCACAAGAGGTCTCTGGTGTCAGGTGGTATGTGGTGCATGGAAGAAATCTCCCTGTAAACACAGATGGTTGGGTTCACCTGCAGTTTCAGGCTGGACAAGCCTGGGTCCCTGAAAAACAAGGAAGAGTGAGTGCACTCTTCCTGTTACCTGCCTGCAGTTTTCCACCCCTGCACCTGGAGGACAATATGTTGTGCCCCAAATGTGTTCAGAGGAACAAAGTCTTAATGAAAAGCCTACAATGAGATGACAATACCAGGAAAAGGACACTTCCATGATTGCAATTGTTGGTAGAAAAGGTCCACAACTGACTCTATGGTGGCACTGACAGCTGAGCCCTGGACCTCACCACGCCCTCCATGTTCCCTGTTCACAGGGCACACAAACTGGTGGGTTGCAGATTTTACCCTCAGGCCCCAACAGTGCCTGCTCCTTCGTGGGTTGGGATATACAGGAGACTGTTATGTTCAAAAATACAAAAAACATTTTGCAAATTTATTCCTGTTTAATAAGATGAAAAAGTTGTCCATAATACCAAATACCTATCCTCCTGAAATAGAACTGACTTCAACAGCTCTTATAAGTGGGGAGTACTTCAGCTGACCATTGTGGAGTTGAGCGAAGAGGTAACAGAAGTTTCCCCTTGTACTGGACTTCCACCTCAGAATACTGACTGCTTTGGCAACTGCTCCTTTTTAATTCTAAGTGTAGTGATTTCAAACAGTTGAAATTTTTTTTTTTTTTAATTAAAAATTTTCTACATGATTCTTAAATACAAAACAGAATTTTTCCCAAAAGTTATTCTTCATTCAGGCTTCTGTGATTTGGCTCTGGAATCAAGACAGGGTCCTTTCCCAATCTTTATGAATTAAATTAGAAATATGTATATAAAACACGTTATCACCCATTGTATTTAGTGGGCCATGGTCATTGCATGCAAATGATTATTAATGTGTTTATCTCAAAAAAGTGTCAAGAAAAGAAAGTATGATTTTTTTTTCATGACTCATTTTTAATTTTTTATGTACTAATTAAATTTATAGCCATGTGAATTTTGGAAAAGACCTGATACTTTTCATTTGGCCTGTGGGTTTTTTGTTTTGTTTTGTTTTGTTTTTTAATGGCAGTTTCCCATGTTTTATTATTATGAGTAAGGGAGGTTTATTTTTATTTTTATTTTACTCCTATGAAGATATAAAAAGTAATGCAGTAGAGGAAATGGTAAAGTTGGAAAGTTTGTAGCCATCATTGTGTAGACTGGTTTGGGCAAGAATCCTCAATAAATGTTAAAGCTAGAGTGGAAAGTTTGTTGAGAGACAGGATATTTCCACAGTCTCAACAGTGAACCCTCACAAATTGCTCATTAACAATCAGAGGTCAAAGAAATGTAGCAGCACAGCAAGGAGGTTAAAGGCAACTGATAAGACCTAAATCCAGGTATAATCACTTTACTAGGCTGTCAGGGGGCAATTTACTAAACTTTGCTGTTCCTGCATTTCTCCATTGTAAAAAGAGTACACAGGTAGTATTCTAGGGATGATATCAGGATTAAAGGAATCAAAACACAAAGGAATGACATCTTAGTCTGTGTATCTATACAATGTGGCTAATTACAATACCCACTTTAGAGGGGTTTTGTGAGGATAAATGGTTAATTTATGTGAAATAGTACTGTGTAAGGCACATAATGTTATTTCAATGTTATCAGTATTACCTGGCACATAGTAAGGCCTCCACAGATGTTAAAGTGGTATAAAAAGAAAAAAAATGTGTATGTGTATATAGGTGTGAAATCTCAAAATATTAATAAATCATTATGGACCCAAATAATAATAATAATCATAGGAAAAGAGGCCAGCCTTGGACCCAGCTCAATCAGAAGAGTTTCCATGAAACGAAATAGGGTTTCTCTGAAGGTGGGGATCAGTTTAGAATTCTCAAAAAAACAAAAAACAGATGAGCTTAAGGTAAACTACCAAAGTCTCCCAGAAGATCTGGGGCAAAGAATGGTTCATCCATGACTACTACAAGTTTCTTTCATCCCTGTGGACAGAATTAGATCACTCAGGCCGAATTCTTCCAATCCTATGTAACTGAAATATAAAAAAACAAAAACAAAAACAAAAAACAAAAATTCCATGATACTGGGGCTTCCTCAGGGCAGAGAGAGAATACATTTGTCTACTGTTCCATTTCTGCTTTCAGAAATTAATTGGGCAGGAAGTCCTGCCTAAGACTTTGGTGTGGTCACACAGATTTTTACATGCCCATATTTTCTTTTTCTGAATCTTTGTATAGTTAAGGGTAGTGATCAGGGTTATATGACTGTGTTATTTGAAGAAGTAATATTATGGGCTCTGTTTTATTTTTGTCTAGATAACAGAAAAATATGAGGGAAAAAGGCCTGAAACTATACTGTGTAAAGTGTAAAAAGACTATTTTTTATGGACAGGAAAAGTTCTTTGCAAGATATATTGGCTTTACCCTCTAAATTAGAGGTAGAGTAGGCATTACTATCTCAGAATCCTCAGGATTGGGGAATGAATGATGGATTAGAGTAGACTTACTGTTATTCTACTATAGATTATTGTTATTCTAGCAATGAAAGAACTTTTATCATTGATGTGGAGGCAGTGGCCACTGGAGGTTCTGAGGGGAGAACAGGTGTAATATGGGTGCATTTTTAGGACTTGGGAATTGTCCTGAATTGTCCTGAATGACATTGTAATGACAGATACAGGCCATTATATATCTTGTCATAACTTACAAAATTGTGCGGAAGAGAGTATAAACTACAGTCTAAATTATAATCCACACTTAGTGGCAATGCTCCAAAATGTGTTCATCAATTTTAACAAATATACCACACTAATGTAGGATGTTGTTAATATGGGAAAATGTGGGAGGGATAGGGAGTGGGGCATATGGGAATCCCCTATATTTTTTATGTAACATTTTTGTAATCTAAGTATCTTTTAAAAAATAAAAAAGTATATTTTAAAAAACCTTAAACCAAAAAAATAAATAAAAATAAAATAAATAAATAAATAACGATATATTGGTTTTAGGGAAATATTTCCTTCCCTTAAATACAGACTTAGAATTTCTGGGAATAGTTATTTGATGTTGGGAGATCTTTGGTGTGTGTGTTTTATCCAGAAGGTACCCAGAAGAGACCAAAAAAACATCATGAAGAATAAGAAAGCTTATGTTTACTTCCCACCCACCCAGAAACCTCAACAGAGACAGCATTTGTCATGCCGACAGCTGCCCTGTAGGGTCCGTTATAGGAGTTCACTGTCGTCACCATCCCACCCGCCTCTCAGACTTCACAAAAATGTATTCCTGTGGATTCTTTTGTCTAAGGGAGATGAATTTTAGGGTGAAACCAACTCCTGTAGGTAGTGAGTGAAATATTCTTAAAATAGGGTGGAGATTGGCACTATAAAATATTTATGAAAGGTGATCTCTCCAAGAAATGAAAGCAAGGTGGACCTTGATAAAGGATAGCAAGGCTAGCCAAACCATATACTTGCTAGTGGATTCTGAAAATAGTTATACTCAATATAGAGATGTAGGATAATGGCAGGCATTGCTATATTCCAATTCTCTCCTAAAGTATGGAAACCTTCAGTAAAGTGGGACACATAGCTTTAGGGTAGTGGTGCCTTAATGCCAAATGTGAGGCAAAGTGCTACCAGGGAAGGGTTATTGTCACTAATGATGAGACAAACAGAAACTGAGAGTTCAATAGAAGTAAGCAATTGAACAAGAGATGGCTGGAGATAAATAAGCTCTTAGGAATCCTTGAAATTATGTGGAAAAGCCTGGGATGGTGATTCAATCCACTATATTTGAAATTAAAGGAGATGTAACTCCAGAACGTCAAAGACTTGGGAATACCCAGGACTCTTGGGTATCATTTGCATTTATGACTGACATATTCTCCTAGTAATGGAATGCTCCAGACAGAAGGTTATTTGCCCATCACTTCACTTTCCAAAGTTTTACTGTTAGTTGCACCATGGCCAATATTTTCAGTAATTTTTATCTTTACTTAACACTCTCATATAAAAACAAATCTAGGGGAGCGGATGTGGCTCAAGCGGTTGAGCATCTGCTTCCGACATGGGAGGTACCAAGTTCGATTCCCCGTGCCTCCCCCCCCCAAAAAAGCAAACAAAAAACTAATTCAGGGGAACTGATGTCGCTCAGTGGTTGAGCACCAGCTTCCCACTTATGAGGTCCCTGGTTTAATCCCCAGCCCTGGTCCATTAAAAAAAAAACACAAACAAAACACCCAAATCTAAATCGGTGAAGTTCAATAGCCAAGGTTGTCAACATTTTACAGGAAATATTTTATTTCACAACACTTAAAATACATTCCCAATGTAATTATAAAAAACATTTTGACTTTTCTGATGCTGCTTTAGAAATTATAGAAAATAAAAATTATGGGAATAATCATCCAAGAAGTTCTCTCTGAATTTATACCTGTGTAAAAATACATGCCTGGGAAAGCTAAAAATAAACATGGGGGAAAAATGAAAATGTATTTATCAACAAAATATTTACTGGGCAACAAAAAACATTTAATGACTTTGCAGGGCATTATCCCAGTTAGCAGAGATGCAAAGATGAATAAATGCTAGTCTCCAAAAGACAAACACAAATATCAACCCAAAAAATGTTTCTTTAAGTATATTTTACGTTTAATTCAAATTTTAAAGACAAAGATTATTTTCACTTTTCTAGTGGTTTGCAGAAATTTCAAACCACTCTCAAAATAATTATAATGTAAAATTAATCTGTTTTTCCTTTTTATTTTTACAACAAAATAAGAAACTCCTAAGTCCTTTATAGCAATATTTCATTTGGCAAATTCTTTGCCAAAGAAATGGTTTGTTCATTAAGCTCTAGTGGCCAGAAAGAAGTTTATTGACTGCTAAATCAGAAGAAAAGGAGTTATTCATTTTCAGATCTGGTTTTTATTGGTATCCTGATATCATTCAGCCAGTACAATGGGAGGAAAAAACATTTTTCTCATTCATAACTAAATTCTTTCAAAATCAGCTATTAATATTCTCTTTGTTTATTGCCAGACCTGTTAAGCAGATCTAATGTCAGGTTAGAATAGGGGTCGTAAATCAACCTGACACCCACCTTAAGCATCCATTTCTGGTTTGGCTCTTTTGAAGGGGACCTGGGCTTATAATTCTTAAAGCCTTAAAAGTATGGTTAGGTAGGAGCATTAATTATGAAGGTAGTGCTTACAGACAATTGCAAGATTTAGAAAAAGGATGAGAAAAACTTTTCAAAGCAAAGTCCAGCAGGACTTTAGAAATACTGGATACACAAACCTAAACTAAAACTGAGCTTGAGTAGCTTGGTTGACATTTCTGCATTCTCTTACCGCGCTGTATGTAAAAGCATCTTACAAACTATGAAGTGTCTTACATTATCTTAATATCTTCCACCACCCAGGCATAGACTACCAGTGCAAGGTATCATCAATGGTGACAAAATTGATGAGAGGGAATTTAAACTGTGCAGTATTGTAGTTATTGACAATAGAAGTTCAGGTTGAAATGCCTGGAGAGAATCTGCAAAGCTGACTTAGGTCTATCTCAATTGCAGCATTTACTTCTTGCTTTCCTGCTGACCTCTTTTTTTCACCTGCATGTATTCCTGAAGAAGAGCCAGATGGAGACACCCTGCATTAGTGCTTTCAAACAACAATGTCGACATATTCAGAGGAACTGTCCTCTGTCCTCCAGACTCCTTCCCCGAGATACAGCCAGCCCACATATACTACTGATATGGGCATGGGGCAGTTGCCTCCAAATTTCCAGAGCCCAGAGCTCTGTTTCAGTATGAGAAGTACACTTGCAAAAGGTGGAAATATTGTATATTCTAATTTTCTTCATAGCAGTTGTAATAAAATTAAAATAGGTTCACACCATAACCATATATTGAACTTAATTGACCTCAGGTCATTCCTGAACCATATTGAAATTCAACAAAATTCAAATAGCTATAAATGAAGCATGAATAGTAATAATAAATGGGAATGTTGAAATAATTGCTCAGGATGATTTAGATTCTGTAAACATAGCTATCAAAAAGAAAAACCGCGTTCTTGGCCCCTATGAGTAAAAGATTCAGATAAAATGTTTTTCTAATGAGCAGTGTGCTTAGGTATGGTATTATTACAGGAAAAACCAAAATTCCAGTCATCCTTGCTAAATTGCATGTCTGCTAACTTCAGCTATTTGGGGATTTTTTTAAGTTAAATCATTTCTGAGCCACAGAAGGAATATGCATAGTTCTCTTGTGCATGGAAATGAAATATGACCTATTCATTCCATCTTCTTATTTAAATTCTCTTGAACATTAAGTGAATCTGATGATTCGTGAAACAAACTTTAAAACTCCTTTTAATATGGTTTGGTGCAATCTTGGGATGATGATAATAATAGCTACCAGTTTTGAATACTGGGCCTTTATATACTTCATTTATAATTCTCACAAAAAACCTACATTTAGAGTAATATTATTGAAGGTACTCTTATTGAAAGTGTTAATAATTTTCCCAAGATCACTCAGTCAGTCAAGAACCAAACTAGTTCTAACACTAAAGAAGATCTAAGGGTTAAGGAATTAGAAGCCGAGAGACCAGTTAGACAATCACAGCAGTAATTGAGGCAAGGGTTAATAGGGACTTGAACTAGGACATGAAGGTGTAGGCAGAGTGGTGAGGATAGATGCAAATGATGTTTGAGAGAGAATGAACAGGGTTTGACAACTACCTAGATTTCAAGGGGAGGAAGGAATCTAAGATGCCTCAAAGATCACTTTTTGAGTCAGAGACTATTGAACGGGACAATTGTAGAGAGAAAAGGGTAAATTCAGATTGGGACATGTTGAATTTGGGGCATTTATGTGCTATCCAAGTAGAAAGGAACAGTCAGTCTTGGATATAAAGGTATGATATTTGGATGGGAGAACAGGGTCAGGCAAGATTTGGAAGTTAGACTTTGATAACTAAAACCATAAATTTGAGTAATGACTCCAAATGATGTATACAGGATGCAGAAAGTTAGAAGACAGCCACAATATCACTTGGCAGCACTCAAAGATTGAGTAGAGAAAGAGGATCCTAAAAAGGAATGAGTAGAAAAGAGTATGTTGTAAGGAAGAGGGTGTGCTCACGAATGTCAAATAAAACAGGTCAAAAAAGAGAATGACAGGATTGGGGAATGAATGATGGACTAGAGTAGACTTATGTTTACTCTACTATAGGTCTATTGTTATTCTCATAATGGAAGAACTTTTATGTAGAGGCAGTGGCCACTGGAGTTTCTGAGGGAGGGAGAGGGAAAAACAGGTGTAATATGGGGGCATTTCTGGGACATTGGAATTGTCCTGAATGACATTGCAATGATGGATACAGACCACTGTATATTTTGTCATAACTTACAAAATTGTGCAGGACAGAGTATAAAATTTAATGTAAACTATAAGCCACACTTAGTGGCAATGCTCCAACATGTGTTCATCAATTTTAACAAATGTACCACACTAATGAAGGGTGTTGTTAATGTGGGAAAATGTGGGAGGGGTAGGGAGTGGAGCATATGGGAATACCCTATTTTTTTAAAAAATGATTTACTTATTTCTCTCCCTCACCCCCCTCGTTTTTGCGCTTGCTCTCTGCTCTCTGTGTGTTCCTCTCTGTCTGCTTGTCTTCTTTTTAGGCAGCACCAGGAACCGATCCTGGGACCTTCTGGAGTGGGAAAGAGGCACTCAATCTCTTGCACCACCTCAGCTCCCTGGTCTGCTGCATCTCCCATTGTCTCTCCTCCTCCTCTCTTTTTGTTGCTGTGTCAGCTCTCCACCTTGTCACCTTGCTGCGTCAGCTCTCCACACGGGCCAGCTCTCTGCTCAGGCCAGCCTGCCATGCAGGTCAGCTTGCCTTTCACCAGGAGGTCCCAGGAATCAAACCCTGAACCTCCTACATGGTAGATGGGAGTCCAATCGCTTGAGCCACATCCACTTCCCCCCTATATTTTTTATGTAACATTTATGTAATATAAAATATTTTTTTAAAAATAGAAAAAGTATTTTTTAAAAAAGAGAGAATGAACGAAAGGTGCTTACTGGAATTGGCAATTTAGGAAGTCAGTGGTGCTCTCAGTCAAAATTCCAAAGATACTCATTCGAGGACAAAGGCCATGTCTCCCCAGGACTCAAATTTATCCTCAATCTAGTACAGTGCTCTGCACATAGGAGGGCCCAGGTAGGTGATTAATCTATCTTGCAGAACAGGAGGAGAAGAGATTAATTCAGGGAGTATGAGACACTTCTTTCAAGGAACTTGGTAGAGAAGGGAGAGAAATGAGATAATAACTAGTGCAGTACAGGATCAACAAAAAAGTTTTAAAATAGTATTTGTATATGAGGGGAAAAGCCAACAGGGAAAAACTGAGAACAGAGGAAAGAAATGGAATGATTGAAGGACCTCTGGTGGGGGTAAGGGATGCATCATCTGGCAAAGCATTTAAACTTTAATGAGGGGACGGAGGTGGCTCAAATGGTTGGGCGTCCGTCTCCCATATGGAGGGACCCGGGTTCGATCCCCGGGACCTCCCGGTAAAAATAAATAAAATTAAAATTAAATAAATAAATAAATAAACTTTAATGAGCATCTGAGCCCCCCAGAAGATCTTGTTTAATACAGATTTGGATGCAGCAGGTAGGTGGACTGAGGTTTTGCATTTCTAACAAGCGCCCAGGTGATACTGAGGCTGCTGGTCCATGGACCACACTTTGAGTAGTGAGTTTCTGGAACACAGTTGAAAAGGTGACTTTGGGCAAGAGGAATAGACATCTCTTCCATTGAGATTGGAGCTCCCAGCTGATGGGACTGCTTAAAATGGGGGAGATTTCCTAATATTTAATTTTTACTTTTTCCCACTAAATGGCTGCTTTAAGAGAATTGCTTCACTAGAAAATTTCTGGCTTTGGTAATTTAAGAATTTTAGTGCATTCACAAATTGATAGCATGATACTAAGGCTATGGCATAAAATATAGAAGTTATTAAAAAAAAAGACATTATTAGGATCTCTAAAAATTATCTAAACTTCATTGTTTCCTGGAGAGAGCTCCACACCACCATCACAGTCATCCAACTGGCAAACCTGACCATGTTGTTTCCCAGCTTTAAAAAATCCTTCTTTGATTCTGCAAAATCCCATCTTCCACATGAAATATGAAGCCTTTAGCCTTTCAGCCTAATCTCCCTCCAGTGTTCTATATACAACCTAATATGTCGAATGAAATGAACTAACTATGGCTCATTGAATATATGTAACTATCAGACTTTTCTGTGCTTGTAGACCCATTGTTTGCTCTTGCTGACACTTTTCTTCTTCTTTGCCTTAAAACTCCTATTCATTAAGATTTAGCTCAAATAAGCCAACTTTTTTTAAGTTTTTTTAAGCCAATTCTTATTCGAGATGAATAAGCCTTGCTTGCCGCCTCTTCTTGTAGTTTTGTGTTCACTTTACAATGGCATTGTTAAGCAGTTGTGCCAGAGACCATATGGCCCACAAATTTTTACTATCTGACCTTTTACATAAAAAGTTTGCCATCCCCGCTTTCAGCTAATATGGCATCATGTGTGCCCCTTTATTCTAGTACCCTCTAAACTGTATTGAAATAACTTGTTTACTTGTCTCTCCAGTTACATGGTGGGTTTGTTTTTTTCTTTTTTTTTTTTTTACAATTAGGGACCACAGCTCTAAAAATCCCCAACCTATATTTGACACAGGGGAGCTACTCAATGGATACAAGTTACTTTAAGCAGGAGGAATGAGAACTTGCAGATTGTAAGTAAAACACCTTAGCCATAGCATGAAATAAAGCAGTGGCATCAACCTATACCAGTAGCAGTTCTACTCTACCCCTCCATACACTTGCATTTTTTTTTTTTTTTTTTTTTTAAGATTTTATTTATTCATTTATCCCCCCCTTGCTGCTTGTGCTCGCTGGGTCAGCTAACCACGCCGTGCGGGCGGGCTTGCCTTCACCAGGAGGCCCCGGGGCCTCCCATATGGTAAACGGGAGCCCTACTGATTGAGCCACAGCCGCTTCCCGATACACTTGCATTTTTTAACCCAGTTTCATTTAAGAGTATCCTTGATGAAACAGCAAAAATCATTAATTTTTATTAAATATCAATTCTCAAATACACAACTTTTAAATATTCCCTAATATACTATGCATTAAGCCCTTCTGATGGTTTGCTAGGGAGAATGGACTTGGGCAATTGTGTGAAATACAAGCTGAAGCAGTTTCTTTTTTGTTGTTTTATGAAACATTATTTGAAAGAAGGAGTAACAAACTATGGTTGTTCAAACTTAAGTATTTGGCAGATATGTTTTTTGAAAACGAATTAAGTGAGCCTCTCATTTCAATGAAAACAAATGGCAGTATTAGTTGTTAATAGCTATATTCAAGCTTTCAAGAGAAAATTGTATTTTGGAAAATTTGTATCTGCTACTGTGAGTGTGACAGTTTTTTGTTTGTTTGTTGTTTTTAAATTAGGAAGTACTGGGGATTGAACCCAGGACCTCGTACATAGGAAGCAGGTGCCCAACTGAGAGCTACACCCACTCCCTGACAGCTTAAGACTTTTCTGATGTGATAGATGGTGATGTTAAGGAATGTTTTTTTTTTCTTCTGCTATTACATGGTGAAATGTATCAATATTGGAAAGATCTGCATTATTCAATGAGCCAATATTTTCCAAATGATGCAAAAATTTTGCATGGGTAGAAGATCAATTCAAAGTACAAAATAGACCAACGGATTTTAATGTAAGAGAATACAAAAGCTCATGGATGAGTTCCAATTTCCACATTCTAACTAATCTTTAAGAAGCTACCACTTAATGAGTTTTTTGGTGCAGTATCAAAGAATATCCTCCATTATTGGAAAAGGATATTAAAATACTCCTCCCTTTTCTAGCTACGTATTTGTATGAAGCTGGATTTTCTTCATATATGTCAACCAAAACAGCATATTGCAATATAGTAAATGCAGAAGCAGATAAGTGCATCCAGCTATCTTCTTTTATGTCAGATATTAAATAGATTTACAAAACTGGAAAACAATGCTACTCGTCTTACTCATTTTTTTAAAAAAAAATTATTTTTCTTTAAAATATATATATGAACCTGTGATGGGTTGTTATTTTTAAATGAATTAATAGTCTTAAAATTTGTTTTCATTTCTAATACTTAAGATCAACAGATCTTTTAAAAATGCTCTCTGGGCACCTAATAATTTTTAAAGGTATAAGGAGATCTTGAGACCACTGGATCCCCAATTTAAAACCAGGTTAATTCTCAACAATTCCCCAATATCTACATAGCTATGAACTACAGAATTAATACCGGAAAGGATATGAGTAAACCAGTCTAAGCATTTTCTCTTCTATGTTATTAATTTTTGCTAAAGAAGTCACTTACTATAGGCATTCCATGGACACTAAGAAAACAATAGACTGTGGCTAGCTCTGAAAAGCTAAAAGCCTTCCCTGGAATACTTGTAGCAACTGAGGCACATGCTCTAGTCTTCTGACAATTAACTAGGATAGTATAGTGAAAGCTTGGCTTTAAACATTCCGTAAAAGTTTATTTTGGCCCTTTTCACAAAGATGTCCTCGAAAGCAAAGAGGGAAGCCCCTGCCCCTCCCAAAACCGAAGATGTGAAAGCCAAGAAGACAGTTCTGAAAGGCGTCCACAGGCACAAAAAAGATCATCCACACATCAGCTACCTCCTGGCAGCCTAAGACCTTGCTTCTCAGAAGACGGCACAAATATCTTCAGAAGAGCGCCTCCAAGAAACAAGCTTGACCACTTGCCATCATCAAGTTCTCCCAACCATGAAGACTGAAAACAACAACACACTTGTGTTCATCGTAGATGTCAAGGCCAACAAGCACCAGATCAAACAGGCTATGAAGAAGCTCTAGGACATTGACATGGCTAAGGTCAACACCCTGATGGAGAGAAGGCATATGTTCAACTGACTCTTGATTATGATGCTTTGGGTGTTGCCAACAAAATTGGGATCATCTAAACTGAGTCTAGCTGGTTTATTCTAAATATAAGTCTGACCATTTTTAAAAAGTTTATTTTGCCACAAGCCATACTTTCTAAAGTTCTTAAAATAAAATTGGTAGGAGAGTGGATATAGCTCAGAGGTTGAGTGCCTACTTCCCATGTATGAGGTTTGATCTCTGGTACCTCCTTAATAAAAATAATAAATAAATAAAACTGGTACTGTTATGTTCTTGAGTACTTTACATGTTCCTGATTATCAAGCTACACCAGAATGCGGCTATAAGAGCAAATATTTTTATTGTGTTGAAATAAATAGGTAAGGCATTTACATTTTGTTTATAATAGAAATCAATTCCTCATAAGAATCCGTCTTTTAAATTATACCCAGACAGTGAGATATCATGCTTTGGTATCAACAGTGAAAAAACATGAACAGTGTTAACATTTCCATTAACTTTGTACTCTTAGAAAAGAGTGTATATGTCTTTTTTTTTTTTTTTTTTTTTAGTAGAGAGGGCAAAGACAGAAGAGACTGTTTGTTTCACTTCAAATACTTAGTATTTGGAGCATAATGAAGAAAAGTTCTATTCTTGGGGTGGGGGAGGGGATGGCTTTTTACTGCTTAGGCCCTGAAGGAAAAGTTTAGTCACAATTCTTTTGTCATATTTTACTACAGGCAGTTACATATTCAGTCAGCAATGCAACTTTTCAGCAAACAGGTTTTACTGCATTTTTAAAGAGTAGTCTAATTTATAACCTTTGCATTTGCTTCAAGTCCTTAATGTTTAGGATACAAATAAAGCCTCAAGCAATTTTTTTTTTCATCTTGTCATCACAGAACATGTACAGGATACAGAGATCTTATACTTAAGCTCTTACAGGATATGCTATTAAATATGACTCTACTATTTACTTTATTACCATCTATTTTACATTTTGATAAAAGGCATAGTTTTGAACTAAACAATCTCATGAGTTATTCATAACATATCGAAATTTAGGATTTATTCTTGACCACTTGGATTCTTATTTTAAATAATTCAATTTATACTCATATCTATCTTATAGATTACAAGAGTTTCATTATATATTCCTAAATTTAATTTTAAATATTCATTTTGAAAAATAGCTTTTGGTATAGGTTGTGTTCATTTAATGCCTTTAAAACAAGGGTTCCCAACCAAACTATCAGTTAGAGAATCAGGACTTGTTTATAAACAACCTCTGTTGTCTATATATCAACCTCTATAATATCCACGTGTGGACTGCAGAAATGTCATATTTAGGACCCTCACCAATCAAGTAGGTCAAACACCAGAAGGCTGAGAACCACTACCCTAAACAAAGAAATCAAGAGAAAGATTTAGGATTACTTTTTTTTTTTTTTTTTTTAAAGATTTTATTTATTTATTCATTTATCCCCCCCTTGCTGTTTGTGCTCGCTGGGTCAGCTAACCGGCGGGCTTGCCTTTCACCAGGAGGCCCCGGGAACCGAACCCGGGGCCTCCCATATGGTAAACGGGAGCCCTACTGATTGAGCCACAGCCACTTCCCTAGAATTACTTTTAGTCAAAAGCAAAACCAGATAAGATTATACATGAAACTAATGCATGGTGGATTGATCTGATCTACTGGCACCATTGGCACCAAGAAAATAAATACCCAGAGTGAGGCTGAATCATCTACATCACAATTGTAAATACACTTTAAAGAGGTCAGATTTTGAAATCAGAAGCAGCAAAGGAAATGACAAAACTTATTCTCTGCTATAGAAAAAATAAGTATATTACACACTGCTTTTATTAGTTATTTTGTTGATAGCACAAAAGAACTTATTTTAAAATCTCAGAGAATCTTAAAAGATAAAAACATTAACTATTAAACTTCATGTATGTGTGGTATGTGTGTACATATCCCTTTAGATTATCTCTAAAAAATCTTTCACAGTGACTATACATTTTTCAAAGTGGTTTTACTTTTAACTACAGAAGATTTAGATGATATACAGTGAATTCAAACCAGAGTTATATGCCCTTGCAAGGTTGTGTGTATACACACACACACACACACACATATGTAAGCTTATCCTAAAAGATAAATTTCTATAAATAGAAAAGTTTTAAAAAATGATGAAAATATGTCTCTTTGCAATTTCCTATAAACATCAACATAGGAATATTAAGCCCATAGATGCTTCCTTTGAAAGCTATGGTAGTAGACAATCTCTCTTACACTATATTATTTTCATTAAGTGAAATAAATAGACTTATATTATACACAGCCCAATTACAAAGGTTACCTAATAAGCACTGTATACTAATCTAAGATGGAAAAAAATAAATTTAAATCTGGTTTCTTTGTTTACACACTTATTATAAAGATGGTTTTAAGTTATTAAAGACATTCACATGGAATATAGATAAATTTAGTCACAAATTAACATGGAAAATATAAGAAGTTAAATCTTATGGAGTTCATAAAACCTCCTGTTTCAATAATTTAAACCATTACACCCAGTGAAAGATGTTGTTTAGTTAAATCCCAAAAGTTTTCCAAGCAGATATATAAAGCTTCAGCTCTCATTTCAGTTCCATTTCCCCCAGATACATCATGGTCATTAAAACCAGTAAACAGAAATGACCTACAACTTGATCAGCCTTTACTATCTCTCTACTACAAGTTTCCATACAAAGTTAAACATTAATCTGGTCTATAAAGTTTTAAGAAAGTGACTAAACAAAGTATTGTAAGAAAGAGTTGAGAAAGGACAAAAATTCTAGACACATAGGTAAGAAGGAAGAAGGAGGAAATTTCTTAAGTTTCTTATGTTCTACAAGAGAATATCTCTCTGAGGTATGTTCAAAAGAATGCTAGTGAGCTCAGAGGGGTGAGAAGGCTTTCGTTTTTGAGCGGCGGATCTCCCTCTGTCCCCCAATCTGTCGAGATCTGACAAGATTAGAACTGCAGGAGAATGGACAGTGAAGTACAGAGAGATGGAAGGATTCTGGATTTGATTGATGATGCTTGGCGAGAAGACAAGCTGCCCTATGAGGATGTTGCAATACCACTGAATGAGCTTCCTGAACCCGAACAGGACAATGGTGGCACCACAGAATCTGTTAAAGAACAAGAAATGAAGTGGACAGACTTAGCCCTACACTACCTCCATGAGAATGTTCCCCCCATTGGAAACTGACACCTGGCTCCTTTTTCTGTGAACTGATTTTTTTTTTTTTTAATACATCAATATATATTGTTTTCTTTCAAAAAAAAAAGAATGCTAGTGAGAAATGTTGCTCCATAAAAAATTTAGGAAATGTTACTCATAATACACAGAATTTAAAAAGGGTTCTGAAAAGTTCTGCAATTGCCCCCCACCCAAAATATCTGTAATTAAAAAAAAAAAAAAAAAAAAATTTAACTTTAACCCATTGGTTTTCAAAAAAACTTGACCTCAAAACTTTTCTTGCCCATTAATAGTCTATAAAGTTAGTATTCCTTACTACAAACTTGAGAAACTACTTAAGTTCTTTGTAATATGCCATTGCTTTGGGATCTATTATGAAATGATATAGTAGGAGAAATCCAGGAAGGAATGGGCAGAAAATTGCTTAGGAATATTTAAGATTTAAAGATAGCATACTGGATTCAATACAAAATGCAAACGATGTAACAAAAGCATAGAAAACTTGATCGTCATGGCATGACAAAAGGATTCTTTCCTATTTCATATTATTTCATATTATTTTTGTCTCTTCACCCAGTCCCTTCTCACTATCTAAAGATGATAATTTTAAATATCTTCCAAAGTTACCTTTCTCATTAAGTCTCTTTTCTCTAATCTAGTACATTCCAAATTTAGTGTGCACATGAATCACCTGGGGATCTTGTTAAAAACGCAGGTTCTGATTTAGTAGGTCTGGGTTGGGGTTTTCTAAAATTATTCATTCCTAACAAGCTTCCATGTAATACTGAGGCAACCACTTTGAATAACAAAGAACTAAGCCATTCTGCAAGCCACTGCCTTATTGTTTTTTTCTAAAATACCACTTCTTTCATGTTATCGCCTTAGGAATCTATACTAAGTGAATCATGTATAAACTTATCTTTCTGGTCTTTCTCCTAGCTGCTATACTACACTCAACCCTGGTTTTATTTTTTGTTTTGTTTTAGGTAAAATGTTTATATTGTGAAGAACATATTTTAAATGTATAATTCAATGACTTTTGATAAAAGTATATACCCATAGAACCCTCCCCCCCAAAAAGATATAGAACATTGCTATCACACCAATCCTGTGCTTTGCCACAACTCTATCCACCTTTCCACAGCCTTCCACTTAACCTTTATAAGTTACTCAAAATACATGCCAAATTCAATCATGTAGTTCCATCTAAATAACTACCACTTTTAAGAACCAGCCATCACCATTTATTGGGATTGAATCATATCCTCCACAAAAGACATGTTTAAATCTTAATCTGCATTCCTGTGATATGAAGTCATTTGTATATAGGACCTTCGAAGATGCTATTATTAAAGTGTGGTCTCACTTGTGAATAGGCTGTTGGAAGATCCTATTTTGGATGAGGCCAACTAAATCAGGGCGCACCTCAATCCCTATGACTGCAGGCCTTATAAAAAGGAAATTCAGATGCAGTCAGATAGAAGAAGTCGGAAAGGAGACAGATCACCATGTGACAGACGACTGGCACTGCCAGAATGCTACTGACCCCAGGGAAAAGTGTGGCCTTGCCAACATCTTGATTTCTGACTTCTTGCCTCCAAAACCATGAGACAAGAAATTCTTGTTAACCAACCAATTTTGTGGTATTTATCATAGTAGCCCGATGCAGTGGGCTCCTTGCAGGCCTCTCTACCTCTATTCTTGTCCCCACCCCAATAATCCACAGAATAGCCAGAGTAATCTTTTAAAATCATAAATCAAATCAGCTCACTCCTCTGCTTAAAACCCTCCAGTGCCTCACCATTACACCTGCAATAAATCCAAACGCCTTTTCCTGTGTCGATAAGCCTTCTCAGACATCTCTTGCTACTTTCCCTATTACTCTATGCTCTTATCATACTAGCCTTCTCTCTGTTCCTCCAACCAAGGGAGTTTCTTTACCTTAGGGACTCTGAATTAATTATTCCTTCTGCTATTTTCCACCATCTCAATATGACTGGCTACTTTTTATCATTCAGATCTCAACCTCAAAGTCACCTTCTCACAGAAGCCTTCTCTGACCACATAATCTAAAGTATCCACTCAGTCACTCTCTAACACAGATCCTACTTTAATTGTTTATATAGCATCGATCATTGTTATGTATCATTTCTGTGCTTGTCTCTTCTCACAAGAACATAAGCTCCATGACTATGGAACTTGTCTATAGTGTTCACTGCTCCAACTCCAGCACCTAGAACAACGTACAGCTCATTACAAGTAGATGCCCAATAAATGTTTGCTAAATAAATGTTGATATATGTAATATAATATATATCACTATGCAGATGGAAATTGTGCTTATATCCCAATACCTGATCTCCCATTAAAGGCAGTAACAAAGTTACTCCTAGTCATCAAACAAGCTAAATCATTCACAAGAAAGAAAAGGCAGAAAAGAACTGCAGCTTTAACTTTGGGCAAAAGTAATATAAATCACAGATTAAGTGAAAGTTTAATTCACATAAATTTTAATCAGTCAGGTTAATGAAAATATCAAAAATTTTTAGTGTATGGCAGAAGAAATTTAACTTTTGTTGCAAATAATACAGTATTTGGTGTTCCCATTATTGACAAGCTATACTGCAGAAAGAGCAATTGCATTAAATCTTAATTCATCAGGGTCACGTTCCATAAACTTCTTGCAAACTTCTATGGCATCCTATAGGGAAAAAACATGTATAATTTTTCAGTTTATCATCACATGTTTTACTTACAAATGATAAACATTTCATCTTTTTCTAATTCATACTAATTTTATACTGAAGACTTTTTTTTTTCCAATGAAAAGTAATTTAGAAAACACCAGGAGAGTGAATAGTGGCCTAATTTGTTTAGTATGAAAGTATAAGATACACTAAGTATTCTTTCTTTTTTTTTTTTTTTTTTTGGTCTTTATAAAGGGTATTTATTTGGGGTAGAAGTCCACAGTTACCAGTTCTTTCTTATAAAGTATCAATTTTAACTTGAAAATTATGTATTTCATTGGTTTTATTTTAATTTTTTTAATTTTTTTTAATTTTACTGGGAGGTCCCGGGGATCAAACCCAGGTCCCTCCATATGGCAGACGGACGCCCAACCATTTGAGCCACATCCGCCCCCTCATTGGTTCTAAACTACACAATTTTTCATATTTTAAAATTTTTCTAAAATCAGGATCATCGTACATTCATTGTGGTATCTTGGCTTCAGTGAAGTATGGGATATGATGAATAATTTTTTCAATACTGTATAGCAATGAATTTGGTCTCCCAAAAGGGGTCTGGCCTTTGTCCAGCCTCCAGAGACTAAGTTCTAAAACTTTGGAATTTCCCATGATAAGGAATGCTTTTGTTGTTCAAGGTGGGCTGAGGATCACACCTGATAGTTCATATGCTAAGGAGGTGATAAGGTAGAGTCAGCCACACCTGTAGCCTTAGGGTGCTCGGCTGGCCAAATCAGAAAAACCAACCAGGAGATACGGGGGGTTTGGGGCTTTAAGCCACATCATGTCAGCCCAACCTCGACCTCTGGGGGTGGGAGGGCTGGAGACTGAGTTCAACCACAAGGGCATAGATTCCATCAATCATGGCTACATAATGAAACCCCATATAAACTCAAAACACTTGATGCTCCAGAGAGCTTCCATTAATAATGCTTAATCTGGGCCAAGTTTTTCCTTACCTCTAATAAAGTTTCATCAGTAGTTTCCCCATGGTTAATTGGAAATGGTTTCCGTCCATCTGTGGAAATAGACAAACGGTTGAATGCTTAGTAGTTTGTACAGGATAAATATACTCACGACTTCTATTTTCCTCTTCCCAGAGTGAAGCAAGAAAATTTAAAAGGTATTTAAAATAATAGAACCTAAAATATTCTAAAATGCTACCTATGAACTTTTTTAATATTAAAGGTTATTGGAACTTTATCTAAAGTTATTAGAACTTTGCATCCATGTTTGAAAGCTTAAATTATCTTTCTGAACAGAATTTATTAGAAATAAATATTGACTTTAATTTCTTGAAAAGTAAAATTAATAAGATTTGGTTTTTAAAAAGCTATCACTCAGTTTTACCTTCAGAAATTTCTTTTAAAAGCTAAATTACAAGGCTTAAAAGTGAGACTGAAAATGTTTACCAATGGAAGGAAGCCACAAGGGTTACTACTACTAATTGTTTAATAGCATAGCATAGAGCAGCAATCTAAATAACCTAGAATTATTTTGTTGACCATCAAATACAATGACCAAAATTAAAATCACCTTGAATAAACTAGTATTTTTTCAATACTATGAAAAAATGAATTTTAAAATTATTTTAGAATTATAAAAACTCATGCAAACCTAAAGTTAATTGATTCTCTACATCCAAATGTATAATTTCAAATGCCTGATAAGCAGCACTTCATCAGAAACAAGTTCAATTTCCATAAAACATAACCTCTTGCATAAATCCAGTTTCTAAACAGAATAAAAACTTTTGAATCAATATGTGTACATATTGATAGACAAAGATTGGTAGATATTACTTTTAAAGAAAAATATGAGTAAAAACTAACCATCAGAATATGTCTCCATGGTTAAAATATCTACATGCTAAACTGACATTGATTTCTAAAAATTGTACCATCAGAATTTGTGGTCCTCATTTTTGGACTAACACTGACATAAATATTCAACATCCTCAAGAAATATATCCTCAATTATAGTGCCTGGGTCTTAATTTCTAATGTTTGCAAGACCCATAAAGGAAATATTCTTTTATAACCAAATATTATGCAGGAATATTATATATTCCATATTTCTATGAATTTATAGTATTTCTGTAAGCTACAATGTATATTTCTCAGTCATACATTTGAAAACATCTCCATACAGTATCCTTTTGTGGTAGATGCTTATTCCTCAGGAGTTTATTCTGCATTTATAATAACCAATTATATTCATTATGTGCCCTATTTTTTTTTTTTTACCAGGAGGTCCCGGGGATCGAACCCGGGTCCCTCCATATGGGAGACGGACGCCCAACCAGTTGAGCCACATCCGACCCCCTATGTGCCCTATTTTGTACTGAATTCTTACATAAATCAAGAGTATAAAGTAGGTTTTTACCTCCTTAACCAAATTCTAAAAAATTAATATATATTTTTTCTGATTCCTATCATTAACTTTTTTATATCACTCATTAGATTCTGGTGGGCTAATAAACTCTAGAGAGTGAGTTCCCTTCATAAGTAGCGGTTATTTAAAATAATATATAAAATATCTCAATAAAACTGCTTAATAAACAAATAAATAATTTTACAAGAATAGCCAGAAACAGCAGCTATGTACAGCAGAGGAAACAGAGCGATTAGGAGGTAGGGAATTTTCGTGTTTGTCTATTTTTGTTTATTATTATTATTACTGAAATAATGAAAATGCTCTAATAATGACTGAAGTGTTGAACACACAACTATGTGATTATACCAAATACCACTGATCGTACGCTTTGGATGAATTGTGTGCTTTATTAATATGTATTAATAAAACTGATTTGTTTAAAAAATAATATATAATTAATCTCAAATAACATTATTATAGACATAAGATTATTAGGCAATTGATCTTGAAATGTCAAAAGGATATAAACCAAATCAAGCTGTATGCTATTTGGTCCTAATAGCAGTTTAGAGCAAAGATGAATTGAATGTGAATATTCTTGCTGTCCTGATTTTGTGATAATCAGGGTAGGCTAAACATTCACTATATTAGAAACCATGCATGTATCCCCAGGTCTAGTTTTTCTCCCTAGGTCTGGTTTTTAGAATGCTGGTGATAAACTAAGCCTGATTTATTATATGACCATCCTGTATGGGAAAAGACTGTAACTTTGGGTATCTTTGGTCAATCTTAAGAGATATAGCAGGGGAACAGATGTAGCTTAGGTGGTTGGGCGTCCATTTTCCATATGGAGGGACCTGGGTTCGATCCCCGGGACCTCCCAGTAAAAACAAAGAAAAATAAAGAAGGCCCGTGCACTGCCAGGTCCCGTGTGCCAGTGTGCCACCAGGCTCCGCGAGCCACGTAGCAGGATGATGACGTAACAGGAGAGTGACACAAGAGAGAGCCAAGACCAGACGCATCGAAAAACCAGGAACTAAGGTGGCATAGGCGGTAGGATGCCTCCTTCCCACATTGGAGATTCCATGGATCGAATCCCAGTGAAGACAGGAGGAGAAAAATGAGAAGAGAGGGCAGGAAACACACAGAGTTGCCCAGTGAATGGACACAGAAACAGCAAAAACGGGGGTGGGGGTAGGGGTGGGGGTGGTAAACTTGGATAAAAGTAAATAAATAAATAAATAAATCCTTTAAAAAAATGTATAGGGGAAGAATATACAGACTATAGTTAGTAGTAATACTTTGATGATGCTCTTTCATGAGTTGTTAATACGTTTCACAATAATGCAGGGTTGTTTGGGGGTGATGTGTGGGAGCCCTGTATGATGTTATACATGTTTGTTTTGTAAGTTCATAATGTTTAATGAACACTTATAGTTTATGTATGTTCATGTATGAATGATATACTTCAATAAATTGTTTTTTTAAAAAAAGAGATGAATTGAATAGGTAGGATTTTTATTGTTATTTTAATCCATGGGTTGGCTAAGTAGCCCACAAGCCTACATCCATCCCTCAGCCTATTTTTATATCACCCTTAAGTTAAAAAATGTCTTTTATATATATATATATATTTTTTTTTTTACAGTTTATATATTATGAGCATTTATTATATCTGTATCATATACACATGTCAGAAACTTCCAACTTGTATTTTTCATGCAGTGTGCTTTTTCAGGCATTTAGAATTAACATATATATAGCTTATACATTATAAACATTTAATATTTTTATGTAGCACACACATAACTTGGTAGATCCTACTAAACAGAGATGCTGGATAAATATTTCTTTAGGCACAGGAGGAAGATAACCTGTCTTTTATATTTTTAAAAGGTTATTTTTTAAAAAAAGAACAAGAAGAAAAAGATACAACAGAGATTGCATATAGTCCATAAAACCTAAACTATTTTCTACCTGGTCCTTTACAGAAAAAAAAATTGCAAAAAGAGTAAGATCTGAAAATTGTTCCTTTTCCAACAACCACTACCATAAAAACATCAGTTTACCAAGAACTTCAAGATTAAGTAAATGCATGTTCTGGAGAAGAATTCACGAAGCTCAGAGACAGTTACACCTACAGAGGCAGGAAGTGCTATGCCTTGTCATGTCATGGGTCATGACCCTGCAAAGCAGATCATGATGGGCTGTACCAGTTATAGGCTGAATAGGAAAGAAGATCATAGCCTATGAAGTAGCCTGGCTCTTTGACAGTAACTAAGCAATTCATTCAGATCTTGTCTTTTAGATAGTTTGATCACAAAACCCCAGGGAAGGCCACAGGCAGCAGAGCTGTACAAAAGCCAAGAGATACCACAAATAAAGTCTCTGTCAGCTTTTTGATGCAGATAGCCAAGGAACAAGTATCATCAGACATATGAGGCCAGTCTACAACATGAACAGTGGACTTTACAAAAGAAGCCATACAGAAATGAAAACATAAAAAAAGTTACTGTTACTACCCTTAGAAGCATAAAGGCTGCAATCCATGAAAAAAGAAGAAAATGCTAATTTTTAATGCTTTAAAATTTCAGAAAATAGACTACATCTTGAAAATTAAAAACATGATAGCAGAATTTAAGAACTTGAAATGGGTTTGAATACAGTTAAAGAAAAATCCCAGAGACCAGAACAAGAGAAAAGCAAAGTAATGAATAATAGGAGAGAAAAGATAAGGAATTCAACATCTGAGTAATAACAGTGCCAAAACTGAGAATAAAGGAAAACAGAAAAGAAATCCAAAGAAAGATAATTTCTCAGGTCAAAAGACAGTAGTTCCCAGATTGATGGAAAAGAACCTAGGAAAGACTTAGTGTTAGGTGTGTAAACAGATAAATAACCACACAAACCAAACAGCAAAGCAAGTCAATTATTAACTATGGAGAAATAAAACAGTTAAAAAGAACAATAATTATGGTTAAACTGAGAATAATTTTTATGTGGTCATAAAACTATAAACAACTATAATAACATTGGGAAAACAGGAAAAAGGAAAGCATATATAGATGTGATTGGGAGGAAGAGATGAGCTAAGAGTGTAACAAAAAGTAATTAGATCCAGATCTGTTATTGTGAGATGTGAAGAGAAAATACTTAAACAAGGTCTACCTCCAGCAATGATGGGCCAGTTGGTACTGGACTAGGCTTCCCACTATAAACAGCTAGAAAACTGAACAAGAAACATGGAACAGCTGTTTTTAGATGTTGGATAACAGACAGCCCAGAACCTTACGTAAGCATCTGCTTCCTGCTTGGAGGCTTTTTACCAGACCTCCATGCAGTAAAGAGAACCCAAGGGGAGTACTACAGTCTCGATGAGCTGCAGAAACAGACAGCAGAGTGCAAGGAGGCTGAAGCAGCTGGAATTTGCAGGGCAAAATACCAGAAAGAAGGTAGCTACACATGGAGAGCGGTTGCACTTTGTCAGGGGTAGGCCTAGCATCAGCAAGCCAGATGGGAGCTGGGAGCACTGCCTAGGACTGAGCTTTGTGGCTGAGAGTTTGTTTAAATAATAGGAGGGGAAGCGGATGTGGCTCAAGTGACTGGGCTCCCGTCTACCACATGGGAGGTCCATGGTTCGGTTCCCAGTGCCTCCTAAAGAAGACAGCAAGCTGGTGTGATTGGCAGGTGCAGCAAGCTGACACAAGATGACACAACAAGAGACACAAGAAGAAAACATAACGAAAGACACAACAAAAGCACGGAGCAGAGGTTCCTGGTGCATCCTAAGGAGGACGAGCAAGACAGAGAGCTGATGCGACGGGCAGGCGTGGCGAGCTGACACAAGATGATGCAATAAGAGACACAAGAAGAAAAGCATAATAGAGACATAACAGAGCAGGGAATGGAGATGGCCCACGCAATTAGGTGCTTCCCTCCCACATTGGAGGTCCCAGGTTCAGTCCCCGGTGCCTCCTTAAGAAACAAGGAAGATGAATGGACACAGAGAGTGCAAACAATGAGGGAGTGGGGAGAAATAAAAATAAATCTTTAAATAAAGAGAATAGGTAGATAAGAAAATACAGTCATACTGTAGCCATATAGGAGTGTCTACTGTTTTGAGAAAGTACATACTGACGTATAGAAGGATAATGGAGTGTCAGATCTGCAACTTATTTTTAAATGGTTCAAAATTATTAATTGGGAATTATGGGTAAAGGGTTTATGGGAGCTCTGTACACTATTTCTGTAAGTTTTATGAAAATTTAAAATTATTTCAAACTAAAATTTTTCAAGTATTCCTGTTACTTCAGGTAGACAATAATTCATTAGATAACAGCTTTTTAATCTGATTCATCAGTTAGTTCTGAATTTACCCCTAAACCCAGTTGCTCTAATTTATCATAAGGGTTAATTAAGTCTATTTTAAAATATGTTCTTCTCCCATTCTACATGTCAGGAATATATAAGGCCCTAAAGAAAAGGAAGAATTGATAACAGAAAAATGAATAACTCAATTACTTCCATCAGTTAACCTTATAATCTAATAGGAAATATTAAAAACTATTACTGTTTATTAAAAAATTGCCCTGTAGAAATTAAGTTGTACCCTGTCTACCAATGCACATAGCCTTATTTTTTAAAAATGAGTGTTTCAAAATCATTTTTTCTTAAAAACCATATCCTGTTTGATTAATTACTGTTTTCTACTTACCAACTCAATATTCCTCTTTTTCGATATTCCCTTTGAATTATTTTAGGAATCCACATCAGGGTTACTGTCAGTTTCCCACACAGTGAACAAGGAACTGTCCACTTTCATTTGTCCTATAACTATCCCTGTTCTCCATAACATTTCAAAGGTTATGTCTATTCTTTAAAACTCTTAAATTCTTTAAACTCACTTATAGATCTAATCCCAACAGGGCTCTAATTCTATATCAGGAATACTGATTATTCTTCTTGCTAAAGTATGTAAAAACCAAATAAGACCTCAGTAGTTCTGCCTTTCTTTTCTGATGCTCTTACTTCAAACCAGTTTTAAAATCTTTTTGGGTTCATCATTTTATGTTCCAAAAGAGAACAATTTTCTCTATATATAATATACTCCCATAACTTTTTCATTTCAGTTTGATTACTACTCAAATCATTCTACTAGTGTAAACTATCCTTAGTGTTGCATATTTCTATAAATACTATGTTCTTTTTTTTCCTTATCCCCTTTAATAAAGCCATTTCTTTTTAAGTATCTCAATCTGCTGCCATAGTCCAATCATATAATCCACCTAAATTTTATGGGTCACATTTATAGTTACAAGCTGAGTTCTTTCAGCATTCTTCTGCCTTTAAAGAAGTTAAGGAAAATGAAAGTGGCATGCTAATGTATAGAAAGAAAAAGAGGAAAGAAAACTAAAGATCATGTTATCTAGAATTATTGAAAAGGACTCCTTTTCTGCTTATTTATTTGGCCTTTTATAACTCAATAAGGTCTCACGGGAAATACAAGAAGGACTCATAATAAGTACTGCATACCAATTATGAAAGAAATATAAGAAGTTTCTTCTGTCTGAATAAATCAGTTAAAATTATGTGGAACTCCTCCAGTACTCCCTGAAATGTTCCACCTGCAGCTAAAGTTAAAAAAAAAAAAAAAAAAAAAAAAGTGTAGGCAGAAGCTAAAATATCAAGTTAGTTAATCATGAGTACTCTGACACATGCCTTAGGGAACTCTTGATAGGAAACATGGGCTCCTGTAATGCCTTAAAAAATCAGATAGAATACATGAGGACAGTATAAAATCTTGAAAACCAGTGATACTCATTACTGAATACAAAAATGAATATTAAGCTATATTTTAAAACTCATTTCAGAATCAAGCTGGTTCATCCAGATGTTAATAATAACTAACTCAGTAATTTAGTAAATACTGCTGCAGTGATTCACAGGAGCTTTCTGTAGTGGTTTTTACTTTCCTGTTTTCCTAAAATGCAAAGGTGGTATACAAAATTCTTGAATTATAAGCTGCTTGAACATCACAAAAATTTTACTGTACCTAGTAAAAAAAATATTAAAAGGAAAAGCTATCATTATGCCAACTCGATTTTATAGGGCAACCAATTAATTTAACACAATGAATAGCAACAGTCCTGGTTATCATGGATACAGACATTCCCATTTACCCTTTCTCTCCCCAGGATAAATTAAAATAGTTCTTACCTAATTCATAGAGATGCCCATCTACATGAACTAATGCAATAAAATGAAGATCTACTTTTTCATCTATACTTGGTGCCTGGAACAGGAACGAAAAATACATATTATACATGTTAGTAGTCACACAAATCTATCAAGTACATAATAAACATATACAAATAATATCCAATGACATTAGAGAACATTTTTCCAATATAATGCAAGGCTTAATCTTTGACACAGTGGACAAAGAGTGACCATGCCTATGTTTTTAATCAACAAGGAAAACACTGACCAAAGGCACATCATCTTTTTTTTGTCTTACCTGATCTAAAAACTAAAACTCTTGTTTACCTTGGAAGCCCCAGAACCTAGTACAATGCCTGGCTCATAGTAGATGTGTAATGCTTACTTCTTGAATAAATGAATGAATGAAATGACTTGTTAATTTTTCAATTTGAAATAAGAAACTTAAAACATTTAATAAATAGCAAAAATAAACTCCTTTCAAGTTAAATTTCAAGATATTAAGAAACTGAGTTGTTTCCTTAATGACTTCAATTTGATCATCTCATTTTCTGAACAGGGGAATATAAATACCTTAGTGTATCTTTATTCATTCTAGATCCAAAAAGTTTAAAAATGGATAGATGCAGGAAAATAGGCCAAAAAAATCAGAGGGAAAAAATAAAGAACCAATTAAAGTATAATGCACTGCAACCTATGATTTTTTTCTCTTGCTTTGACTCTCAATGAACAATATGAAATTAAATTATATCTAAGTTTTCATGGCTTACCATATTCAAATTGCACTGGCAAGTTTTGCTACATTTTCTTAAACATTCAAATAAGTTATACAAAGGTCAGTTCATGATTAAATGGTACTTCCTATAATATGCTGTAACTACTTAGTTAACACTAATATGTATTAACTACATATCAAATCAAAATGGTTTGAAATAAAATACAAAAATACTGATAAAGGCAAAGTAGAGCACAAATTTTAGAGGGAAAAGTTTTAAAAATAGGCATAAATCAAATTATATTTCATATTACTTAACATCCTTCCAGTAACAGTATTTTAACTAAAAATTTTATACTCTTTTCACCTTCAAATAATTACAAAATTTTAAGCAGTTGTAATATGAAGTTTTCTGATGCAGAAATTGAAAGATATATAATAAATGTTACTATTTTGGATTTACAGAATGCTGCTTCTAAAATATTCACAGATACAGTGACTCATCTAATCTCACGTTATTCTTCAAAGAGTATTTCCCTCAAATTATGAATGGAAGAAACTCAGTACAAATTGATTTGGCAAACCAGTTCTTCTAAATGTCAACCTAGAACTAAATAATTACAAAGTTGCTAGGAATCAAGGTTATCTAGTCTTACTGTTGCTCTAGTATTAGTCTCCCCATCTTAACTGGGAATGGTCACTAAGTTTTGAGATAGCCCATTCCATCTTTGGACAGTTTTGTTTTAGTTATCCCTCATACTGAGGCTAAAATGTCTCCCTGTATTTTCCATCATCTTAGAAAAATTCTAATAATCCCTCTTGAGCATGATATTCCCTCAAATGCTTAAAGACAGTGATAATTGCCTGGAGGAATTTTTGCTCCAGGCCCACTGATTATTTCTCATGACCTGCTTTGAGTTCCCTCACTTTCCTGATCTGAGAATCAAGGAATATTAGTAGTACTCAATCCTATACTCTCATTTTACCAACGACTAGAAGAGAACCCAATTTTTCAAGGCCAACTTAGTTAATTCTACAAAGTATAAATTCAATTCTATAACAAAAATGCTAGAAAGAATTCCTTGTCCATATAGGAAAAGGTCTTGTTTTACTCATTCTAAGAAAATTCTCCACCAGGATACCAAGCATTTTAGATCTCTTGAGCAGCTATGTTCCCATAAATTAAAATCTTCTTTAACCCCATTTCTTACAAATTATTTATCTTGGAGCTTCTACTTTTCATATTTTGCCAGTAAAGACAACCATGCTAGAACTTATAGTAGTATAACTGGAGTCAGAAAATTTGAACATGTATCCCTAATCCTGTGAGCTTCAGTTTTCTTATTGGTTTTGAGGTTTAAGAGATATGTGAAAGCAGTTTATAAACTGTAAAGTTCTATATTAACATTATATATTATCACAATATTTATACCACATAATCACAAATGTAAACAATTATGACAACTGGTGACTCAAAATTGTGAGTTATAGTACCTTGTAACTGAAAGTGCATACTAAAAATACAAACTCTTAAGACAGCAGAGGAGAGTGGATGTGGCTCAAGTGGTTGAGTGCCTGCTTCCCACTTGGGAGGTCCCGGGTTTGGTTCCCGGTGCCTCCTAAAAACAAAAACAAACAACAAGCAAACAAACGAAAAAACCAACTTAGGGGAGCCGATGTGGCTTCGTGGTAAAGCACCAGCTTCCCACATGAGGTCCCAGGGTTCAATCCCCTGCCCTAGTACCTAAAAAGACAGCATGAAATGACTTCAAACTATTATAAAAGATAAGTAAAGCTCAAAACCTCTAAGCCTTCCAAGAAACCTCAGTAACTATTAGGAACATTTTTCCTAAGTCAACTTCAGTTAGCCTGAGAGTCTAAAATCTGCAATTATTCACATAGTTAAAATTCACTCCACTAAGAATAACAACAAATAAAAAGCAAATTTCAGTATGTCTATTTCAAAAAATGACTGACAAATAACTACACAAAAAGTGAGGAAAAAAAAACACAAAAAAACAGAGGCTAGAACTCTGCCTCCATATATTTTTATTAGAGAAGTTGTGAGGCCTCCGTTTTTATGTATTACTTTTTACAAAGTTCCCAAATTTATAATAATGCACTTCTTAGTTATATCAAAGAGCAAAAAGGTGATACAACATATCAATTAGACAGCAATTAATTCAATAATAAGTATTAATTTTACATTATAAAACAAATTACAATTTAAATTTTATTTATAATTGTATGGTACTTAATATGTGTCAGACACTGTTCTAAGTGCTTTATACATACTGAACAATTAATCCTCATATAAGTTCTACAAGGTAGGTAAATATGGCTATACTTATTTTTCTCTTAAGAAAACCCAGCCACAGAGGCATTAAGTAACATGCTCTAGGTCACACAGCTAGCAAATGATTGAATCTAGATTTAAACCCATGCTGTGTGGTTCCAGATCCCATGTTCTTAGTCACTATTCTATAAAAATATTTGAGGCTATAAAACAACAGATTAATAAGAGTAAAGACCAAATTATATAAACATATGAAATGGGAAATGCCAAATTTTATGATGTGTTCATTTATATTTAAAATTTTTTTCAAGTTACAAAGGAATTTATTCAGGTTTAGAATAAAATCAATTGTGCCCAGGTCAGAATTTACAAAATTAGGGTTTTTTACTCTAATGCTCTAAATCACCCTCTATTCCCCACCATGCCCAACAATGTACAGTACAGTAAGTAGCATGGCAATAAATATCAAATGGATGAATGAAAAAAAATCACAAATGCATGTTGTGACCCAATGAATGTAATGAAATATAGAGAGAAAGACACCAAGATTTTACTACTTAGCACAAATGGAAGCTATTTTGATGACCACATTAGTATTTGGTGGAAGCAGATGCTTAAAGAAAACTGCCAAGACTTTACTTCATAGTTCGCACATAGCTTTAGAAACTTAAATAAGGGGAAGGAAAGAATGTTTGACACCAACTAATATTTTTTTCAATTATTAAATATATGCATAATCAGACTTATTCTGGCTTCATAAGTCATGTTGATTTATAGAAATCTCAAGTTCCTTATAAATGTATGGGACAAACCAAAGCTTTCAGGAATAATATTTCTAGGTAGGCTGTGCCAAATCAGTGACTGCCTTTAACATTCTATAACATCAAAATGATAAGAGCTGTGCTTGTTTTATTCTCCAGTTTATTTAAACTATGAAAATTATTAGAATTCTGTTATCAGACTCAACATCTAAGATAATTAGCAAGATTACAAGAACAAACATACTTTTTAATAGTTTGCTGATATTACTAATCTAAGAAAGAAAAATCATAATATATATGGGAAGTCTACAGCAATTCACAAGGAAAAAATCTTCACCTCCTACTTGGAAAAGATCTTTAGAAATTGAATAGGCAGGGAAGATTGGATCAAGATTAAACCAAGTACCTGAGCCACCTCAGGGAATAAAATAGCTGAGATGAAACACCCTACACCATGAAGGATTTTCATTGAGGATAGAGTAAGTAAAGTGACCCCAGAGCATGGCAAGAGACTCAGGTCATGTTCAGAAACATGAAAAAAAAAATAAACAGATGGCAAAGAACTCAGAAGGTACACAGCATTTGTTGACCTGAGTCAACTAAATGAAATCAGAAAGATGAAGTATAAGAGAATACATATTCACTTTAATAACTAGCAGAAACTTAAATATTATCATGAATGTCGTTCAGTACTCTTCAAAAGGCAGGCACCTTTATGTTGGCAGCATATGGAGTGGAAAGATGGATGTGCACCAAGGGATTGGTGAAAGTTAAGCTAGACTGCAAAGCATGAAGTATGCTTGCAATCTTACTGGGGAGAAAAAGCTAATGGTGAAGTGAACCAAGAGAAAAGCACTTTGAAGACAGAAGAAGTTTAAGGGGGAAAATGGACTGCCCTCGTCACTGGAAGAAGAGATGGAAGATTGACTACACTTACAACAGAATGGAGACCCAAAGATGGTAGGCGTAAGAAGGGTCGCCAGCGACGAAGACGGAGAGATGGACTGGTAGCCTTTGCAGGGCCTACATGGTTACGTTTGACCCAGGGCAGGGATGCATGGTGACACAATGATGAGGCCTTCGTTCTGCAGTGGCTAGAATGAGGCTGTGATGAGGATGGCGAGGAGGACTACATAATTGAAAAAGAGAACATTTTACTTAGACCACGTTACTAGGTGATCATCTAATCTTAAAAGCAACGTATGGTCACACTTGTATTCATATGGTCTAGTACTTTTAATCAACCATAATCTTGTAAAGGATTGTATATGAACATCAGTTAAAAGGAGGTAAGTGGTAATAGATAACCAAGGTATTAGCTTGTATGTCATAGCTCTGTAAGTGCACATCTGAAATATTCACATATCTTCATTTGTACAGAGCACACTTGTGGAATTGAATATTTAAAAGCCACTAAAATGGACTTACTGCATTAACTGTTTAAATAATGTGACACACAAAAAACATGTGACACATACAAAACACACAGACTCATGAGTAGTAGAAAACTACACTGTGATAAGGTATAGTAAAATGAATTCCTTAGAAGTAAATCATGAATTTCTAAGAAATGAATTCCTTAGAAGTAATTTTTCTGAGGAAAAAAAAAAAACTTCAAGATAAAAGCAGAAGTGAAATGAACCACTTTGAAGCTGATAACCTGCATAAATGATTCTCTTACTCAGGCTGACAAGTAAACTGGAAACTGTTATGGCCTATTATTTGGTAAACAACATTAGGTAAAATACATTAAGTGCTTTACATATATCTCCCAGTAACAAGGAGGTAATTATTTTAATTATTCATATTTTACAAATGAAGAGTCAGAACCCAAAGAGTTCGTGAAGTAACTTAACCAAGGTCATCTGCTAGCAAGTGGCAGGGCCAGGATTCAAACCCAAGCTACCTGGTTCTAGAGTCCAAAGATCTTAATCTCTACGCTGTACAGCCTAAGTGAGTAAGAGAAAGATTTTAATGCTAAAACTTTTTAGACCAAACTCTTATAAAGAAATGAGTAATTCTCTTACGGTTATATATTTTGGGAATTACATTTTCAAACAAAATTGTACCACAAAAGCCGGTCTGGCCCAAGAGTTTTCTATAAAATACACATAATTACAATAAGTAACTTATTAATGGTAATCCAAATGATAATTTTATAATTGTCCCCTCCAATAAGTAACACCAGTACATGAAATAAATGAAAATTTAATTTAAAGCAGTATGGCAAAATTATAATCACTATAACTATAGTGAGAAGCAGCAAAAATAGTGACATAAGTCCTTGCTTAGTAATAATGGATAGCACTAACCATGACTTATTCTTAAGAAAATGTGAGGTTTTGTCCTGAATGATTTTTAAGACTCTTTTAACCCTAAAAATTCTATGATCCTACTTAGTACTTTTGGTCTATATAAATAATACAGTGATCTAAAATTAGTTACCATTTTGACAGGAAATTTAAAAATAGGCTTGTACACTTTTTTGCTGCTTGTGATAAAAATTACAAGAAGCAAAGAATCCAATACATGACTCTATTATGGAAACAAAGGTGTAAATAATAAAAGTGTCTGCTCTCACAGATACAGCCTAATCAGAATTTTGTCATATTCAATTTGAAGATAAATAAGGAGGGGAGAACGAAATAGAGGAAAGGAAGGGCAGAGAGGGAGAGAGGGGTGACTAATAAGTAGTAGAGAAAAACTTTCTAAGAATCTAGGGAGGAAGCTAATACTAAGAAGTATTAGCATTACAATACCATACAATGAAAGAAATGTATAAGGTTTGGACAGGCAAAATGGGAAAGGTATCGCTGGCAAAAAAATTCAGTGTAAGGAAAAAAAAAAAAAAAAGGAACAAATAGGACATGTTCAGAGAACTAGACTGTCAGGTCTGGGATTTGAGATTTGATTTTATTTACCTTCACTTATTCCATTTCTTTGTATAGTTTCAGTTTCTGTCAAGTACACCACTCTGCATGAAGAAATTCCTTTATGTTTCTTATAGTACAGGACAACTGGTAACGAATCCTCTCAATTTTTGTTTGTCTCAAAGTCTATTTCTCCTTTATTTTTGAAAGATCTTCTCGTTCCATTGACTTCTTTCAGGAATTAAAAAAAAAAATCTCTATTGTCTTCTGGCTTGCATAATTTCTGATGAGAAGTCTGTTCAAATCTCCTTGTTCCGCTGTATCTAAGATGTCTTTATCCTCTGGCTGCCTTGAATATTTTCTTTTTATCTTTGGTTTTCAGCAGTTTGAATATAATGTATCTAGATGTGTATGTAATTGCATATGTCTGTTTTGCAGGGTGGGAATATTGATCCTACCTGGTGTTCTCTGAGCATCTTGAATGTGTAGTTTGATGTCTTTATTTTGGAAAATAGTTAGCCATTAGCTCTTCAAATATTTTTTCTGCCACCCCTTCTTCTTCTGGGATTCCACATTCATGTATTAGGTCAGATGAATTTGCCCCACAGCTCTTGGATGTTTTTTTTTTTTTTTTTTCCTCTCTCGATTTTTTCTTTTTATGGTTCAGTTTGGGTAATTTCTAGAGACTTATCTTCAAGCTCACTGATCTTTCCTCAGCTTGATTGAGTCTCTTGGGTAAAACTGTTAGTGGCATTCTTCATCTCTACTACCATGTTTTTCATTACTAGCATTTCTATTTGATTCTTTCTTATAGTCTCCATCTCTCTCTTGATATTCCCCACCTATTGGTACATTTTCCACTTCAGGCTTTAAAATACTAATCATAGTTATTTTAATTTCTCTGTCTGGTAATTCCAATATATGGATCATATCTGGGTCTGATTCTGTTGATTGCTTTGTCTCTTGACATTGTTTTGTTTTTATTGCTTCTGTGTCTTGTAATTTTGGGTTAAAGCCTGATATCTCATGTACATATATAGATACTGAGATAAAGCATATTCATGCCTGGGAATGAGCATGCCTTTTCTGCTAGGCCTTCAGTGTGCAGGTTTGAGTCAATCTAGTCAAGGCTTGAGCTGTTTGGGTTTTGTTGTTGCTATAGTTACACTCAGCACACCACCAGTTTAAAAGTCATTTAGCATTTTCTGGAAGATGGGTTGCTAGATGCTGGTTTTTTTTTTTGTTTGTTTGTTTGTTTGTTTGCTTTGCTTTAATGTTCTATTTGGCTTTTGCTCAGAACCTGTGCCTCACAGTTGGTCTTTTTCCATGCTTTTGTCACCTTTTCTTTTAAACTTTTTATTGTAGTAACATGTACACAACTCAAAATTTCCCATTTTAACTACTTTCCAGCAGTATTAATTATATTTGCAATATTATCCTACCAACACCATCATCATCCATTACTAAACTTCTTCATCACCTCAAACAGAAACTCAGTACCCATTAAGCAATAACTCCCCATTCCCCTCACCCCCACCCCACTCCTGGTAACCTTTAATCTACTTTCTGTGTCTATGGATTTGCTTATTCTAATATTTCATATAACTGTGATCATACAGTATTTGGCTTTTTGTATCTGGCTTATTTCACTCAACTTGATGTCCTCAGGGCTCATCCATGTTAATAGAATGTATCAGAACTTCATTTGTTTTCATGATGAATAATATTCCATTGTATAAATATATAACACATTTTGTTTATCCATTCATTTGTTGATGGAAACCTAAGTTGCTTCTACCTTTTAACTCTTGTGAATAATGCTGCTATGAATACTGGTGTACAAATATCTGTTTGAATCCTTGCTTTCAATATTTTTACCCCCACACACTTGACACTTTTTTCCCTGATGCTTGCTAACCTAATGGTGAATGATGTGGAAGCACTCTTTGTTGGTCTGGTTCAACCTCAGTCATAGACAGGTCTTACGTCCCTGAATGCCAAGGAAGAGGCTTTCTTAGTGATCCTTCCTTCCTCCAAAGGTAGGAGGTCTCTAATAGGACAGTTTCCTGCCCCTCTCCCAAGGCAGTGGTTTTTTTCTGTTCCCATCCCCCAGGAATGGTCCCGATGTTTTTAGGCTTTGTTCTATAGGAGAGGAGGATCCAGGTGGAGCTTTGTGCCTTTCCCACAGCAGCAGCTGCTCCCTTCCTACTTTGTTTCCTAATTTTTTAATGAGTACCCAATGAGGTACATGGAGAATGGATGCTGAGTTCCCCTTTTGAGGTGGCTTACAAGGATTTTATACTCTCATCTAGCCTATATTTGGTCTTCATCAATTTATTAAAATGTTTAGCTATTTTGTTTGCTATTTACAAAAAGGTATCATACTCTACATTCTTTTTTTAATTACCCATTGTAGCAATTTGATATAATTGATGAATTCCAAAAAGAAACATTGGATTATGTTTGTAATGTGGTCTTTTCCTCTGGGCATATTAGAGTGTATTGGATTCAGAGGTTTTACTTTTACTTGATTAAATTATGATTAGGGCTTTGATTGAGCCACGTCAGTAAGGCACTGAGTCCCCACTCCTTGGTGGGTGGGGACTCACAGATAAAACACATGGCAAAGGACAGAGCTGGAGTTCTGATGTGGAGTTTTTGAGCTGGAGCCCCAGGAAGTTAAGCACACAGAGGCGCCTGGTTGTGAGGAAGGAGAGAAAGCCCCAGGGAAAGAGACGAGCTGTTCACCTGACAGTCTATAGCTCGCCTTGTGAAGAGAACAAGGAGCTGAGCCCAGAGAGAATCAAGCCCTGGTGAGAGAGACAAAGCCTAGAGAGCCTGACCATGGAGCCTTAAGAGGAAGAGGAAGGCTGAACGTCAGCAGCCATCTTGCTCCAACATGTGGCAACAGACTTTGGTGAGGGAAGTAACTTATGCTTTATGGCCTGGTAACTGTAAGCTTCTACCCCAGATAAATACTCTTTATAAAAGCCAACAGATTTCTGGTATTTTGCATCAGCACCCATATACTGTGGCATCTATCCACCTCAATAAGTATGTATCTACATATTTCTTCATGGCAACATTGTTCCTTAAGTAAATGTATTATCAATATGTTATTGCACCTTTTGTTTGTTTCCAGTTTTCTACATTTATATACTATGCTCTCAAGAACACATCACACAAGTAACTTTATAAGTTCATTAGTAAACAATAATAATAGCTAACATTGAGTACTTATTATTACAGACTAGATGTTCTCAAGATGTCTTAACATATCATCCCCACAACAATCTTATAAGGTAGATAATTATGGTCATTTCTATTTTAAAGACAAATAAATTGATGCATAAAAGGGCCAAGAATTGAACCAAGGCAGCTTATCTACAAATCACACATACTCTGTGCTATAATTTTCACCCAAACATTATCAGTTTATCTCAGGGTGATTTTAGCTCATCTGTGTTTTCCAATATAAATTTATATAATAGGTAGAAATGAAAGAAGAAAGGATGATTTGTTTCAGGTGATGGAAAAGTTTGGGTAATGGATGTTATGAATGTAATTAATTACACTGAACTGTACATTTAAAAGTGGTTAAAATTGAGAAACTCTGAGTTGTATGTATGTTACTATAATAAAAAAAAGGGAGGGAGGGAGGAAGGGGGGGAGGGAGGGAGGGAGGGAGGAAGGAAGGAAGGAAGGAAGGAAGGAAGATAGATTCAAAATACAGTCTATTGAGTAAGTTCTAAATATCAAGGATCCAGGTCTGTGTGTATGTGTTTCTATGCGACTAATGTTCTACAGTATTAAAAATAGGAGGGTATATTACTATAACTGTTTTACTTGTAACTACATTGTTTTACTGCAAGTTTTACTTGTAAGTACAATGCAGGTAAAGCATTTTATCTATTATCTTATTGCCCCAATGCCAGTAAAATAAGTATTCTTCTAATAAGTAAATGAATAGGTTGAGATGATATGTATTAGCACCAGTGATGCTAAATTTTCATTCTAGTCACATTAATGTCTATCTTCTAATGCTAAATGAACACAATATATACAGATTATCTCAAACTTAACAAATTCTAAATATAATTTAATTCATGGTATAGATATAGCATTTTACAGCACATATATTTTTCAAGTCTAATAAGTTTTTATGGTAATTCAGGAAGAATGACTTTTGAGCAATTTTAAGAAATGAAAGGAATTTGATATGAAGTGTGCTAATATGGAATCTTAAAATTCCTAGCCATTCTTCTTAGAATTACAAGTATTAAAGACATAAATACCTACTCTTAAATTCTTATAAGATTAGCTATCAATGCAATTGCTTAAGTAACCTAAATTAAATTAGCCCTGTTTTCAAAGATACAAATTTAAACCGTGAGCTGAATCCTGAGACTACATAGTCAGTTTTTTACACTGTCTTCCATACTATTTGTAAGAAAAGATAAAATATCTACAGTTTTTTCTTGAGTCTTTCAGAAGAATCTGAATAAAGAGCTCATTTTCTCAACTAGTTTTTTGGGCCTGGTAAAGGAATTCAAAATCACTAATAATTATTTATTTCATTAAACTATTAATGACATCAATGTATGCCCGGATATTAACAGTAATTTGTACTCCCCTGCTGTGTGTGTATTCCAACAGTATAATGTAACTTCAAATACACCATTTAACACATAATGTATACTTCCTTCTTCATTATAGTTCCAAAAAACCTAAAATATGCTTTTCAGAAACCCCAGGAAGTTTTAAAAGATTAAATGTCTTTCACTTCAAAAAGAACTCAAAGAATTCTTGCATTCTTGCATGAAGGGATTTGGTGTGGAAATTCATTTTAAGAGAGTTTTATTAAGCATTCTGATTTTGACTTAAATCTTCTCAATTAAAAAAAAGGAAGGAAGCAGATATGGCTCAATCCCTTGGGCGCCCACCTACCACATGGGAGGTCCCGGTTCGGTTCCGGTGCCTCCTAAAAGAAGGCGAGCAGACGCCCCCTCCCACTGCTTACTCACTACCCCCCACCCCCAAGGAGCTTAGATGCCACCTCCTGCCACAACAAGCTAAGCTTCGCCCCCGTCTCAACAAGCAGATGCCCCAATTCAGCAGATGCTACAGCCTGTGGGAAGCAGCTGTGGCTCAGACTGTTGGGCACTCCCCTCTCACATGGGAGGTCCCAGGTTTGTTTCCTGGTGCCACCTGGAGAAGGAGAGCAAACAATGGACAGACAGACAAGAGAACCATCCGGGGGAGGGAGGGATAAATAAAAAAGGTAAAAGTAAATAAAACAATTCTTTAAAAAAAAAAAATAGACACTGAGAAATCCTGGTGGATACAGTCCTTAGCATCATGATAGTGTGTCTTTTGTTTTGTTTTGTTTCATTTTACTATTCAGAAATAGGAGGAATTAGTTGATGTTCCCAAAGCCACATAGTGACTTTCAAAGCCTGAGTCAAAATCTGTGATTCTTGGCTCTTCCAGTGTTTTCCATCACAAGGAAATGTAATGGAAATCCCATCAAATGTCAACTAATTATAACTGATTCATAGAGGAAAATCTATTAATATTTATTAAATCTATTAAAATTTATAAAAATCTATATATTAATAGAACGCAATTCAAATCTATCTTCTAGTTTTCCAACTTTTTCCTAGTTCAGAAAAAAAGGGGGAGGTCCTAAAAGGCAAAATTACTTTTCCCTCACAGTTAATGTACATGTCACTGTGTATATGAAAATTGACAAGATTACTCTTTAAATTGTTTAGTAATAACCAAAGAACTAGAAGTACCATGAAGGCTAAAAGGAAATGATCAAGATCTTTAAAATAAAAGGGGTAGGGGCACAGCCTATTAAGAAATGAAGTGCTTAATAGGTTATCATAAGTACTTAAATCTAAGTTTTTCTAAAATACTAAAATAATATAAGTAGATTTTGGTTTAACCCTAAAGCGTTTTCTCATTTAAAGGACATCAATATAAATATGAAATATAAATATAAATATGTAAATTCCCAAACATGAAGAGATCATTAGCTTGTAAATATTTAAAATAATAACTGTTTTCCAAAATATTCAAAACATGATTACCAAAAAACTGTGATTGGTTTAGGGGTAAAATTTCACATTCAATATAAGGAAAAACCTACTATATCTATTAAGAACTGACATATATATAACAAAGCACAAAGTATTCAGCACAACCCTGAATGGTCATTTTTAATTCATTACATTTTCACATTAAATTATTAGTTGTGTATAACTTTACATTTAGGGCAAAAACAAACTTGAAAATTAAAAAATTTCACTTAAAAATTTTTTGTTTCTTTGTTTTAACAATTTTGATTTACCAGTACAATTTATTACCTTAAGGGCCTGGGGCAGCACTAAATAGCTGTGTGAACTTGGGAAAGTTAATAACTTCTTAGTTTCCTCATCTGTAAAATGGGGATAACATCTATTTTATGGAGTTGAGAGAGGAGACTAAGGTAAGTGCAGCACTTAGTCTAATGCCTAACATATAAGATGCATTCAGTAAATAGTAACTATTATTATAAGATGGCAAACAAATCTTCAAAAGCAATGAGAATTCTTAGAAGATGATAAGCATCCCAAACAATTTCCATTGTATTCACCCTTAAATGACATTTAAGAGTAGCCAAGCAAACCTTCACTGACACTGTAGCACCCAGAAATGATTTCTACCCAATCTTTTCAGCAATCTCAGTCTTCTTGTGGTGAGAATCCCTTGAGTTGAGGGTCTATAATATTTGTGGATCTCTAGTGGAGAATATTGTGTACTACATTACTACTACTTTCTTACCTTCAAGGGTAGAAATGGGAATAAAATACAGAAAAGAATATACTTCAACTTCTTTTAAAAAAATTTTTTTAGCTTGTCATTACATGTTCTCTAGAAACCATGATTCCTTTTATTTACCTATTGATAAAATATGTACCTGTTTATGACATAAAGTTAACAGTTATTACCTGAATGTGGCATGTCCTTTCAGAGTTTAGAAATACCACTGAGTCTAAAAATTGACACATGGGGAAGAAAAAGAATTGGGAACTTCTCTAGAGCTGACAAAAATTATGAAAAGAATCAAGATTATAAATGTGAGGATGTGTGTGCACATGCATGAGGACATGTACATATATACATATATAAAAGATCAAAAGCTTGAAATTATAAATTGATTCTAAATGGATTTCTGCAGATTTCAGAGTAAATTTCAGTACAATACATTGGATTATACTAAAATTAAGTTCCAAATTTAAAATCCAGAGCAAACCACATTCATTCAAAAGATGCAAACTTTCCTACAAAATACCCATATTCAGTTAGCAAAGTGAAAGTAAAACACAGGTTCAATATAAAAAATACACAAAATACCACTGAATGTACCATGAAAAATCTGGATAATGGCAAGTTTTGCTTACCTAGTAAATCAAGATGTCTACAAATTTTAAAGATATTCTTGACTTTTTATCCCTACTGGTTTAACAACTGTGTTTACTCACTTACGTTTA
>JAKSZT010054334.1:30631362-30667304 GCA_026826555.1 Tolypeutes matacus
TAGTCAGATCTGAAGGGGTAAACTGGTGAGTTTAGTCTAGGAATTTTCCTTTAAAATAAGTAAAGTTTAATTACTCCATTTCCAAAAGCCCAAGATGGATGGAATGAAGGAAGAGGGGGGGGGTGGGGGGGCATGGACGGAGGAAGGAAGGAAGGAAAAATAGTATTTTGATCCATTTTAGGACAAAACACTGGTTAAATTAAGAAAAAAAGTAAAGTATAGATAAGACAGTAGCAACTACATTCTTTACCCTTTCAACAACTAATTTTATCCATTTATACATGATTTATTTTTTCATGACATTAAATAAAGAGGAAGAGAAGATTACATTCATGGAGGCACAGTGTCAGTGCTTGAAAACAGGAGAACAAAAAGAAACATTTAAATGTTTTTCCCACTATGACCAATTCTATGTACCCCCTCCTTCAAACTCAGCTCTCCCATTCAACTCCACACATACTCCTTAAACATGCCTCTAATCAGAAAAGGATATACAAAAGAAGAAAAAAAAAGGCGGGGGCAGGGGCGATACAGAGACAAAAATATAAGGAGCTAAGGTTAGAGAGCATTTCTCAATTTTAAGAATGACATAGGGAAGCAGCTGTGGCTCAATCAGTAGGGCTCCCGTTTACCATAAACTTTTATTGATATATAGATAATATAGTAATAAAATATATTATCTTTTTCTACCAAACAAGCAAAAATTTAAAAATAGAACTCAACAATGAAAAGGGCTGTTTTTGAGGCTGCTCTCTCCACTAAAGTAAAAGATTCTTGAATATACAATCTATGCCTCATTCATCTTTATATATGCAGCTTCTAGTGCAGGGCCTGACATAGTAGGTGCTCAGAAAAGTTGCTTGGTTGACCAAATGGAAGAAAGACAACGTCACATTATATAACAAAAACCTTAAAATGTTCATCCCTTTGACTCAGTAATTTCACCTACAAGGAACCATCTTAAAGAAAGGACCTAAAATGAATACTTAAATAAACAAAGATATTCAATGAAGTTATATTTTTAACTTGAAATTTGAAAGTATAAACATCAAAAGTTAAGGAAACTGGTACAGTAAATTATGGTTTATTCATATGAAGGATTATTTATGAAGAGGTTTTGATGAAATGAGAAAGTGCTTATTGTTGGTTGCAACAAGAAGAAAATCAAAGGAAACAGAAAAAACCTCTCTCCATCTTTGATCATTTAATTTCCACATTCTTTCTCATATCCCAATTTGCTCTTTGATCTTTCCAATCTTAAGTGAAAAATCAAAGTAAGAACTTTCAGTCCAGGTTAATGAAGCATAAGTGAGGCAGGACCAACATGTCATGGTGGGATGGGAAAAAACATACCAGTAAAAAAAACAATTACTCTATAGTAGGGGTCAGCAAACTAGAGCCTATCGTCTTAATAGATTACTACTGTATTTTGTGGCTCAACTTACTGCTTTCTCATTTAGAACAAATCTCTGCATGCAATAAGGCTTCTGCCTTCTTCATTACCATGAGAAGGAGTACCAATGATGTCAGCTAGAATCGCCATTGCTAGTACAATGTTTACACTATTACTACTGGCTCCCCTTCCTCTATCCACTCCTTTAACACCAGAGACTTATTGTTGGTCCACCACTATTCTCCCTCTATAGAATGCTCAATGTTCTAACTACTACTCAAATCCAAAAGACTCCAGATATCTCCCGAGTTTGGACTCCTATAAAAACTGTAAATAGGAACCACACAGATGACCCAATAAAGTCACCTTAAAATCAGTGTGCTGAAAACTAAATAAGCCATCTTTGATGACTCCCAATTGCCTATAAAATCCAAACCCTCCCTTGACCGAGCTTCATCTCATTACTTTAGTTTCATCCTCTGCCATGAAGAGGATGCCAAAAACCTGTGTACTAGACATATTTATTTTTCTGAATGCCTACTGAAATAAAATTACAACTAATATTTACTAAATGCCCATTAAATGCCTGAGCACTTTATATGATTAACTCATTAATCTTCACAACAATCCCATAAGGTAGATACCATTATCCCCATTCTACAATGAGGGAAATATCTTGCCTAAGCTTGTAAGTAGTGAAATCAGTATATAAACATAGAGTTTGGGTTCCTTATCTTTTTTTCGTTTTTCAATTTCTTCAGCATATGTAGTTTTTTTATAAAAACAAACAAAGCAGTTTCTATCCAAAATGTGCAATTAATGGCTCTCAATACAATCTGCTTATCTTTTTACTAGGTAATTTCTCACACATGCCTAGACATACCAGGCACTTTCCTGGGGATTCAGTGGTGAACATGAAAAAGAATGCCTATGCCTTCACGGAACTTATATTCTAGGAAGGGAGTAGAATAAGCAAATTTTAAAGAAGAAAAAAAAAAAAACAAAAAAACTTATTACAGATTATTAGAAAGTGTCAGGGAAAAAAATGAACATATTTTTATGATAGAAAATAACAGAGGTACACTTACTTGTGATGAAAGAAGGCCTCTCTGAAAAATTACTTTTAAGATGATACCTGAAAGATGAGGTGTCAGCTATGCAAAGAGGTGCGGTAGGAAGAGTAATGAGTTATTAGCACAAAGGTGGGAAAGATCAAGGTGTATTGCTGCAACTGACAAAAACCTGTGTACTAGACTAAAGACAGCAATGGAGATAATATGTCAAAGACTCTTAGGCCCATAAATGGTAGATGAGCCTAAAATGGGATCATCATAAAAACAGTCCCTGGTGCAGGAGTTTAAAGCTGGATGACACTGGGTTTGGAAGTGTACAGGTACAATTTTTGTTCTCTCAGTGACTGGGAGTAGTTACTAACATATAGTGATTAGAGGTCACTATAGTCTACCCTGGAATACACAGAACAGTCCCACACAACAAAGAGTTGAATCCTGCCCAAAATGTTAATAGCACCCTATTAAGGAACAATGGCTAATGGGTATGTTTTGTTTACCCTGGTACTACAGAAGACTAAGATTTAGCCTTCTTTTGTAGTTCTTAAACCATTAAGGATAGTTTTGAGCTAAACCTGGCAAATTAATAAATATATATTGTACCTGTGTGCAAGGAGATGTGCTGGATACTTTGGAGCATTCCCAAATGACTCAAACACCAATCCTAGGCCTAAGAGCTTACAGTATAGTAAAGAAGATATAATACCATATTCCATCATATCTAAAGCACTATCGATTAAAAGATGCATCATATTATATACCAATAAGAAGGTGTATTAGTTAGCCAAAGGGGTGCTAATGTGAAATACCAAAAATGGGTTGGTCTTTATAAAGGGTATTTATTTGGGGTAGAAGTCCACAGATACCAGGCCATAAAGCATTAAGTTTCTTCTCTCACCACAGTCCATTGACACGTGTTAGAGCAAGACGCTGCCCGCGTTTGCCAGGGTTCAGGCTTCTGGGGTTCCTCTCTTCCCAGGGCTGCGTTTCTCTCCTGGGCTTAGCTCCTGTTTCCTCCACAAAGTCAGCTGTAGATGATCAGGCAAATGGCTTGCTTCTCTTCTCCTGGGGCCTTCTTTCCAACATCAAAACTGCGTCTCAAAAGACTGCATCTCAAAACTGTTCTTGCCATGCCTTTTATATTTGATTCCCCACCCACCAAGGGGTGGGGCTCAACACCCTAATTATAACCTAATCATGCCCAGATTAACAGATCAGTTTACAAGCATGATCCAATTATATTTTTGGAATTCATAATTACATCAAATTGGCCAACGGTTACAGAAGGGAATAATCACAAGTAAAAACTATGACAGCAATTTTAAGATACACTCTAATTTGAGAGATGTTAAAATGTAAAAATAATACATATTAAATAAATGAAAAAGAATATGAAAATAAACATCTAAAATGCAAATAGTAGTAAGACTCATAAAAGAGTTCATAGTATGGATAAAGTAATCAGATCTAGTACTCAGGGAATGTTTCATGTAGAAGGTAGTCCTTTAAGCCAAGTCTTAAAGGACAAGTAGCAGTAGGAAATGAAGAGATTACAAGAAGGAATATTTTTAAACAGAGGGAAATGTAAGACATAAAGAATAGCAAAAATAAAGTGAAGGTTGGCTAGAAAGAAATATTTAAAGAGAAACACTTTTTAAAAGTTAGACAGGGGTTTGGAAAACTATAAATGCAGTTAAGCTAAAAAGGCTGAAATTTATTACATATGCTTTGAAAATGTCTCTCAACACACCTGCATCTCAATATATTTTGGAGATATAATATAAACCAATAAAATTACTCACTCTTGCTGTGATTCTCAACTGTGGGAGATGGAGAAGGAGCAGAAGAGATTAATTCCTGTGGGAGCATACTTTGAAAAAGCACTCTAGAAAATCATAATCTCTATCTCCACTCCACTTTGAGAATCATTACTATGTGTACTAGGGAACCCTTAGAGAAATTTAAGTAGCCAAATGATTTGGGTTACATTTCAGAAATGGTTATCCAGCAGAATTGTATAAAAATGAATGAGAATTTTGATTTTTACCCATAATTTTAAAAAAATTAATTAATTAATTAAAAAAAAAAATCAGGCATGGGTAAAACTCATTCAAATTACTAAATAGATAATGCATTTAAATCTAATAAAATATGAAAAATTTAAAAAAAAAAAAAATGAATGAGAGGAGGGCGGATGTGGCTCAAATGGTTGGGCGTCCGTTTCCCATATGGAGGGACCTGGGTTCGATCCCCAGGACCTCCCGGTAAAATAAAGGAAAAATATAGAAGGCGCACGGGTGCATCCCCAGGCCCCACAAGCGGGTGTGCCAGGCCCCGCCGAGCCACGCAGCAAGATGATGACATAACAGGAGAGAGACACGTGGGAGAACCAAGATGAGATGCACCGAAAAACCAGGAACTGAGGTGGCACAGGTAGCGGAACGCCTCTCTCCCACATTGGAGGTCCCCAGGATCGAATCCCAGTGAAGACAGGAGGAGAAGGATGAGAAGAGAGGGAAGGAAACAGACACAGAGAACTGCCCAGCGAATAGACACAAAAACAGCAGCAAACGGGAGGAGGGTTAAAATAGATAAAGTAAATAAATAAATCTTTTTTAAAAAACGAATGAGAATTAGAACAAAGAATAAAGTCTGAGAATCTACATTAAAAAGCTGGTCTTCCAGGAAAGAAGTTACACAAATTCAGAACAGTCCTTCACTGTTGTTGGGACTATAAAATGGTATGACTTCTGTGGAAGATGACCTGGAGATTCTTCAGGAAACTAAATAAAGAACTACCAAATGATCCAGCAATCCTGTTACTAGAATATATTCAGAAGAACTGAAAGCAAGGATGCAAACAGATATTTGCACACCGATGTTCACAGCGTTATTATTCACAATTGCTAAAAGATGGAAACAACCTAAGTGTCCATCAACTGATGAATATCCATTCAAGATGTGGTATATTCATACAATGGAATATTACTCAGCCATAAAAAGAATTCAATTGGGGAAGCACATGACAACATGGAGGGACGCTGAGGATATTATGTTGAGTGAAATATCTCAGACACAAAAGGACAAATATTATATGTTCTCATTGAAACCAACTAAATACAATGAGTAGACTTACAGAGTTGGACTATGAAGCGTAGGTTGGTGGGAGATGGAATGTGGGATGAGTAGGGGGACAAGATGCTAGATGCATGTAGCATGTTTAATAAGATAAAATGTAAATATGTGATAATGGTTAGACTTGATGGTAACACATTATAATGGGAATGTAACAAACTGTTGATTTATGGATGAGACTGTGGCTAAAACATAGTCTAGAAAGATTAATGTTAGCTGGAGGGCAGCTGGAAGATTATATTGGGAATGTATAGCAATGATTTGGAAGTAGATGAGGACTGGGCTTAATAATGTAAATACAGGAATTTTCTACTACAAGGTGTTAAGAATGTGGTTACATGAGGAAAATATAACTAATGTAATTTATAGTTAACAAAAACATTGTAATGTTTTTGTAGCAAAAGCACAGTTGGTACTACATTAACTCTAAAGGTTAAAAAAAGACAATGAGTGGGAGAGAGTGTGGTCTACAGTGTGAACTGTGGTCTATGGTTGGTGGCAAGGCTCCAGGAGGTGTAAGTTCATTGAGGTTGGTGGGCCACACTATGGGAGATGTTTGTGTTGGATGTGGTGGGAGGTGTGGGAGGTGGGCAACATGGGAATCCGAGTGGGTTCCGTATAATATTTTAGGTAATCTAAGCACCTCTTAAAATATATGTATATATATATAAAAAAAAAAAAAATAACATTTTTGTAAGCAAATACACATATATGCATATATATTTATATATCATTTTACAAATGTTTGTATGTATTGTGAGAATTTTGATTTTTACCCATAATAAAAAAAAAAAATAAATAAAAAAAAAAAAGACAATGGGGTTTGGTTTGTGAAATATGAGTAAGATTAAGCATTGTTTTCTCATTTATTTTTTCATTAATAAGAAACCTTGACTATGTCATTTAACTGATCTGTAATCATCTGTGTATCTTTCTCAACACTAGAGGAACAACTGAGTTAGCAGTTGGAATTAGAGGAGATAAAAGTGTCTGAAAAAGAACTTTTTAGAGTAAGTTTCCATAACTTGTTGAGCTGTCTTTTTCCTTTCCTTTATTTTTGGTGAATTTGAAATAAAGTTGTAAAAAAAGAAAAAAGAGTTATACAAATTCATATTAAGTTAGTGATAATGGGGGAACAGATAATGGAACTATTAAAGAAACAGGAAAAATAAAGGGAAGAAAAGTGTAAGACATAAGAAAATAAGCTCAAATAAGGACAAGTGTATTGTAAAATACTGATGGGTCATCCAGATGATGCCTAATTGGCATCCAAGATTGGAAAGAATGAAGACACTCAGGTCTGGAAAAAGAGATATGACCAAATACTAAAAAGAGGTAGTTAAAGCCAAAATTTGGATGAGACTCCAAAAAAAGGACAAGAGATGGTATCCCAAGGACAAATATATTTAAGGGAATATGTGTTGAAGTATTTAATTGGTTTATTACAAGTAACTGTTTCCATGTTTTACAATAATCTCATGCTGATGATCATTATCATTGCTAATTTTATCACTATGACTTTACAAACAAAAAAGCAAAGCAGAGTGAAAATAAAGAGCATGGTCAGGACTATATAAAGCAACAAAGAAAAAAATGGGCACACATTAATTTCCAATTTGGTGTTAAAGCCAGTTAGGCCACTTTCATGTGTGTCTCTATGTGTATATAAACTTAGCCAAAAAGCAATAGCCTATGCCAATGAAAAGCATCATGTGAGAGCAACCAAGAAGATATGTTATAGTTATAGGGAAAATTCATGTGCTGATTCCTAAATGGTTTTAGAATAAGCATTCATAGTAATCCAGTCCAGCTAAGAGAAACTGCAGTTATATCATTATATAAAGTATTTCCTCCTTCAAAATTTTTTTGAAAACAGTTTAAATATTTAAGATCAAAAATTTTAAAATCAGACTTTTTTTTTTTCAAGAATTTTTAAAGAAAAAAGACAATATCATCTTTGTACGTGATAAAGTATGGTTTCATGTCACACCTGGGATCAGAAAGAAGAAAATCTGTAATTTTCTGGTGTTAAACACTTAAACGGCTTTAATTAAATCCTATTCGTTTTGAATAAAATACCATCTGACAAACTTCCCCCAAGAGTAGGGGAGGGAGGGTTGGAGGAAAAAAGGAAGGAAAGAAGAAATGGAAAGAGGGAAGGAGGAAACCCAACTGAATGAAAAAAGAGGAGAAAGGAGAGGAGAGCAACTCAGACTAAGAATTAGCTAATGGAGTAAAGAAGGTGACCATCATCACACTGCTCAATAACAGATTTACTGAGCAAAGAAAATGATGTAACTTTTTCTGGAAGCTGGGTGTGATGACACCTCTTCAAACTCATACAGGCTATTTACTTGTACTATAGTGCAGGTACTTTTCTCAAAACACTTGCATGTCAAAGGAATCTGAAAGCGAAGATGCAGGCCACTGTTTGCTAAAGCAAACAACACACAATCTGCAACCTGTCTACATTATTAAATAAACTGATATGGCAGGTATCAAAGGAACATGTTAATAGTTTTTAAAAACACGTTCTTGTGCTATTTTAGAACTACTCTGGTCTAAGCAAATTTGCTCGAAGGAAAAAAAATCCAAGTAATTTTCTAAAACTACATTTCATATAATAACACTGTGGTTAAATTTACACATAGCAAGAAAAGTTTTGAAAAAATATGAAATACCTCAGTCTGACCTTCATGGGCACTGGACTCATGAGTAACTCGAATAGCCTGTAATAAGAGTACAAAGTATTTAAGGAAAATTCACTTATATCCAACTTCTTAAATGAAAAACAAACAAACAACAAAGCCAAATTTTAACATCTAAAGCCTAGTTAAGAAAAATAAATTGGGGGAAATGAAGAAGAATTTAAAACTAGATATTTAAAAATGATATCTGGGTAACCAAATAAACTACTGTACTTTTCAATCCACAAATCTATCACAAATTTAGGATATGACTAGCTGGTTGTTTGTTATTTATGGGCCTAAGTAGTAGTCACAACATATTAAATTGCTAGAACCAACACTTAACACCCTATTCAATCAAGACTAGAATAAAGTGGGCATCTTACAGATGGAGACTGAATAAGCTTATCTCATCTGTCTCTTCATGTTACATGTTCCTCTGCAGCATTTTGCTTATATCCATGCAGCTTCAGTAGGCAGTTTAGAAATGTCGAACAAAAAGCATGCAATTATCAGAAGCTAGAGAATTTGGTTTCTTGAATGAAAAAAAATGCTTTTATAATACCCACTACTAGCAAGGGTACAAAGAAATGGGCACACTAGTAAATAATAGGCAAAAGTACAACTTTTATGAATGACAATTTGGCAGTATGTATCAAAGTCTTAAAAACATGTCAACTGTTTGATCCGGCAACTTCTGCTCTAGGAGGTTATTTATTTACATGTAATTATACCTAATTACATATAATTAAGGATACTTGCAAAGATTTAGCTACAATGATGCAATTTTTTTAAATAGTGAAAAGAGGAAAATATTAAATTTCTGACAATTTACTGGTTAAGTAAAACACTATCAATGGGAAGCTTTGCAGCCATTAAATGATTATGTCAATATATACTTACTGGCATGTAATATGTTTATGAAAAGTTAAATGAAAAAAGCAATTTATAAAACAGTATTATAGTGTGATCAAGATTTTGTCCAAAAATTTGTGTATATACATATACACTACTGATAAAAAATGTTAATGGTGGCTACCTCTCATCGGTGGGATTACAAGTGATTTTTATGTTATTTATTTTAATGTCATGTAAAATAAAGGTGTTTTATAAAATCTGCAGTTTTTGTTTTTGTTTTTACCAGGAGGTCCCGGAGATCGAACCCCAGCCCCTCCATATGGTAGACAGACACCGAACCTCTTGAGCCACATCCATTTCCCAATTTTTTTTTTTTTTTTTCCTTTTACTGGGAGGTCCCGGAGTTTGAACTCAGGTCCCTCCATATGGGAGAAGGACACCAAACCATCTGAGCCACATCCGCCCCCTAAAAATCTGTAGTTTTGAAGGTAAAAATAATTAAAAATAATCATGAGTATATTGGAATGCTAAAAGAAACATGATCAAATCATTTACTTTATTCGCCACAAACTCTGCACAAGGCATTGTTCTAGCCAAATAATCTGTGTAAATACTGCCACTAATTTCAAAGAATTTACAATCTACTTAATAATGTTAATAAAAGGGGGAAAAAACCTTCTAAAGAAAAAGAGGATCCAAAAATAATAAATCTTAATAACCATTTTAAAACAATTCTATGAGGCTGTATAATTATTTATTTAAAACTAGATTATGTTTAATTGCTTGTTTTCAATTATTAAATGTACAAAATAAACTTAAAAAAAAAAAAAAACTAGATTATGTAGTCTGTGACTTCACACATTCAGCTAGATAAAACAGCTAGAGTAGGGTCTAATGTCTACCTTTGAACCTTTGTTTTTTCCTTTCACCTTTAACCTTTTTCAAATCCCCAGTGAAAGACACATAGGGTATTGTCAGGTATATATTTACTATAGGGCAGGAATGGTAAAGAATACTCAATCATAAGATGTTTTATTAATGTGTAAATCAAACTGCTTTTATTCTCTCATTCAGCTCTGGAATGTAAAAAAAATGTGGTACTTTATGAACATTTACAGATATTTCAGATAATGTTACCTGAAAGGTATCAAAGGCTCTTTTAAGAGATAAAACAGAATATACAATTGCTCAAAACTACAATTTCAAGATAAACCTGCAAATAGAATCTACAATCCCACAAAACTTTGCCCATACATGAGATCAAGAGACAATATAAAGGTACTGACGTCATAGTTCTCCAGGTATCTGGCTCTTTCTTCAGGGCTCATTGATAGAGATTCTTCTAGGAATTTTTTCAAGGTTGAACCTGATTCTGAAGATATTAAAGAAGATAAAATTGAAAACACTATAAGACTTGCTACCTCAAAGAGACTGATAAATAAAAATGTTTAAAGCATGCTAGCTATTTTTTAGGTTAAACCCTTTCATTGGTAAGTTGGGAATTATAATAAAATATAAGGATTTAATACAAATCTAATTTAAATTGTAATATAAATATCTCATAAAGACCACAAGAAACTTTAAAGATGTGTGGTAATTATACCTTAGATTTTGAAAATTAAAAAAAAAAAAGAAAGAAAAAAAGAGAAGTAACAATAGGGCAGGAGACAATGTACAACCAATTTGTAAAGAAAAAAATTCAATCTTGGGATAAATTATATGGCTTAAGTTATTGGTTTGCTAAACTCCTGTTTATCAACAATATAAAAGAATTGGAAGGATTAATATTTCTTCCTACAGTAAATACATTCCCATTAAAAAAAAAAAAAAAAAAGGAAAAGGGAAATACTTTATTTTCTACTTTGAAAGAATTAGAGCACCCCCTGCTGCTCAAGGAAACTAACTTACAGCTTAGAGAGAAAAATAGTAGTAATGAAAAATTATTTACCAAAGTGCATCTTATCTTTATTGTTAGCAATAGCATGGATCAGTCCAATTGTTCCACAGGCATTGCTGATTGTTTGTTTCATGAAATATACTGATGAGGTAACATCTTGTCCCTGAGATTTTATTTTTTCCTCCTCTTCTGTTCTGAAGACTTCATACTATTAAAAAAAAAAAGAAATTCAACAATCTATATGTGAAAATGATTTGTAAAGAAAAAATACAAATGACTAAACATATTTTTTTTATTAATTTTTTTAATTTTTAAAGCCAAAGAATTAATTTGTCATCTAGCAGAGAGACAAAGATTGAAACAAGAGCCAGTATTGGTAAAGATATGGGTGAAAAGGGATGATTCTATGCTATTATTAAGAGTATATATTTGTACAGCCTTTCTAGAGGACATACAGCAATGTGAGTTAACATTTTAAACATGTGTATCTTCCAACAAGCAATTTTCTTCATATGAGTTTGGGTTAAGAGATAAGCTTAAAAATATATATCAATATTTAAGAACATAAACTGGAAAAATTCCAAATGGTCATCAATGGAGATTTGTTTAACATATTATGGCACATTTAATAGAACACTGAAAAGCATTCTAAAAAGGATAAAGTAGATTCATATGTTTTGACTTAAAAATCTGGCCCTGATTATAAAGTGGTTATAGGTTAGTAAATATTAATAGGATTCCCATTTGTGTTTTTAAAATATTTACTTTATATATGCATTTAAAAGTCTGAAAGGGTATATAAACATTTAACAGAGGTTATCTCCTGGGGCAAGAGATTACTAGAGGTCTTTCACCTTCTATTTTTTACATTTCTGTTTTATCATTGACAAAAGTATTTTTCCTTTTTAAAAATCATACTATATTTACAACATTCCACTCTATTTATAATCAAACTATATTCATAATAAATGTTCACCATTATCTATAATAACTGGTTGCAAAAGCAGTATGGTATAATAACAAATATCAAAAGTGTGAGCTCTACAGCTGACTGCCTGAGCCCACATCCTGGGCCCTCTTCCATTATTAGCTGTGTGACTTTGTCAAGTTATGTCTCTGTGCCTCAGTTTTCTAACTGTAAAAAAACAAGTTGAAAATAATAAAGGAGTTTAAAAAAATGAGTGAGGATAGTGAAAGGGAAGTCGAAAGATGATTTTATTGTTTTCCTAAAATTTTCAGATTTCAATAGAGCAGGGGTTGGCAAACTATAGCCTGGGAGCCAAATCTGGCCTGCTATCTGTTTTTATAAGTAAAATTTCATTTATATATTGTCTATAACTGTCTTCATGTTACAAGGCAAAGCTGAATAGTTGCAAAGGGACTGACTATAAGGGCCGTAAGTGGAAAATATTTACCATTTGGCCCTTTACAGAAAAAGTTTGTCAATCCTTGCAATGGAGGAAACAAATGATGTCTATAGAAAGCCCATAGTTAAGAAACTGCTTTCTAACAATAAATGTATCTATGCTTTAAAAAGTGACTTTTATGCCTGTGCCTCTAAATCAAATTTTAAGTAACATTCCCAGAACAGATCAACATTAATTCATTCATATAACTTCAATTGATAAAAACTGTGGAAAGGTCCACTATAGTAAGGGCTTATGCTGAAATGTTTATACAGTTTAGTTTGTTGTTATTTAATATCAAGAGTCCTTGCTGACAAGGCAAAATGAGGTTTGACAACTTCTCAATGTTTAGGGGAAAAGAATCCTAAAATGATTAACAGCAAGTATAGGAAAAAAGGAAAATCAATTATGACAGAGCAAAGAAAGAAAACATGGTCAAGAAAATGCTGGATACAAGTATCATAAATATCAGAGAGAATAAACTGGTATCTTCTTCAACTATGAACTACTGGTTTGTAAGCACTGCTATGAAGCACACATTTAAAACACTATAATTAAATTTATTTAAAGGGTAATGAGGTATCCATGACAGTTCCTTTGCTATTAGCATGCTCAAATCATTCACAACTACATATTCAGTTTCTAAATTAGAATTTAAAAGACGGAAACATTTCATATCTCCTAAAACATTCACTAAATATCCTTTCTGTGACTGTAATATATCACTTATGAGCTGAAATGGGATTTATCAAATCATAAGAGGCATCAAAAAAAGTGTCAGGTTCCACTTATATTCTCTTCTTTATATAAGTACATAGTGATATAAATACTTGCTTAAATATATAAATACTTAAAGAAGTGCATTCTTAGCTATAGGCATGAGCCTTTTTAATATTGATAACGTACTAAACTGAGATCAAATCAAATTTATTCTTTAAAAAAGCAGGTCATAAAAAGACAATGATTTGAGTAATTTCCATAAACTCACACCTGTATCACACCAACTAAGAAAATCTAGCTTAAAGTTGCTGATTTTTTACAGATTTTTACTGCTCCTAAAAATTGGAGACCTGTGAGATAGTTATGTACTGGCTTATTTTAGTAATCAAAACAGGTAAAAATACTGGAATAAGAGAGCATAGACTTAATTCTCCCACAAATTAGCTATGCAACTTTAGAATAATCACAACCTCATCATAAAATTATGAGTTTGTTTTAATGCTGGATAATCACTAAAACATTTCTAACTCTAAAATTCTATGAATATTGTAAACAGCAAATATGAAGAAATACGTCTTCTTTTATTAAATAATTTGTTTTGTGAACTCCTTAAATAGAAGATTTGCATGTTATTTATCTTGAACTGAAGCTAATTAGTTTTTGTTTGTTTGTTTGATTGTTTTAGGGGGTAATGGGAATTGAACCTAGGACCTAGTACATGGGAAGCAGGCACTCAACCACTGAGCTTATAGCTATTCTCCAATGAGAGTTGGGTTTTTGTTTGTTTCTTTGTTTTTGTTTTGTTTTTAGGAGGCACCGGAGATTGAACCCGTGACCTTGTACGTGGGAGGCAGGTGCTCAACCACTTGCACTTCACCTGCTCCCAGGCTAACTAGTTTTTTTTTTAAAAGATTTTATTTATTTATTCATTTATCCCCCCCTTGCTGCTCGCGCTCGCTGGGTCAGCTAACCACGCGTGCGGGCAGGCTTGCCTTCACCAGGAGGCCCCTGGGAACCGAACCTGGGGCCTCCTATATGGTAAACGGGAGCCCTATTGATTGAGCCACAGCCGCTTCCCACTAACTAGTTTTTGCACAAAGAAAATGACCCCAAAATTTCTAGGGTTAAGCAAAGCCTATTTCTTAATCTCTATGAGATTTGGCTCCATTAAATCCTGAAGAATAGGACAACCTGAGCATGTATATACCAAGTTATCAATACCTAATTTCTCACATCTTCCCGAACATGTACTACTTCATTTCAATTTTTCTAACGGTCAGTTTTATTTAATGACCCCCACCTCTCTGAAGGACAGGTGCAGGCAACTAGGCAATGGCAAGAAATGTTCACTTAAAAATCTTGCTCTAATTGAAGGCTTTGCCCAAATGCTGGAAAACCTCCTCCCTGGAAAAGTTCTCTTGGATCATTGTCTGGGTCTCCTCACAAGAAGGATGCAGTTTCTGCCATGTCACTTCATGGTCCACCTGCCAATCTGGACTCAATAGAAAGATAAGCTCCTGGTCTCAGAAGACCCACACTCCAGAAACAGAGCTGCTAATGTTGGTTCAAAAGAGGATGGTGCTGGCAAAGGCATTTTTTGTCAGCTTGTCCAATCGCTGGAACATTCCAATGATGAGGTTATAGCTCATGAAAGACTAGGTGAATTCTTCAGGGAAGTGGTACTCAGAATAACACAGGGACCAGCCATCCTTACCAAAGTGCTCGCAAAAATATGTCAGCACCAGAGAAAGTGTACCCTCTTTGGAGTACTTATGCTTAAGCTCATCCAACACAAAGGTGTACTCTTGGACAGGTGAGCAAAGTAGATTTCTCACATTCATCCACCTCCTCTTCAGAGGTAGTCACCTTTTTCCTCTTCTTTCTGATGAGCCTAGGGTTTCTGCTTCTCTTTCCATGGACCTTTCTCTTTCCATGGGCTGTCCTTCTTAGGCTGGCTCTCTGCAAACTTTTCAGCATCAAACCAGACCATATTCTCCCAGAGTTTCACCTCCCCCAAACAGCCTGGAATGGGGACTGGTTAAAGCAGGTGAGGAACCAGTAACTGGTATTGTAGAAGGCCTGGCAGAAAGAAGACTCTAGGAGAGTCACAACAGGTTGCAGTTAGTAGTGATGTCACAGCCAATGTTACATGTTGGCCCACAAGAAAAGTCCTCATCTTCAAGTGAGCATCCAGCAGCTCCAGAATTTGCCTTACCTCCTCCTTCACAATTCTCTGTGGCCTGCTTGTTGTGGTGCATGATGTCTAAGGCAGGTAACACCCAGTACTGGCCAGCAGGACAGTGTTACTGTCAGCAAAGCTCATCCACTGCATCACCTGGGCTGCTGCCTTTGAAGCACCTCCCCGCAGCAACTCATCAATCACATGTTAGGCAATGGCATTGCTTTCAAACATAGAGAATCCATCACCACTCTCACATGCTAGAAAATTACCAGCAGGAAATTTGCAGAGAAATTCAGGAGTACAGTTGGTTTAGCCAAAGTGGAAGTGGGCTGGTACAGAGAGACCTGAAACCCACTGTTGTGGACAGCAATGATATGTGTACAGGGTCCCTGTCACCATGGTGATTCCATAGAGAAAGGGCAACTATTTCATTTTTTACAACTCTTAACTTTACCCTATTGTATCTAAGTTTACAAAAAAAATCAGAAAGATATAGACCCAAAAGTGATTTTTAAAATGCACTTTAAAATTCTGGGTCTGCTATGTATACATGACATCATTCTAAAAGTAAGGACTGAAACAAAAGGAGATTTATATTTCAATTCCAAGATCCAAAATACCTATTTATAATCCCCAATGCATCCTAAATGTGCCAAATAAACTGTATTTAAGTTTAGTGATTCCCATCCATATCAGCTTTTTTCTGAAAATAATATAACTCATGTCATGTTTCCCCTGCCTCCTTAAAACAAGCAGATTTTTTTTACATATTAAAGAATACTTAGATTCTTTAATCATTTTACATACTGAAAATCTGAATATATCCTTATGCATGTATTTTCTAAAATACATTTATCATTGTTCTCGACCTTAACATTTCTATAGTATATAATTTATACATTAAAACAGTTGACCACTAAATTGTACACTTAAAAATGGTTAAAATGGCATATATGTTACCACAACTAAAAAACAACAGGTGAGGCAAATTAATCATATTTTATAAAAGAAAACTACCCAAGATTAAAAAGACCTCAGGACTTGGTTGGCAGTTTATAAATTTGAATCTAGATATCTCTTTAATTAATCTAGATTTGAAGATGTCCCCACTATCTACATTGTTTGTTTGATTTTATGCAAGACAGGAACCATTTTCCAGAAGAACAGTGTGTTTTTAATTCAACAATAAAAGAGAACTTTGTATTTATCAGAAACTTTGTACCTTATTTAAGAACAATTACCTTTTCTGTAATAGGGAAGAGAAGTAACACTGCACAGACTGGTCTTGGAACCATGCTAAGAAGTTCAGGATCCATTCCATATACATCAACAAACTGCCAGTTAGGATGTAGTCCTAATTGTTTGAGAAACTGGTAAAAGAAAAAAAAAAAGTATAATGTTAACTGGTAAAAGAAAAACCAATATGGCATTAGGGAAATAATCAACAAATATGTACCATTCATCAAATACATGAAAAGGAACCTAAAAGACAAATATTACTTAAGTTCAATAAGAATGAAATAAAGCAGGTTTTCCATGAACAGGGTGGGAAGACACAGCAATTTATATCAATCAACACTTAAAATTCATAAAATGCTAGGCAGAACCCCCTTTCTCAAAACCCATTACTTTTGGATTAAACCTATAAAGCCAGGATACCAACAAACATACAAGTTGACTTGGTTGATACATTAAGTTCATTTCCAGCACTTCATTTTTAAGAAGACACATCTAAGTTCTATTAAATAAAGGATTATTTTAGTAGAAGATCAATATAGTTTATCCTGCTTACCAAATATGATGTCTGGGATAGAGAGAAATAGACAGATAATAAGATTGATCAACAGATAGACAGATATCAAGAATTATATCAATGAGCAAAGAGTGGTATAAAGCCAGAAAAAAAATTCCAAGTAACTTGTGTAAACACCAGAAAATGATTGATACAGGAAGTAAACAAAAGGCTTCTCAACTTCTAGCACACAATGAAACCCACTTGACTTCCATACTACTCTTAAATCTGGCAAACAACAGTAAAAAAAAATGAATGATTTTTTGAAATTCTTATGACTTCATAGGAGAATAAAATGTCAGACCTTAATATATCACATACAGAAAAAAAAAAACAATGCTGTTCATTTCACAAAAAAGTCTTAATAAATGTCTGTCCTAAATAAAGTTGATTTTAAAAAAATAGCATACCATCACAAAATAGATTTTAGATGGCAGGAAGAAAAAAAAAGTACAAAGGAAACAAGAATCATATTCAAAATGCATCATTACATCTTACACCTCAAGAATATTTATATTATCTACTGATCTTACATTATCTGAAGTTCAAAAATAAAAATAGGTGCCTTAGACATTTCTCCCTGAAGAAGACTCACATCACATAAACTTAGATCATCAAATGAGGTCTTACAAAACCAATGGAGACTATGCCATGTTATATAAAGTTTTATTCATCTCACACACAGTTGGGGTTCTATAAGACAAGACTTTTCTGTTTAGAGGGCTACTCTCCATATCCCTCCATTTCTCTCCCAGGAGAAGGGACTCTACTTAGTGATAAAAGCATTGGCCAAAAATAAAGTCTTGGATTTAGTTTAAAATTTTTAAGATACTTTAAATAAGAAATTTATTGAATTAAAAACTTCTCTTGGGAAGCGGCTGTGGCTCAATCAGTAGGGCTCCCGTTTACCATATGGGAGGCCCCGGGTTCGGTTCCCAAGGCCTCCTGGTGAAGGCAAGCCCGCCCGCATGGCGTGGTTAGCTGACCCAGCGAGCACAAGCAACAAGGGGGGGATAAATGAATAAATAAATAAAATCTTTAAAAAAAAAAAAAACTTCTCTTGATAGCCAGAAATAGCACCTATGTACAGCAGGGAAAGCATAGAGAGGTTGAGAGGTGAAGAATTCCCTTATTGGTTGTTTTTCATTATGATTATTACTGAAATAATAAAAATGCTCTAATAATGGTTGAAGTGATGAAAGCACAACTATGTAATTATACCAAATACCATCGACTGTACACTTTTAATTGTATGCTTCATTAATATGTATCAATACAATTGATTTGTTCATTATTATTTAAAATTCATTTCATTCCTGTATTGTTATATGCCCTATAACAGTCCGAGGTCCTGAAGATCAATGGACTCCTCTACTTCATTTGATTCCTACTCATAATAGTTAAGATTTATAAAGTTCACTAAAGCCCTCCAAACTACTTCCGTTTCCCTTTCCCACTTCCTGCAAAATTCCTAGTCTCTGCCCTTCTTTATATTCGATTCTTTTTAGAAATCAAAAAGGGTTAAAATTGACTGCAAAGTCAAGGAAAGAAACTGTCTTATCTTTTTTTTTTTTTTTTTTAAGGATTTATTTATTTATTTACTTTTATCCATTTTTACACCCCTTCCCCCCTCCCCCCCGTTTTTGCTGTTTCTATGTCCATTCGCTGGGCAACTCTGTGTCCATTTTCTGCCCTCTCTTCTCATCCTTCTCCTCCTGTCTTCACTGGGATTCAATCCTTGGAATCTCTGATGTAGGAGAGAGGCATCCTGCCCGCGCAACCTTAGTTGCTGGTTTTTCGGTGCGTCTCATCTTGCCTCTCCCTTGTGTCACTCTCCTATTATGTCATCATCTTGCTGTGTGGCTCGCGGGAACTGGTGGTGCACCCGCGCACAGGGCCTGGCGGCCCACGCACCTTCTATATATTTTTTAAATTTTTACCAGGAGGTCCCGGGGATCGAACCCAGGTCCCTCCATATGGGAGATGGACGCCAACCAGATATAGCCCCCTGCTATATCTCTTAAGGTTGACCAGAGATACCTAGAGTTACAGTCTTTTCCCATACAGGATGGACATATAATAAATCAGGCTTAGTTTATCACCAGCATTCTAAAAACCAGACCTAGGGAGGAAAACGAGGTCTGGGGACAAATGCATGGTTTCTAATATAGCGAATGTTTAGCCCACCCTGATTATCACAGAATCAGGACAGTGAGAATATTCGCACTGTCTTATCTTTTTAATTCCATTGCCTAGCATTGTACCTGGCAAGTCCACAAAGACCCTGAGGTAAGTTATTGTACTGAACTAAATATTACATCTCCATTTTAGATAATCTAGCCATCTGTACATCTACATGTCAATTAGGCCTTGTTTACAATGAATATTTAATATATATAGTTGTGCTTTTTTGTGACAGGTTAAAGAAAGATCCATAATCTAAAACCTAGGATTTGTTTAATCAATTCCCAATACCATCTACATAGTTCTAACAGCCTTAAAAAAGGCATACCCTCAAGGAAAAGCAACATACACCCTAAGTTACTATGAAGTGAAGGGCCCTCGTTGTATATCAGCCAAAGCCAACAAGCATAAAAAGTATCATAAAAAGACATCAACTAAGTGAGACTGATTAATATCAAATTGAATATACAATGAATGATTAAACAGTAAAAGCTTTAACTAGAATCATACTTTTTCCTAACTTTTTAGTCTTATCACCAGTCAAAGGAAACAGATAAAATAATTTAAACTCAATCCATAGTTATTAAATATATTAGTTATATTCTCTGACTCCAGATTGCTCTAAGGCAGACCTATGCTGGAAGTCATCATATGAATAAAAAGAATAACAGCAGCATTTAGCAGTACCTGCCTCTAGAAGTAGGAAAAGGGTAGGGAAGAGGGACTTTTAACTCTCTTTTTTTTTTTCTTTGTGAAGATGTCCTACTTTTATATATATTTTTAAAGAATTGTGTTGGAAATTATCATTTGCAAATGGAGAAAGCATAGTAGGAAATTCTCTAAAATGTTACTAGCGTGGATGGCGTGACTTCAACTTTTTATTTTACAATATTTTAATGTATTAGTTTTACAATAGTTATATGTAGTTTGTAAGTTATAAATTTAGAGAACTGATACACGTGTTTTATTTAAATTTACAAAACTGGAGGTAAACTAGAGATGAAAGTTTTAAAACTATACCAAAACAATCTCTCCAAACAACTCAAAAAGAAAATAATTCTATGTATGCATTTGCAAAGACATCTTTATACATTTAACTAGAAGAATCCCATTTGCATCAAACAAGCTAAAGGGTTTTAAAATCTTCTAATACCAGTCTTCTGTTTTTTTTCTAATTTAAACACTGGGTAATAAAGTAACATAAAAAATTCTGACTGATAGGATCTCTAATTTATTCACAATCAACAATACCTCTAAAATTTTAGACAATTAAGAAAAATAATGAAGAAATAGAATACGCAGCCATAAAGGATCCTTAGTCAACTTATTGTTTTTATTCTATGGCCCAATGGTAAACTGTTCCATTGAATAAAGAATATTTAAAATTGTTTATAAATATTTTTTTTGAGAATACTATGTGTCAGAAACCATGCTAGAAGCTTTAACATACTTTATTTAATCTTTATTGCAATTGGCAAGCTAGTTTTTATCATATCCTTATTACCAATGAGAAAACTGAATCTAGAAGGTTAAGTGATTTTTCACGGTTACACCACTAGAATCACACGCAAGGCTAGATGCTATGGCACCTTTGACTTTTCCAGCCTCATCTCTCACCACTTGGAGTATTGTGTTTTACCTTGCTTTCCAAATTTTGTCATGATTAACTAACTGATCTATAACCATTTCTTCTCTCCAGGTTTTTGTACACAAACTAGACTCCTCATATGAAAAAATGCTAGCCCTTGCCGGGGACTGAATTATGTACCCCACAAAAGGCATGTTCAGGTTCCAACCCCTGGTCCTGTGGGTATGAACCCATTTGTAAACTGGTCCTTTGAAAATGTTCTTAGTTAAGGTATTTCCAAATGGAATGAGGGTGGGCCTTCATCCAATATAGCTGAAGTCCTTAAAAGCAAAGGAATTTGGACACAGAAAGGAAGCCATGGGGAGCAGCCAGAAGCCGGAAGTAAACAAAACCCAGAATGAAAAGGAGTAGATGCTGCCATGTGCATTGCTGTGATGGAAAAAGCCAAAGACCTAAGGATTGCTGGCAGACAACACCACAGTTTCCAGGGAGAAAGCATCGTCTTGCTGATGCCTCAACTCTGGACTTCTAGCCTCAAAACTGTGAGTCAATGAATTTCTGTTGTTTAAGCCAACCCACTGTATAGTGTTAGTTATAGCAGCCAGGAAACTAAAACAGTCAAGTTAACTTTTTCCTCATTCTTTGGGAGACAATCTTAAAATATATATATATATATTTTATCATAAAAAAGGAAAATAAAATATACTTTTCTTTCAAATATGTTATAAAGCCACTTTCTCTGTCTTTAATGGCTTGCTCAAGACAGTCATATATTCTGCCTTATGAATAATTTATTAATAACTTGAATTATAAAATAGAAATTTACTTATTGAATAATTGCTTAATATTACTACTAGTAATAGTATGCTAATAGTTATTACACAGTGCAGAACTAGGAGAATACTTAAATGAGAAAATGTAAAGCCTGGAAACTAGAAAAATGAATTTTAATAGATACTTAATAAAATAAATAAAATAAAACAAAAATTAAATTAAATAAACGGGAAAAGACTGGCATTTTTATATGGGTATTAAAAAAAAAGAATGTGGGAAGCGGCTGTGGCTCAATCAGTAGGGCTCCCGTTTACCATATGGGAGGCCCCAGGTTCGGTTCCCGGGGCCTCCTGGTGAAGGCAAGCCCGCCCGCGCGGCGTAGTTAGCTGACCCAGCGAGCACAAGCAGCCAGGGGGGGATAAATGAATAAATAAATAAAATCTTTAAAAAAAAAAAAAAAAAAAGAATGTATGTCAGAATGAGAGAAAACTTGGAAATCATACATCTGGTAGGAGTTTACTATTAAGAATATATAAATACATTGGTTTTGTATTATTTTCATCACTGTCCTATAAATCTGAAATTATCTTAAAGTAAAAAGTTTTCTAAAAAAACTATCCAGGACTGAAAGAGTAAAAATCAGCTTGGATTAAAAGAAAAAGAACTTACACATCCTGGAGAGTGGGTTCTGTGTAATATTTTGGGTAATCTAAGCACCTCTTAAAATATATGTATATATATATATAAATAACATTTTTGTAAGCAAATACACATATATGCATATATATTTATATATCATTTTGCAAATGTTTTTATGTATTGTGAGAATTTTGATTTTTACCCATAATAAAAATAAATAAAAAATTAAAAAAAAAAAAAAAGAATATATAAATAGGGAGAAGATGTAGCTCAGTGGTTGAGTGCCTGCTTCCCATGTACAAGGTCCTGGATTAAATCCCTGGTACCTCCTAAAAAAAAAAAAAAAAGAGAGAGACTACATAAAGAACTTTTACAAATCAACAACAAAAAGACAAAAAACCCAATTAAAAAATGGGAAAAGGACTTGAATAGACATTTCTATAAAAAAGATACGCAAATGGCCAATAAGCACATAAAAAGAAGCTCAACATCCTTAGCCATTAGGGAAATGAAAATCAAAATCACAATGATACTTCTTTTTAATGCAATGAGAAATATAACTCAAATCAACTTAATAATAGCCACTGTACTCAATAGAGATTATTCAGTGTGGAATATGGTATCAGTTTGGGAGTCAAATTTTATGAAACACAATGACAAACAGAAGCAGAAGCAAAGGAAGGGGACCAAAAATGATAATGTTTTAAAAGACATCACAGCTGGAGAATCTGGTCAGGGCAGAAAGGACTTAAACTTATGATCACTGTTCCCAAATAATTTGCAGTATCATCATGGAAGAGCAATTAGATTTACTCTATATGCTTTCAATTGGAGGACTTAGAGATGATCAGAAAAAGTCAAAGGTAAGCAGATTTTATTTCAATAAAAATAAATATAATTCTTACAATACTATATATTTTATATTCCTTATCATAATAAAAATTAAACCACCTTTCAAGATAAAATACTGCTCACTGAAATATTCAAGCAAAGTATTCATGACCACTTAAAAGACAACTTAGAGAGGATTTTCTGGAGCAGGAAAGCAGATAAAAATCTATTTGTTTTTTTCATTCAATAATTAGGTGAGAGCCCCCTATTGGCCCAGGACCATTCTTGGTACTGCAGACAATGTCCCTGATCTCATGGAATTACATTCTAGTGGTAGGATACACATGAGAAACAAGTAAACACATAAATAAACAAAAGTATTCCATAGGATGATAGACACCATAAAGAAAATAAAACAAGACACAGTGACAGTACAGATTTAGAAAGACACTTCAGCTAAGCAGTCAAGGAAAGACTCATGAGGAGTTGACTTTGAATTAAGTCATACATAACAAGAATCAGTCATGAAACAACCTGAAGCAGAATGATTCAGACAAAGGATGAGCAAGTACAAAGACAATGAAGCAGATACAGCTTTGGTATTTGAGGAATGTACAACAGCATGAGTGGGGCAGAGGTGGGGGTGGTCAGAGACATGGGGCAGTACCCCTTTTCAAGGCCATGGTAAGAAGCTTGAATTCTATTCTAAGGACAAACAATGGAAGACCACTAGAGTTGTAAGCAGGGGAGTCACAAGATGTGATTTGCATTTTTATAAGACCAGTCTGGGTGTATATGGAGAATAGCTTTTAGGAAGGCAAAAGTCTAAAAACTAGGAAGCTACTGCAGCTGTCCAAACTAAGGATGATAGTGGCTCGAGCTATGGTAGCAGAAATGGAGAGAATGGCCAGATTTGGGATATACTTTGAAGAAGAGTCTACACAAGTTGAAGTTAAATTGGATATAAGGAGTGAGGAAAAGAAAAGAATATTAAAAATAGCTACATTTACAGAGTACAAACATTACATATAGTAATTTATTTAACCTTTACAACAATTTTATGAGTTTGGAGAGATTATGAGAAATTAAGAAACACAGACACAAAAAGATTAGGTCTATGGTCTCAGAGCTGGCAGATGGTAGAGCAGGGATTCAAACACAAGAAATCAAATCAATATACTATGGCCTCTCCAAAACAGCACAGTGGGAAAAAGAGTCAGTGATATTGAGATACTGGATAGATGGCAGTGCCTTTGGAAGACTCAGGAAGAAATGGGGTTGGGGGAAGAGGTGGGAGGATATTAATACAGATTTGTTTTGTCCATGCTAAGTTTGAGGGTATCTTTAAGACAGCCAGATGGAAATTTCAAAGAGGTAGTTGAATATACAGGTTTCCAATTAGGTAGAGAACTCAGGGCTTAGAGAATTGGGGCTCAACCATGTGACAGCTGATGGCAGTAAAGTTATGTAACAGAAAACATCACCAGGGTGAGAAAGCAGATAGCAAAAATTAGAAGTACAGGAATAGGCTCTGGGAAGCTCCTTAAAAGTTGGAAAGGAGATGATCTAGCAAAGGAGAATACAGGAAGCAGCCAGGGAAAATTGAGGAAAACCAGCATTATCACAGAAACTCAGAAAAGATACTGTTTCAAGAAGAATGTAGTGGGATACTCCATCATGCTGCTGAAAGGTCAATAAATATGGTGACAGAAAAGTGACCGACGGATTTGGCAAAATGGAGTCATTAATAAACTCAACAAGAGCAGAGATTGTAGAACGGTGGGATAGAAACAAACTAGATAGGAATGAATACAAGCTAGACAGGAATGAACACATCTAGACAGGGGTGAATTCAGAAGAGATGGAGATGGGGAAGTAGGAACCGCAGCCATAGACAATCTTTGTGGAAAGTTTACAAAGAAAGGAAACAAAGATGAAGTGGAAGTTAGAGAGGGAGAGAAGGTTACAAGGGTGTTTTTCTTAAGATGGGATCCACTAATTAGAGAATATTTGTAAGTTTATAATAATCCAGTAGACCGCTTCTTTTTCCAACTCAAAGCATCCAGGCTAAGTAGAGTAGCTATGTTAAAATGAATTTATCTTCCTTTAGACATTATGTAGTATGCTAGAAAATATTTTGCCTCCTCAATAAAATCATAATTAGGACTATTTCAACAATTTCTATATAAAAAACAATTGATTCTAAAACATAACAATATTTAATATATATCATGTTGCTGTGCTGTATTCAACTCACAAAAAACAAGATGAAAATCTAATACGGTCATAAGAAGTGATTCACTTCTTAAAATTTATAATTTCTTGACACTAAATTATTTATAACTTTCCATAGCTTCAAGCTGCTTTTTTCTAAATTCATATTTACCACTATATAAGGTATAGCTTAAATTTTTTAAATGATTTTTCCATCAGTAAATTTATTTTATTCTGGATATGTCCTGCCTGTATCATGACAAAGTATCCTTAGAAAAAAAGGTGACAGCATCTTAATCATCAAGAGAAATCACTGCTTACCACATCTACTGAGACACAGATTATTAGTTAATGACTAACAATTAATAATGATCAGCATTCTTATATGTATAACACAGGGCATCATTAAAGCATAAAACAGTATTTGCTCAAACTAAGAGTATAATAATAACACAAAACTATCAGATAGTGATAGAGTGAAGTCAAGATCAAGTAAAAGGCCTACAATTCCATAGAGTTGAGGAATAAGGTAGGATGGGGATTGATATTGTGCTTGGGATTTACCTGTGGTTTAATTTATTAATTCTCCAAATTTTAAATCAGTTAATTCCTCACTTTTTATTCTTGGTTCTGCCGTTAGTACAGAGAATAAAGAAAGGACCTCAAAAGTGTTGGTTAAAACTAACCACTTCTTAGATACTTGCCCATTCTTCTGAGCTTTTTAAAAGTACATTATTTCTTTAATAAATAAATTTAAACCAAACTAAACCACCATCAAAGTATGCCAAATAATCCGATGCTAAATAACACCTTTTCTCAGTTTATGTCACCTCAGAAAAACTTCCTGTCACTATCCAATCTATTAAGTTTTCTTTACTAGACTCCATCACAGCACCCTGTTGATTTTTTTCATTGTACTTACAACCATCACTAATTTATTTGATTGCCTGTTTATTGTCTGTCTTCCCCCACTAGACTGAAGAGCAGAAAACTATATATGTTTTTTGTTTTTTGTTTTTTTACCAGGAGGTACCGGGGATCGAACCCTGGTCTCTCCATATGGTAGACGGACGCCGAACCTCTCGAGCCACATCCATTTCCCGACTATATATGTTTTAATCAACAATGTATAACCAGCTACTGCTCAGACACAGGATATTATAAAAGGTACTAAAAAATATTATTTAATTAATGTGAGTGACTAAATGTGTTTTATAGTCTATCACGATCACCTGGGAACAAGATCCAATGGCAGCCGAATCACAGAAAACAAATAACAAATTTGTTATTAAAAAAATAACAGTATCATCTAAAAATTAGTTATGTTCTTTGGTCTGTTGATATAGTGAATTACAGATTGATTTTTGAATGGCGAACCAGCCTTGCAATACCAGGATAAACGCTCTTGGTCATGATATATTATCCTGTTTATATACTGCAGGATTCTATTTGTTAAATATTGGGGATTTTTACATCCTCACCCACAAGGGTTACTGTCTGCAGTTTTTCTAATAATGTCTTTGTCTGGTTTTGTTATCAGGGAAAACTGGTGTCATAAATGAGTTGTGAAACATTCTCTTCTATATTTTGGAAAAGTTTATGTAGAATTAGTATTATTTCTTCCTTAAATTACCTCAAGAGATGCAGAAAAAGCATTTAATAAAATTCAACATTGTTTCATAATAAAATTTCACAGCAAACTAGGAAAAGAAGGGAAAATCCTTAGCCTGATAAATAGCACCTACCAAAAACCTACAACTAACATTGTACTTAATAGTGAAAGAGCAAAAGTTTTCCCCCTAAGATCAGGAACAAGACAAGGATGTCCTCTCTCATCACTTCTATTCAACCTTGTATTGAAAGCCTAACCTGTGCAATAAGGCAAGAAAGAGAAATAAAAGGCTGATTGAAAAAGAAGAAATAAAACAGTCTATTCACAGACAACATGATTGTCTATAGAGAAAATCAAAAGAATATTAAAAAAAAAAAAAAAAGGCCATGCGAATGAACAAGTAAATTCAGCAAGGTAGCAGGATATGAAATCAATGTACAAAATTCAATTGTATTTCTATGTATAGCAATAAACAATTAGAAATTGAAATTTAAAAAACAGTACCATTGACAGTAACACCAAAAATCATCAAATATTCAGGTATAAATATAACAAACTATGTGTAAGATATTCATGCCGAAATGCTGAAACTACAAAACACTGATGAAAGAAAACAAAGACTTAATGGAGAGACTTCATGGATTGCAAGACAATATTGTTAAGATGTCAATTCTCCCTAACGGATAGATTCAATGCATTCACCATCAAAATCACAGGAGGATTTTTTAGAGAAATAGACAAGCTGATTCTAAAATTTATATGGAAAGGTAAGTAGCCTTTGATTTTTGAAGAACAAAGTTGGAGGATTCATACTATTTGATTTCAAGACTTGCTATAAAGCTACGGTCTGTGGTACTGGCAAAACAGACACACAGATCAACAGAACATAATAGAGTTTTGAAATAAACTTCCAGACATGTGGTTAATTGATTTTTCACAAAGGTGTAGAAATAGTTTTGCACCAGATCTGAGAGAAATACGCTCATGTCCTATGGCACTAAGTCTAAATCAGAAATTGTAAATACTGATTCCTACAATCTGAACTACCTGAAGATTTCTCTCTTTTAACAAAGAGGACAAAATGTGTTAGGGAAAAAAAGAACAGTGAATTTCAAAGCAGGGAAAACAAAAGAAAATTAACTTGATAGGAAAAGGTACCATAAGAATAATAAAAAAAGATACATGTTACATTTTAAGCTTTCTACAGTTCTAGATCACTAAAGAGATGAGTTGGAAGAATAATAGTAATTTAATAATATTAAAAAACATTTAATAAAGCTGAATAAGAAGGTAAAGGGCATGCTGCTACCATTAAGATAAAGTATTTCTATTTACTTTCCTTATATAAGGAATTTGTTACAAACTTTGAAAGCAAAATTTAAGTTTTTAAGTACACAATGAATCTTTATTCCTTGGTGAGAAGAAATATTATGGAGGAAGGGGAAGGTAAGTATACCAAATGATAACTAAGAGGGTAGTAAAAAGTAAAGGAGCTATTTAGAATAGAAAACAGGATAAGGCAAGACGCATCTGGGCAAATCAAAGGTTTATATCTGGGAGCATTTACTGTTCCTTCAATAGAATAACTGGGAGATGTACTCTCTCTCTCTCCCCAAACCCCAATCTCCAATACCCAAGACGACCTTAAGTGTGATTAAGTGGCGAAAAATGGCGTGGAAACTATTATACTGTGCTTTCTAAGGTATAAAAGCAACTATATTTCCAGTTTTAAAAGACTGGGAGGTAAAGGGGGCGTGTCAGGTAAGAGAAGTGTCTTGATGGGGCAAGAGATGATGATTGGAAGATGATTTCATTGTGCAGGTGGTGGATGAAATTACAAGGACTGTGTGAGTTTACAAAGGTTGGAGTCAGGAAGTGTTGGCAAATTAGTCATCCAGAAGGTAGAGGGGAAGGAAAAATATGGATCTGCACTAGCAGGATGCAAAACGAAGAGGAATAGTAATACAGTTTGAACGTCCCTCAAGCCTCAGACCCTGAGGCCCCTGGAACCGGCAGGACTAGGGCATGGGAAAAGAGGAGGGCTGAGGCAGCTGGGAGCATCCCCAGGAGCCCAGGTGGGAGGCAGACAGCCATAAAAGAGGCGGACCCGCCCGAAACAGAACAAGAGGAGCCCTTACGGAATTAAATCTCAGACACCAAGGAAACGTGGATCGGGAGGCGGGCAGGGAAGCTGACCCAGCAGGCAGAAAGGACTCCGGGGTCCCAAGCGACAGACACCTCACTCACCTGGTTGGTGACCTGAAAATGAAACAGAGAACATTATTTAGAGACAAATTGCCCTGGTCAAGCTGCACCAGCAGCCCAGCTTCCTAAATCCCAATCCGTGGCTCTAAACCCTGACTCGAACTGCGCTCACCTCGGGATTAGCTTCCAGCGGCAGCCAGCGCTGACCTTCCATGGCCGCTCTGTCCAGCCCCTTCCAAGCTGTGACAGCCGCAGCCGTAGCCACCGCCGCCACCACCGCCACTGCTTCCGCCCCCGCGCGCCTTGACCTGGCACCGTCCAACCCACCGCCCCGGAAGGGGTGCGGAAGGAAGAAAAAAAGCTTGGCAACCCTCTAATCTCTTTCTAAGTCCTTGGCCAGCCACATTTCAAGCGTCATCACTGCAATTAAGATGCAGTCGAGAAGGAAATGAATAGGAGTAACCACCTTACTGTCGGAAGTAAGAGACTATGAATCCACGACCCGCTCCCCTCGCGCTTGGACTCTCCTCATCCAAGCCGAGAGCTCGCCTCTACGCATGCGCCACCCGCTCGTGGGGGACCGCGTGTTTCGCCCGAACCCTTCCATTCATGCAGCGTCAGTAGAAGGCGCTAGGGGGCGTGCAGCTGAGTCCCATTCTGCGAGGGGGAGGCGGGGCCGGGTCACTGCCCTCCCAGGGGCAGCAAGGCCAGCGGACGCCAAGCATGGAGTCTTAGCCCAGTCACTCTTTTATCAGGGTGCAGAAGTGATGTGTTGACCTTGTCTGCTATTGCAGAGTGAGGTGCATTTCTACATATCTACTTAGTTCAGTTTGACCAAAAATGTCGTGTACAAAATCTTTGAGAACATAAAGCTGAGCTCACGGTAGAGTAGAGAAGATGAAGAGAAGAACGGAGAATCACAATAATGTCTAATAAGTATGTAGCAGTGGTAAGCACGAGGTGTGGTAGAGCTATGGAGAAGTGTAGGTAAAGGAGGAGGGGAGTGTCCAAAAGGCTTCCTGAAGAAGGTACATACCTGTATTGAGCCCTTAAGAGACAATAGAAGTTAACCAAGCAGAGAGGAGGATGCCTTAAAGAAGAGAAAGTGCATATTGTGATTGCAGAGCCTGCAGAAGTGAAGGGCAATGGTTAGATGCTGGAGAAGTAAGCAGGGACAGCTGGGTCAAGGGGCTTTATCCTGGAGACAGTAGGGAATAGCTGAAGGATTTTAAACAGGATTTTCACATCTCTCTTCCACCAAACTGTAAATTGCATGAGGCCAGGGGCAGTGTCTTTTCTCCTATTCCCCCTCCACTTCTCCTCATTCTTCACATTGTTTCTCCAAGGCCTCATCAGCATCTGATACATAGTAGGAGCTCAATAAATATTTGAGGAACAAATAGCATAATCAGATGTACAGAAACAAAATTTGTCAATAATGTAGAAAATTAGGAGAGACTTCATTAAGGCAGTGGCTATGGAGATAGAAAGGCTGGCACAGATTAAAGAGATGCTGTTTTAGGGAAGTACCCCTTTGGTGAGTGGGTTAAGGGAGCAGGAGTCATCAATGATAACTCCAGAAATTTGACCTAGGGAACCCAATTCATATTACTACTCTGCACCCAATAGAGGGAATTCAGAGAAGAGCAGTTAGAGAGAGGGAAAAGACAATTTTATCATGCTGAGATTGCCTTCCTTAGGGAGCTTCCAATCCTCCTACCCTGTTCTTCTGGATACTGTTCTTTGACTTCAGAGGGATTTCTAATCTCTTGAGTCCCCTTTATCTATTGGTTGACTCCTTTTTCTCTTCCACTTTTCATACCCAACATAGTCCAACACTTCAAAAGCTTTCCTGCCAAATTCTTCAATTCCCTTGCACTTACAGTTTTTGAATGATACTGCCAAATTACATTCAAATTTACACTCCTGCTGAGGGTCCATTTGACAACACTTTATCCAGTAAAAGATATTTTAATGCATCAGACAAATTAAATTTTAAATGTATGTACCCTACACACACTATCTTAAAAGTTTATAAGATATTAATAATTTGGTTTGTTCTATAAAGTCACAACTTCTCTAATAAAAAAAGAAAAAAAAAAAAGAATTAAAAACTGCAAGTAGGTACCTGGGAAATGATTATAAAAACCAATCCTACTGTTGGGGACTGAATCATGTCTCCACAAAAGGCATGTTTAGGTTTAGGTCCTGTGGGTATGAACCCATTGTAAATAGGACCTTTGAAGATGTCATTAAAGTGTGTCCAAACTGAATGAGGGTGGGTCCCCATAGCTGAGGTCCTTATAAACAAAGGAAATTGGACACAGAGAGAGGAAACCAACAGAAACCCAGAAAAGAAAGGAGAAGATGCTGCCATGTGCACTGCTATATGATGAAAAAGCCAAGGAACCCCAAACAATGCTGGCCTGCCAGAAGACACTGACCCTGGGAGGAAGCAAGCCAATAAATTCCTGTTGTTAAGCCAACCTATTGTATGGTATTTGTTTTAGTAGCTAGAAAACTAAAACACCTTCCTCCAGTCCTTTGTTCCTGGACCTGTGTATTCTACTGAGAGCACAGTACTATATATCAGCCATTGGTTTGGTACATATACCACATCCTGTAGGACAGCATCCCTAGCTCACAGGATGTTGTACCCAAGCTGGCACATTAGCTGAGACTTTAAAGGCCATTCCAGAGTTCTATCAGACTAGCTGATTCTGGGTGAAAGAGTATGTGGTAGTGGTAGTACCTGTGAATCAAATAATCATGTGCCCATTTTACATTTTTTTAAACAATAAAATGGGACCCTTGGCCTGCGACATTATGTGGTATCCTAAATTAGTGCTTAGTTTTCTAGGATGCTCAAAGCAAATATGATGAAATGGTTTGGCTTAAACAATGGTAATTTATTAGCTTACAGTCTGAGGCTGGGGGAAAGTCCAAATCCAGGCATCATCAAGGCAATACTTTCTTTGCAAAGCCTGACTGCCAGCGATCCTTGGCTCCTCTGCCACATGGAAAGGTGCATGGTGGCATCTGCTGGCCTCTCCCTGCTCTTCCAAGTTTCCTTGATTTTACCTTCTTGCTTCTGTGGCTTTCTCTCTCTTTGTCTGGACTTCATTCTCTTACAAAGGATTCCAGTAATAGGATTAAGACCCATCCTGAATGAGGTGGGTCACACTGTAACTGAAGTAGCCTCATCAAAAGGTCCTACTTAGAATGGGTCCACACCCACAAGAATGGATTAAATTTAAGAACATGTTTTTCTGGAGTACATACAGTTTCAAAACACCACAGCTGGTAAATCTAGTTCTCTTTCAAACTCTTGGAATGGTATCATATCAAGAATTCGGTGTTGGTATCTGTTGCTGACAACTTGGGCACTCAGCAGCTGCAGTAGCTAGATCAGCTTGTAGGAGGTAGCCTATGCTGTTAAACTCATGCATAGCTTCCATCCTTGTCACGTGACTATTTTACTCAAAGCACTAGTACTGGAGTGACCAAAGACAGAGGTTGACTGATGCACCTTCTCTGTGGTGGATGCTCACTGTTGGACATTAATATGTGACACAAAGATCCACATGCTTTGTGTCCATTCCCATAAATCTTCATTTAGGATGGAGAATGAGAACCCAAGGGCATCTGAGTCAGCAAGAGGCTAAGCAACAAAAGATTTGCTAAACTCTTTTCATGGGAAAAGAAGAATATGAGAGAGATGAGGAGAAAAAGGGAGGGAAAGAAGAGAGAGAGGGAGAGAATGAGGGGAGAAAAAAAGGAGGTTTGAGACAAGAGCTGAGATAGGAGTCTACAACATAGAAAAAATCTGCGACTTATTGGAGTGTCAAGAGATCCCATTTTATTTTCATTTATTTGATCACTGATGGGTTTGAATATTATTCAGCTGGTGTGTGGCAGTTTGAGATTATTTTATGAATACCCAAATGAGAAAGATTGTTTTATAAACTAATCTATTCCTCTGGGTGTGATAACCTTTGCATTAAATTCAGTTGAGGGGCCTTTAATTAGATTACCTGTTAAGATTGCTGTAGGGTTTTTTATTGGACTATGTCAGTGAGCCATGACTCTGGTTGAGTCCCTGCCCCTAGCTGGGTCTGATATAAATGGACTCACACAGATACAGGAAGCTAGAGCTCTGCCATTTTTGGTCCTGCCATGTGAGGAGGCTCAAACAGCTGAGGCACCAGGGAGAGAGGAGCCATTTGCCTGATAGCTTACAGCTGAAACTGGGAAGAGTCCAGAACAGTGGAGACTGATACAGGAGGTCGGGAAAGAAACAAGCCTTATGCAAGGAGAGAAAGGGCCACAGGATCCTCTAAGCATGAAGCCTCAAGAGGCTGGGCCCACGGAGCAATTCAAGAGGGAAGGGTGAGCCCGGAGGGGAAGGATGAAATCTGGGCAGAAATCGGCGGCCATCTTTCTTCACTGCATGGCAACACACCAGGATCAATAGTAGCTGACTTTGGTGAGAAAGTATTTCTTATGGTGTCTCAGTTTGGACTTTTCATGGCCTTGGAACTGTAAGATTTTACCCCAAATAAATCCCCTTTATAAAAGCCAACAGATTTCTGGCACTTTGCATTGGTAGCCCTTTGGCAAGATAAGACAGGTAGTTATTGGCTATTGTCTTCTCAGTTTCAATCCATCCTACAATTTTTTTCCTCAAAACTCCTATAGAACTTATTATCTACTTTAGTCCTTCCCAACCTTTCACACAACATGACACATAAATGTCTCAAATCTAAGATGTCATTACTCTTAAGATGCATAAATATTTTATTTAACCGTAAGGAAGAAAAATGACATGATTAAAATATTATACAATGTTTTTTATAAATTAGGATCTTTTAACTTTTGAAAGAGATGTTTAAAATATTTATATATTTTTTATCTATATATATATGAAAATATAAGTAAAATCAATTATGTAAGGTATTTCTAAAGCATCTTCATATTAAGGTCTAACTGTCCTGAATCACTTTCAACGCAGAGTCACCAATAGCCATGTGTTTCTACACAAATCATCCTCTGGGCCTTCAAGAGCATTGAGGATCTTGCACTTATTAAGAGTGCTCCAATATTGTCCCTGGAATTTTCTTCCATGCCTTTGACACCATTAGGTAAGTTTTGGTACTAGCCATGTTTTGATCTCACCAGAAGGCATAAACAGAAGTTTTTCTAATAATTTCAAATACTCCTTAAGTTGTTTTTTTATTTTTTATTTTTTTTTTTAAGATTTTATTTATTCATTCATTCATCCCCCCCTTGCTGCTTGTGCTCGCTGGGTCAGCTAACCACGCCGTGCGGGCGGGCTTGCCTTCACCAGGAGGTCCCGGGAACCGAACCCGGGGCCTCCCACATGGCAAACGGGAGCCCCACCGATTGAGCCACAGCTGCTTCCCCCTTAAGTTGTTTTTGACTGAAGTGTTGAGGAATTGCATTACTAACTTCACGGTTTCTCAAACATTCTTTAACTGTTCAAATACATGCCCATGAACTGTATCATGAGCTGGGATACATGGTAGGAATTATAGGGTTCCTAGGTATCTATTCCAGATTATTTTAGCCAAGTTCATCTATTCTTTTGACATGCACATTATTTTGAACATGTTTGAGGAAGGTTTTATTCTAAGGTATTTTACAGTTTTAAATTAAACATGACAAGAGGGGGGGGAGTGGATGTAGCTCAGTGGTTGAGTACCGGCTTCCCATACACGAGGTCCTGGGTTCAATTCCCTATATTTCCTTAAAAAAATTAAATATGACAGCATGCTTATGCATTGCATCATAGTGATATGCCATTTACTGTTTATAAATCTATGCACTTTAAGCACTTTTGGCACTGACAGTATAATTTTTTTATTTTTGCCAAAGAATTCCTGCTTGAGTAAACTCATAGTTTCATTTTTTCAACAACTGATAAATCACACATCCTTAGAAATTCAACTATTTCCTATTTCTGTTGTAATAAATTACCAAAAAGTTAGCAGCTTAAAAAACACACACAAATTTATTATCTTATATTTCTGGAGGTCAGAAGTCTAAATTTGGTATCACAGGGCTAAAATAAGGGGTCAGCAGGACTGTGTTCCTTTCTGGAGGCTCTAGGGGAAAATCTTCTTCCTTTCTTTTTTCAGCTTCTAGAGGCCATCTGCATTCCTTGGCTTTTGGCATCATGCTCCATCTTCAAAGCAAGCAATGGCCGGTTGTGTCTTTCTCACAGTGCATCATTCTAACACACTCTGTCCCTGACGCTAAATCTCTTACTCCTCTTTTCCTATATTTAAGGACTACAGTGATTACATTAGGCCTACCTCGATAATTCAGGATAATCTCATTTTAAAGTTAGCTGAGGGAAGCGGCTGTGGCTCAGTCAGTGGGGCTCCCGTTTACCATATGGGAGGCCCTGGGTTCGGTTCCTGAGGCCTCCTGGTGAGGGCAGGCCCGCCCGCACGGCGTGGTTGGCTGACCCAGCGAGCACAAGCAGCAAGGGGGGGATAAATGAATAAATAAATAAAATCTTTAAAAATAAATAAATAAATAAATAAAGTTAGCTGATTTGTAACCCTAATTCCATCTACAACCTTAATTCAAGTAACATAACATATTCACAGATTCCAGGGATTAGGATGGGAACATCTTTTGGGAGGGCATTATTCTGCTTCCCACACCCCCCACTAATTAACAATAGTATAGTATAGTATAGTATAGTATAGTATAGTATAGTATAGTAT
>JAKSZT010054334.1:30667314-30761075 GCA_026826555.1 Tolypeutes matacus
ATAGTATAGTATAGTATAGTATAGTATAGTATAGTATAGTATAGTATAGTATAGTATAGTATAGTATAGTATAATGGTATAGTTTTTGTTTCTCCAGCGTGATGGTTAGGCTAATGTGTCAACTCAGCCAGGTAATTGTGCCTGGTTGTTTGGTCAAGCAAGCCCTGGGCTAATTGCTATATAATTAGTCATCAGTTTACTGCCTGGATGGCTGATTACATCTACAATCAACCAAGGAGATTGCTGTTGGCAATGAGTGACGTTTTATCCAATCACTTGAATGCCTTAAAAGGGGAAATGATTTCAGCATTCAGAGAGAATTTGCCAGCTTGACATCAGACAGCCATCGTCTCCTGGCAGCTCATCAGGGACCTTCATCGGAGCCCCTGGTTTGCAGCTTGCCTGCAGAATTTGGACTTGTGCATCCCCACAGTCATGTGAGAGAATTTTATGAAATTGTATACAATTTACAGATATCTCCTGCTGATTCTGTTTCCCTAGAGAACCCTAATACATCCAGCTTCTTTTCAAACAAGTTTTATCATCCTCACTTCTGTCTCCTATAAGGTACATGTCTTCACCTCTTCCATTTGCTTCCATTTATAACTGTGTGACTTTTTCCCAAGCACACAATTGTATCTTTTGTGGCCACAACACAGGACACTTGGGCAAAAACAGTAATGCATTATCCTGTACCCAGTATGGTCCCAGGGGTAGGTGTATGATCCAAGCAGGCCAATCAGAGTCCTTTTCTGATAATTTAGATGGAACGCTAGTTCCCTTTTTTCCATTGGATCATGAGCTGTAAGGTTGTGATCCAAGAGATGCTGGTGGATATCTATATGCACACTTCCTTCCTGACCCTGCAACATGTAGTGGAGCCTAAGAGAATGAAGAAACACAAGCCCAGAATACGCTGGAGAAACAGATTTGGTTCTTTCACTATTCAAATCTCACAATTTTGTTGACTTGCAACTGGCCCTATCCTTACACTTCACAGGCTGCTTTTGCAAGACAATAATTTCTGCTATTTTACTTAGGCTACTTTGAGTTGAATTTATATCAATTGGGACAAAAAAAGTCCTACATCAAATGCTTAAATTGATGTATTACTTGCATCGTGTGTGTTAATTTTGTTTCTTCTATTATATTGTAACTCTCATGACAATCAGAGGTCATGCCATAGTTCTGTGGGATTTCTCCTACACATACCAGAGTACTATGTTTATTGTAAGAGCTCCAAAAGTATTTTTGATTTCTATGTCCTACTTACATGCCATTCAGTGTAAATAAATATAAATAAAATGTTACGTCCCCATATCTTTAAATTTAGAAGTTTTCTTGATCCTATTCATATCTTTGCATAAGTTCTGACCTTTTGTAAGATGGCAGTCTTAGAAATAATTTATCACGTTTTGCTGGAATGCCAGGAGCAGAAAAACAAGAGCAACAATTGACAGAGGTTGGTCTAAATACAACTGACATTTTATACTTCCAAATTAGATCAACAGAGTTTTGGAAAGGAACACTCATGTTAAATTAAAAAAAAAAAAAAAAAAAAGGTTTTAAAAAGAATGCATGAAAAATACAGAGAAACAATAAAAATTAAGTTTTATTTTTTCACCTATTTGGAATCATGTTTACAGTTTAGATTTATATATACACAAACAGTTAAGATTTTTATCTATGTCTCTATATAAAATTTCTGTGGCGCTTAATCTCATGGTGGCCAAAGCTAAAGAGAAAGATTTCCTGATGATTGTCCTATCTTTTCATCAGGCTCCCATAGGAAAGAAATTATTTGATTCATTCAGGGACAATGTTTCCAAGCTAAGTACTTTTTAAATCATATCCACGAATTTGAGTCAGTGGCTTGTGTGTGTGTGTGAGTAGATTCAGTGTGCTACATGCCAGGCACAGTTTTAGTTGCTTTTCATGCATTAACTAAAATAATTCTCCCAACAATCTTCTCAGAGGGATTTGTGGTAGGCAGAATTCTAAAGATGTCCCAAACCCCACCCACTCTGGTTATTCAAACACTAATCTAGGTACTGCTGTCAAGGGATTTTGCAAATGTAATTAATATGAAGTTATCCTGGATTATTTGTTTAGGCCCAACCTAATCATTTGAGCCCTTGAAAATAGAAAAGTTTCTCAGGTTGTGGTCAGAACCATGTAGGAGAAGATGAAGAGGAGAGCAAAGACAGAAGGGGAAGTCAGAGAGTTCAAAGGGTTAGAAGGACCTGACCATCACTGCTGGTTTTAAAGACAGAAGAAGGGAGTCAGAAGCCAAAGAATATGGGCAGCCTCTGGAAACTGAGAACAGCCCGTGTCCGAAAGCTAGCAAGGAAACAGGGAATTTCAGTTCAACAAACGCATAGAACTAAATTATGCCATCAACCTAAATGATTCTGGAAGCAGATTCTCCCCCAGATCCTCTAGTGAGAAACGTAGCCCTGCCAACACATTGATTTTAGCCAGGTTACAGGGCTCTGAGATTAAATATTTGCGTTGCCAGACTTGGAGTAGGAAGTGGCAGCGGGAATAAAGAAAATATTCATTTCCCCACTCCCCCAAGAGCTAGATCAGTGAAGTAAATCCGAGTGGCGAAAGTACCTCATGAAATTATAGTTCCCAAAAGCATCTCCCTCCCACAACCAACTTCCATAGAAGAGGGAAAGCGACTGTTCAGCAGTTTTTAATTCGGCAAGTTTGCGCTTGCGCAAAGGCGCTGCTGTGGGCCCTAGACCGAAGAGTCCACCTTTACAGCGTAAGAATGGGGGGGGGGGAGGCGGCATCCAAAAGTCAACCGGTCCTTCTCTTACTAAGGTTCTCTCGAATCTTAGGGCTTTTTTTAATCACAGTTATTTTTTTACTAAATATCTCTAAATAATGAGGTTTAATTTAGACAAGGGATAGGAGTTACACGAAGTTGTTTGTTTTGGCTCCCCCACATCTGTTGCGTGCACCAACCCTCTAGGAGCGGGTGGTGGAAGCGGAAATGGTGGCTGCCGGGAAGTGTCGGTAGGCGTTCGGTATCAGAGACCTGGGAACCCATGGAGGGGTCTAGCGAACCTCTGCTAGATGCCAAGTCTCAGGTGACTCCGGGCTGGGAAGCTGCACGGGCAGCTGCATTATGGAGCCAGAAAAAATCTTTCCCTAAATTATGTTTTCTGCTTCCATTTCAGGTCACCAACCAGGTGAGTGAGTAGCCGCCCTGCCCTGTTCTCCGAGGGCCCCGGCTGGCAAGGGGCGGGCAGCTGCACCGAGGCCCGTTCCTGCAGCCGGAGGCAGATGCCACCGTGAGCCTTCCCTAGCTCTTCAGCTTTCTAGGCCCAGTGTCTCCAAAGCTGTGGCCTTACGCCGGCCTTCCTGCATTGCTTCTTCCACTTTGCACAAACCTCCCCCGACCCACCTCAGACCAAGTATTATTCTTCCTTGATTAGACAATTATTCGAAACTGGGACCACCATATTTAGAACTCGATGAGTGTAGAAGAAATTATTAAAAACTTAAAACGCAGAAATTTCCTTAGTCTGTAAAAAAATTAAAACAGTTATTTTGAAGATGGACAGGATGACTCTTAATGTTTAAATGTATACTTTTTTTACATTAGGAATAAGAGTTTAAATTGTAATAATTTATATATAAGAATTTACTTAATTTTACCTTAGTCCTGTTCCTTTGTTCCAAGTGTCCATTTCCTGTTTCAGCTAATAAGCTATATTTAGACAAATAATGTATAATGCCTTTCCTAGAAGAAGAGTCCTGAAACTAGAGTGTTTACGGTCAGGAGTTGCCCAGGTCCATACAAAATATAAGAAAGGACTAAGGTAAAAACCAGTGAATGAACAGGGGTTGAGAGAAATATCCATTGATTGCACTGTCATCTCTCTTCCACATATCTTGCTGTTACTGTTGATTCCTGGAGTTAGAGAGGACCCAGAGACATAGTAATCTAAACCTCTAATGGCTTTGCTCAGAGGAACTTGTGTCAGTGCACTTTAATTCAGTCTCTCATAAATTGTTTTTTCCATTTACTTACATTAAATCATGTGTTTATACCCTGGAACTGAGTTATACTAGATTATATATATATATCTTTTAATTGAACATTTATTCATAGTTCATGATACAATGTTAGATATTATGTATATCAAGGGTATTATGGAGGAAAAAATCTAATACCCAGCTTTAAGTCATTTATATTTGTAATATATGCTTTTTATCTATCAGATATGTCTAATATTTAGGGTTAATATTACTTTGAATTCCTTGAGCTATAACACCTTTTCTCTCTCTTTAAACATTTCTCACCAGTGTATGAAGTAGCAAGATTGAGAACACTCCTTAAATGAGAGTTATAAAAAATGGCATATTAGCCATTTAAATTAATAATGTCAATACTACTAATAGCAACTTATACTATGATTGATAACAATAGCTAACATTTATTGTTTACTATATGCTAGTTACTACCTCCAGGCACTTTGTATGTCTGTCCCGCTTTCTTCTCCAGTTCAGCTGTAAGCAATCAGGCATATGGCTCATCTCTCTTTGAGCCTCTCAGGAGCATCTCTCCTTGCAGGTCAGCTGTGAGCAAACCTGGAGTCTTTTCTCTCATATTGCAGAATCAAATATGGCGGCTTCCTTTCTCTTTCACATGGCTGGATCAAATACGGCAGAGCTCTCTTTTCCTCTGTGTGTCTCTATTTATATCAGACCAAGCAAGAGAGTGGAGACCTCAACCTGTCACACCTCACTGACATCCAGTTGAAAGGGTCTCATTTCAATTAATTCAAACAATCTTTTTCTATTTGATATTTATAAAAGAACTTCAAAACGTCATGCCCTGGTAAAGTGTTATCTTTCTAACATTTTCTACAATGTCATTACATATTTGTTTATTGTCTTTCTTCCCAACTCTATGTAAGTTCCTGAAGTCAGGAACTTTGTTTTATTCTTTGTTACATCCCCAATGCCTAGAACAGAGTCTGTCATATAGTATCATTAAGCAGATAATTGTTGACTACATTAATGGGGCATAGAGACTCAGTAACTGATTCAAAGCTACAAGTCTAGAGAAGCAGGGCTGAGATTCACACTCAGGTCTGTCTTCAGAATCTGGGCTTGTTAAATTTAACAAACCGTAGTGCTTTATCAGTCAGCACCAGAGATGAAAGATTATTCATTACTTTACATTCTGATACTTGTAATCATTGTTTTGAAGTAATTCATGATTCTTTTTTATAGTAGATGTCTAATTTTTTGCCTTCTTATTTTATTGTTTTCCTTCTTAACAGTTTTAGAGTATAACTCAATGGAAAGGTGTTTTCTAGAAGCACAGTACCTAGAACCATTTTCCCTCTTCTCACTTTTGAGAATGATTTGAAATTTTGTACAGTTCATATAGTAGTTCTTCACTTAGATAACTTTTTGAAGTCATATGAAGATGCCTGAACTGCCTTTAAGAAGTTTATAGTCTAGGGAGACAAATACACAAGTGACTACTATACAAGGCAGAATGTTGTAAATGCTAGGATATAAGAAGTTCCATAAAGATTCAAGGGAAGTTTGTGTAAACCAGGAAACACTTCACAGAGCAGGTAAAATTTGACAGGAGTTTTGAATGTTAGATGGAGAGTTGTATTCCAAATGGAATGAACAGCATGAGCAAAGGTGTAAAGGCTGAAAGTTAATCTAAAGAAGGGATGAAGTTTGAGTAGAACAGGAAAGTCATTTGGGACTATCTGAGTAGCCTTGAGTGCTCAGTGAATGGTTAGCACTTAGTTCATCAGGCAATGAAGAACCATTACAAGGTTTTGAGCTGTGATATTAGATTTGGCTAGATTATAGGCAGTATTTAGGATGTATAGTCTGGATTGCAGCTGGGAATAGCCAAGAGACCAATTAGGCTGCAATAAAATTCAAGATAAGCTTTTCAAAAGAAGGCCTTAAGTAGGTTTGTAGCAATGAGGTTGGAAAGGAGGAAATAACTGTCAGGGGCATTGGCTGAATTAAACTCTTGAGTATCTAGCAGTTTCTGTTTTGTCTAAGTGAGAGAAAAAAATCAAAGTTTAAAGATTCAAATCTGAATCACTAGGAGAATGGAGGTCATCAGTAGACATGAAGTGAGGATGAAAAACTTTTGAGGGAGGAAGATCGTATTTGGTGTTGTCGGACAGTTGTACTACTTACTTACTAGTGATGAATGTGTTTAATGGAAAGACCTTATTTTTCTGTATGATTTTTATTGGGGGTATTAACATTGCAGAGGTAAATGGTTATACTAACCAAATATGAAATATCTTTTGGTTTTTTGTATTTGCTAAAATTTCCACAAGTTAACATAGTTCAAATTATATAGTTATGAGGATACATTTTTGATGGATCATCTATTATATTAAGTTTATTGATAAAGTTACTTTAAGCTAATTTGCCCTCTTAGTTATCTATTGCTACATTAAAAACTACCTCAAAACCTAGTGACTTAAAACTGTTTTGTCTTCCATGATTTTGTGGCAATGCTCCCCATTGTGTTGTCTGTCGCTTCAGTTATCTAGAGGCCTAATTGGGCTGGAAGTCCAAGAGGGCTCACGCACATGGTTAATAATGACTATTGGCTGGGAGCTCAACTAGGGCTTAACAGAAGTGGCTTGGTTCTCCTTCACTTGGCTTCTCACATCATTGTGGCTGGGTACCAAGAGGGAAAGTTCTCAGGAGCAGGTATTCCACAAAGAAGGAAGCAGATGCTTCCAGTCCTCTGAAGGTCAAGGCTCAAAAATTCCAGGAAGCCCCTTCTGCTCATTCTTTTGATCAGTGCAATCACAGAACCAGCTCAGAATCTAATAACCAACACTTTATGATGTGAGGAGTGACAAGTGTAGTGTACAGGGACGAGTGAAAATTTGGGTTCTACCTTTGGAAACCATATATCACATACCCCAGAAAGTCTTAGCATATTAGTTCAACAGATACTTATTTGAATATTCACTCTGTACAAGATATTGTTCTAGTAGATTTAGCAAACTAGTTTATGCCCCTGCTCTCATGGAGTTGGCATTTCCTTGGTGGGACAGGCAATAAATAAGTAAACACGATAATTTCAGATAATGTTAAATGCTATGAAGATAAAGTATGGTTGCGGGTGCCATTTAATAAGATGGTGAAGGCAAACAATTTAGCAAACATTGTGCACTTAGGCTAGCGCTAATGTGAATTCTCAAGTAGGAGTTTGCTAATCATGCTTTAATGAAAATGCTGATTGGCTAAATTATTATTTTGTAATTGGGAAAGAAAAAAAAAGGATCAATTTCTACATATAGAAAGCACTTAGGGGGGGGCGGATGTGACTCAAATGGTTGGGCGTCCGTCTGCCATATGGAGGGACCTGGGTTTGATCCCCGGGACCTCCCGGTAAAATAAAAAAAAAATATATATATATATATATATAAGGTGCATGGGCTGCCAGGCTCTGTGTGCCAGTGAGCTGCCAGGCCCCGGGAGCCATGCAGCAAGATGATGACGTAACAGGGGAGAGACAAGACAAGATGCCCCGAAAGCTCTGAAAACCAGGAACCGAGGTGGCGCGGGTGGCAGGACACCTCTCTCCTACATCGGAGGTCGCCAGAATTGAATCCTGGTGAAGACTGGAGGAAGAGGATGAGAAGAGATGGCAGGAAGCAGACACAGAGAATTGGCCAGCGAATGGACACAAAAAGCAAATGGGGAAGGAGGGTTTTAAAATGGATAAAGTAAATAAATAAATCTTTAAAAAAAAAAAAGAAAGCACTTAGCACAGGGGTTGTCCCGGCCCGCGGGACATCAACGAGGACCCAAAACCTGCCGAGAAAGAATGGTGGGACAAGAGACGCAAGGAATGACAGCAAGACAGTGTTCTGATCAAGCTGCAAATTTTATTAAGGGAGCAGGGTTTATATGCTGTTTGGAGAAGGGAAGTGAGTCGGGGCACTCCAGGATTGGAGGATGTTGTTGCTGGGGTAGGGGCAGATTTTACTCTCGTGCCCTGCGCCTGCGTACTGTTACAATCACCTAGGTAGAGGCGGGAACCGGAGAACAAAGGAGCAAGGAGGAAGAAGAACAAGGAAGTGACAAAGCAGATTTTGTGTCTGCGCCATGTTGTGCTAAGTAGCCACTGGTTGCTGTCGTTTAGGTTGTTGGCACCTCTCTTGGCAGACTCCAGTGACGGCTCCCAACAAGGGGTAGCATAAGTATTGTCCAATATAGCTTTTTGTGGTGACAGAAGTGTTCTTTGTTGGCATTGTCCAGTAGGGTAGCATGGGCTACATGTAGCTCTGGAGCACTTGATAGATGGCTAATACAACTGAAAACTGAATTTTTAAAAATTTAATTTTAATTGATTTAAATTTGAATAGTCACTTGTGGCTAGTGGCTGCCATATTGGACAGCTCAGGTGTAGCATGTAGATGATGCTAAATGTTAGTGCTTGCCCTATCCCAGATGTGTCCACTCTTCTGTCCTAGTACATCTTAGTTTAATTTCTAATAGTAACCAGGTTGCAGCTAGGTATAATGAAAAAGGTATCCATTTGAGAAGTTTAATTTAAAAAGAGAATGTAAAAGTGTATATTTCATGGTTCTAGCTCTAAAATACATGTAGAGACTAGACATGGGGACACAGGTATATGAAAATTTTTAATGTCTTTTGAAAAATAAAAATTAAACTGAAATGGTCAAGTTTTTTCTTTATAGACAGGTTTTTGTTTTTTGTGTTTTTTTTTTTTTTGTAATTGTAATTCCAGCATTGTGTTCCTTAATTACTTTTCTGCTTGAAATCCTATAGATAATCTAGTATTTTATTTCTGTCTGTAAAAGTCAAATGGGCAGTGTTTTATTCTACCATTTTGCTGTGGAAAGTAAAAATGGAAATTCTTCCATCTAGTAATTGTTTAGGCTGAATAAGTGTAAGAAATGCCCAGTTAAATTTTTGGATATCACCATGCAACTGATATAAAAATTATATTTCTAATCAAAGGCTCCCCTGTTTTCTGTTCTTGAATTTGCCATTTATTGAGCATTCCCATTTGCATATCTCTAGCCTCATCTCTTGGTGATACTGTTGGACTTAAAAAGTAAAAACCGGGGGTCGGATGTGGCTCAACTGGTTGGGCGTCCGTCTCCCATGTGGAGGGACCCGGGTTCAATCCTCGGGACCTCCCGGTAAAAAAAAAAAAAAAAAAAAAAAAAAAAGTAAAAACCTTTGATACATGATATCAGCATGCTCCCAGTCATCTGGGCTTTTTAATAGTTATCTTTGATACCTTCCTTAACTACATACACAATCATCAGGATATAGTTATTCATCCTTCATAGTATCAGCTTAATCCTATTCATCACCTATTTAGTTCAGGCACTTTGAACCTTATACTTAGATTATTGTACTTTGCTGCCACCAGATTAAATTTTTTAGTGAATACCTTAAATATTTCATTACTCAGAAACTTTCAATGTGCCCCCATTGCCAATAGAAAAAGTCCAAATAATATGATATGTTTTCCTAATGAAATAAAGTATATGAAAATATTTTGAAAACATCTGGAAGAGCATATAATTTGTAGAGAATTGCTGACTTCTTAAGCACTTTGCCAACTTTTTCCATACTTCATTATAAGAACTTTACATTTTAAAACAGGTGAATGCTCAATCCCTTAAACAGACTTGGATTATTTTCATCTTTAGTCAGTCCAGTTTAATATTTACCAAGCATTTCCTATTTGCTAGTTGTTTTATTTATGGGTTATAATAAGAAAACATTTTCCTCTTGATTTAAGTTCTGTTTATTCTTCAAAGTTGAATTAAAGGCTTATCTCCTCTGTAAAACTTTGACTTGATTTCCCTACCTACAATAAAATTTCCCTCTCAACCAGAAATTAGGAACTCACTGTTTCACATCCCCCTCCCCCATCTATATTAGTACATAAAATATGGACAGTTTAATGAACTGAACACCTGTGTAATGAACACCTGTGTAAACACAATCAAAAGCCAAGAAATAGAGCATTATTAGCTACTCCAGAAGCTCCCCATGTGCCCTTCCCCAGTCAAATCTCTCTCTTTCCTCCATCCTAGAGGTAATAATTATCCTTTTGTGATGACCGTAGTCTGTCTTTACAGCTTTACCATCTCTGTAGGCACCCCTAAACAATAAAATATAACCTATTTACCGCCTGTGTATGTACTCCTGATCAATATAGTATTATATTTTCAAGTTTATACGAATGGAATGACATAAATTTTTTATGTATTTCTTTCAACATATTTGGTGTTAAGTAACTGAAGTTCATTTTCACTGCTGAGTAGCATTTCATTTATCCATTTTATTCTTAATGAACATTTGGGTTGTTCCCAGTTTGCGGCTATTATGAATAAAGTTACCAGGACCATTCTTGTATATGTGTCCTGTGTATATATGTGCACATCTTTCTGGGTATTTACCTAGTAGAACTGCTGGGTAACAGGAATGTATATCTTCAATTTTACTAGATAAAGTAAGTTTTCCAAGAGGTTGAACCAGTTTAGACTTACACCCACAGTGTGTGACGCTTCCATTGCTCACCTCCTTCCTTGTCAACCCTTGGAATTGTCAGAATTAAATTTTTGCCATTTTGGTAGGTGTGCAGTGGTACCTTGTAGTTTTCATTTGCTTTCCCTGTTTCATAATGAAGGTATGCAGCTCTTCATATGTTTATTAGTCATTTGTAATTCTTTTGTGATTTCCCTCCTATCCATTCTCTATTTTTATATGTGGAACTTTTATTTTACATGGATTTGTAAGTTTTTAAAGACGTTAATCTTTTATCAGCACCAACCTGACCACTGCTGTAGAAGATTGGTCCAGATCTTTTTAGAAACGAAATTTTCGTCTCCATGCCCATCCCACTTTTTATTTAAAAAATATGTTTTTAAAAGGAAAGATTTTTGCCCTATCAGCATAAAAAATAAAATTTTAAAAATGGTAGGAAAAGCTATTGAGGTGGCCACTAGGTCACAAGCATGTAATCTTTGGAGTCAAACAGACTTGGGTTTCAATTCTGATTCCAGAAATGTGTGACTTTGTGGATATTTCCTAAGCTCTCTGAAATTTGAGTTTTTCATCTGCAAAGGGGAAATAATAACCTATAATGGTATGGTGATTCACTGAGCCATTTAATATATGTAAAATGCATAGCTCATTGCCTGGCATGTTTCCACATCTAAAGCCAGCTGATAAGCAGTATTTATGGTGTTGGAGGGAAAAGAAATGGGAATGGTTCCCAAAACGTGCCTCTAAATATGTAGATGCTGTTACCCATATTTCATTTTAGGACTTTTGGGGTGTGGGATGGGAAAAAACATGGAACAGGAAAGTGAGGTAAGAGAGAGAAACCAAAGCATTTGGAGTCCCCTAAAGTGCAGGAGCAAAATTAAAGCCTATTAAGAAAAACAAGCACTGCCACATCTTCCTTCTACTTCCATTACACATCCAGTGGAGCTTTTTGTTTTTGTTTTTTTTACTTTCCTTTTTTTATGTAATTATGACAGTGTTATTTTCTAACTCTCTATATCCCTTATTGCCCCTCTTCATTTTGATTTGATTATTCCTCTAGCAATATTAAAATGAAGACATTTTATTTCACTATGACCAACATTGAAACTGCAAATTGTGTGAAAGCAGTAAAATTGAAGAAATATCTGCTTTCAAGGCAATGTAATAACTGATATGTTGTTTTGTACTGTTTTATAAAAGCTTATAGATTTTCAATGGAAGCTGGGTATGGCTGTGAGCTCCAACAGTTGCAGATCTCTTAAATATCCTTATGTTGCAGTGATGCTAAAATTGGCAGATCATTCAGGCCAAGTAAAGAACAAGTCCTTTGAAATGACAATTCCACAGTTTCAGGTTTGTGATTTAACTCATTCAATTTTGGTTTCTGTAATTGCTCCTTATGAAATGTATAACATTTTTCTTAAAGGACAATTTTAATTGTTTTTATTTGGGAAAATACGGGATTTGTTTTCTATGGGAATTTGCTAAATTATTTTTTATATAATGTGCTGAATTTATATAATGTGATATTTGGTCACTTTCACAGTACTCTTCTCTGTGAATGTATTTAGTAAATTATCATCCTCTCCAGAAGGACATTTACTTTGCATTTAAAGGTTTTGTTCTTGTTCCCTTTAGGCTTAATATTCAAGAATGTTAAACTAAATTAATTTATCTTTGAAGAGTGTTGACCCTGAGTTTTCTGACTAATAATCTTTACAAAATACTGGATGACTGGTTTTATGGGCTAGAGATTTGAGCAACTCAGTAGTTTATATTCAGAGTCATGTTATTATCATTCCACCTCTTTTCTGTAACTAGGAAGATAAAAAAGGGGAGTGGCAATAATTCAGATTTTCTTTTGAATATACATATGGGGAAATGTTGTCATTGACTATTTAGTTGTCCTTTGAATTTTGGTTTTGCTTCTTCATTTAATCCATTTAGTAAGTGAACATGTAAGTATCCCCACAGTCAAATCAAGTATTCTAAGAAAGCCAACCATAGTGAATGAAATGGAAATATTAAGGGAAATTCTCTGTAAAGCTAACTAAAAATATAGGCTTCCTTTTTAAGAACAGCCTCTCATAGAATACTCATTTTGATTTCTTCTTTTATGAATACATTTTAAAGAATTTCTTTCTGTTTTCTTTCTTTTAAAACATATACCCTTGCTTTAGAACAAAAATAATAGTCACAAACTTAATATTATTAATGCTGGTTAGTATCTTAGAAAGAATAAGGTCTTGTTTAAAAGGAAATAAATGTACTATATTGTGATATGTTATAGCCCTAAATGCTGAATATGAGGAACAAATCAATTTCAAAAAAGAATGTAGGGTTATTTGTTATTGTTGTTTTGGGGTGGGGTTTTGTGTGTGTGTGTGTGTGTGTGTAATTCACAATGCTGGTGGTCTAATTCTTATTTTCTCTACCTCTAGAAAATTTTTTTGTATATCTTTACTGGTTGCTGAAATTTGACCAAGGATATATTTTTAAGGAAATAGTTTGTTTCATTCCATAACAAATTTAGATGTAGCTTAAAACAAAATACGTATACTTAAGTAGCAAAATAGAAAATTAAGGTCAAATAAGAAGGAAAATCAAATTTGTAAATTATTAAAGGGCTATTCTAATTACCAAGGTTAAGTTTCAAATTTGCCTCCTACTTCCTGGCAGGTACAGGAGAAAAAAGGACAACAGAAATTGTGTGAGTCCATCTTTTCCTAAAAAGATGCCTTGCACAGCAGAGCCATCATACCAGTTCAGATTTTTATTTAAAACAGAAATAAGCTTTTACCATATAAGCCATTGTCAATGTTGGGTCTCTCATTGTAACTGAATCCATATCTTAAGTAAAATAGTAACTGCCCTGATTTTGCAATCTTTTTACTAGTTTAAGGTGGCTTGAAGCCAGGGAACCAACCTGTCATTTTTGTTTTTATCTTCAATTATCTAAGATAGTGCTGGGTATTTAATAAATTTTTCTGGTATGATCTTAAAAAACTTTCTTTTATACTCTTTTGAAAATTTAGTCATGAGCTAATTTTCCAACTCTGCAATAGTATTTTTGTGTTCAATACCAAATTACACCTGTTTGTTTTTTATAGCAAGCTTCAATAGTAGTTGAGGATGTAGCATTAAAATTCAAACCTAACATATCATATAGCTTTTAGTGGCCAGATATAATGAAGAGAACTACAGAAATATTCTCTAAAAGCAAAATTATTTTTCTTCTTTCTCAACAGAATTTCTACAGACAGTTCAAGGAAATCGCTGCAGTTATTGAAACTGTATGAAACTGATCACTTTGTTGATAAATTATCTTCATTCTAAAATCATGGACTTCACTTTTGAAGCAAAACCACATAAAGTCAAATGATATTTATTGAATGAGATTTGCATTTTTGTGTTTCTGTTAAAAAATAAAAAAAAAAAAGACAGATTAGTGGTGATTAATGTGCAATTTATGAATATGCTAAAAACCACTGAATTGAAACACTTTAAAAGGGTGAACTTTACGGTATATGAATTGTATCTCAATAAAACAAAAGACAACTGAATGATTAATACTAAAGACAACACAAGTTTATGTATTAAACCAGTAGTTTAAAATCTTACTGGTAATAGAACTCATAAACAAAATCTTATATAAAATCCAATACATAAAGTATATATAAATAAGAAAAGTAGTATTTGATTAGGATAACTTTGCTTTACAAATTCAATTTTAAAGCATTCACTTATTTTAAAGGCAATCAGAAAGAAGAAGAGTGATATTGCCTTTCTCAGACATTTGGTCTCAGATTATGATTGACCATTGCTGCCTTATATTAGTTAATATTCAGTTATTTCTATTCATAATTGTAGAAAGTTCAAATACATGCATAGAGATAGCAAGATAAGTTTTATTCCAAGTTCTATATACAAATGATTTAGCCTGGTAACACAAGTTATTGTGTTAGGTTATGATCTCCACTGAATTTTAAATTTATAAACTAGTTGTTAAAATATTCTGTAAAGCCATAGCAATCAGCACTGTATGGCACTGGCTTAGGAATAAACAAATAGATCACTGGAATGGAATAGGTGGTCTAGAAATAGACTGAGATATTTGGGACAAGGATGGTATTTCACTTGGGTGGGAAAAGGGTAATTTATTTAATAAATAATGCTAGCAATCACAATATATACAAAAGTAAATTCCAGCTGAATTAATGATTTAAACATAAAAAAAATTTTTTTAAAGAGGAGTTTTAAGAGAATATTTATGTAATCTTAAAAGCTTGAGAAGACCCTTTAAAACCAGACAGCATCTCCATGAGCTATAAAACATATATAAAAACATCAATATATTGAAAAAGAAAAATTATATGTGGGGGAAAATGGGCATAAAGAAGGACAATACTACATTGATATATAAGTCAGTTCTAGGTTTGGAAAACAAATTGCTTTAGATATAAGCAAGAAGGAATTTTATACAAGAAATTAGATGCTCACTAAACCGTCAGACTGAGGGAGCAAGAATCAGGAAGAATCATTGCTAGCTTTCAGAAAAAGTGATGCAGGAATTTCAGGGAAAGGCACTGCCAATAATCTGCTGCTTGTAGCACAAAGCAGGACATTACCTGGAAGCCACTGCATATCCATGTCTTCCATCTGCATGCATCTGTCAAGCATGTTTAACAAGAGAAAGGCTCCTTGCTTTCTCGACCCTTCCTAATCTCATACAGGAGCCTCTCATTGGTGGAAGCTAAATCAGGACCTTAATGACAGGAACCTAGTAAATTGGGTTTCCATGATTTTAGTACCTATTGAGGGGAGACAGAAGAGCAGGAGTGATGCTGAGTATCAACAAACAATAACCGACACAACTGGGGATAAAAAATTTGCTGTGCATAAGCCAAAGTGTTCATGTTTATGAAATACAAAGAGCTTTTATAATTGATAATAAAAACAGATGCAATGCAAGAGGAAAAAGGACATGAGAATTCATAGAGAAATCTAAATGGCTGTTTTAGTTTGCTAAAGGCTCCCAAAGCATTAATGGGTTGGCTTTTACAACGAAGATTTAATTTATAAGCTAACAGTACCGAGGCTGAAAAAGTCCAAATCAAAGCATCAGGCAAAGCTCCTTCCCAGAAGAATTTTTAGCAGCTGCTAAAAATTTGCCAATCCTGGGCTCTTGCCACATGGCAGGGCACAATGGCGACTGTGGGTTCCTGCCTTCTCCGTTATGGAATGACACTGCTTGGTCTGTGGCTTTCTCTCTCAGCTTCTGTGCTCCACTGATTCTAGCCTCTGGCCTCCGGGACCTTCTCTCTCAGCTTCTGGGGTTTCTCTGCAGCTTTTTTCTGTATCTGCCGCCTTTTATTCCTTCGTTTATAAAAGACTCCATGGGAAGTGGTTGTGGCTCAATCAGTAGGGCTCCCATTTGCCATATGGGAGGCCCCGGGTTCGGTTCGTGGTTGGCTGACCCGGCGAGCGCAGGCAGCAGGGGGGGGGGGATAAATGAATGGGTGAATGGAATCTTTAAAAAAATAAATAAATAAAAGACTCCAGTAAGAGGATGAAGACCCTGGGTAACACAATCTAATCAAAGGCCCTTAACTGAAGTAATTTAATCAAAAGTTTCCACCTACAGTAGGTTTACATGCACAGGAATGGATTAGTTTTACAAACAGGATAATCTGGGGTCCATGAAAAGCTTCAAACTGCCACAAAGGCCAATAAATAAGAAAATATAATCGTCTTAACTAGTTAGTCAAAAAATGCAATTAATGTAAGAAATACCATTTTATACCTATCAGATTGGCAAAATTTAGAAAGTTATAGCACCTATTGCTGATAGGAAAGCATATTCTCATATTACTGGTAGAAATAGGAGTTACTTTGGCCTTTGTACACAGCAACTCTGATATATATAATACATATTTCTGTCCCAGAAATTTCAGTCCAGGAATATATCCTTAGAAATAAAGGCACCAATATGTAAAGATAATTGGTAAAGTTTTGCTAAATGCTTATCCATTTCCTCTGAGCACACAGGAAGACTTAAATTTCCCAGTCTCCCTGAAGTTAGGTTGGGACTACAAAACTGGGTTATAGCTAATGGAATACTTGCAGAAGTGTCCTAAGCCACATTCGGTCCTGGTCATAAATCATTCTATGTCATTCTTCCAACTTTTCTCCCATCCTAGCTGCTGGAAATAAAGGACTCTAGGATAGCAAAACTCTAGGATGGATCCTTGAATCACTACTGAAGGCAAACTCCCCACGAGAGCCTGTCTTACATCAGAAAGTGATGTGAGCTAGAAATAAACTTTTATTGTGGTAAGCCGTTGAGAACTTTCAGTTGTTAAAACAGCAAGTAAGCATAAATATGATTAACACAGGTTAGACGTATGAAGATGTAGCATTTACAGCAGCATAAAACAAAAATAGGGAAGCAGTGAATACTTATCAATAAGGAAATAAATAAATTTGATATATCTATAATAATATGCAGCTGCTAAGAATTTGCCTTTGAGATATTTCCAATACATTATTGCTATGTTTTGTAAAATGGTGTAACATGAATTAATAAACATTTGAATACTTGAACAAAAATTATGAAAAGGGGAAGCGGCTGTGGCTCAATCAGTAGGGCTCCCGTTTACCATATGGGAGGCCCCGGGTTCGGTTCCCGGGGCCTCCTGGTGAAGGCAGGCCCGCCCGTATGGCGTGGTTAGCTGACCCAGCGAGCACAAGCAGCAAGGGGGGGATAAATGAATAAATAAATAAAATCTTTAAAAAAAAAAAAAATTATGAAAGGTATGGAAGGATGTGTATTAACAGGTTGTAAGCATTGGTAGGGAGGCTATCTGGATAGAGAGAGGAAGAGCAGTTTAAAAAACTGCAATTTAGCATTTCTAGGTTTAAGGTTATAGGCAAAGAGGCCCAAAGTGAGGCCCTGTAATTCAAGAGGGTGATGGATTTGATTAGAATAAAATGAAATTGCATGTTTAAATTATATTTTAAATTGAAAAGGCAAGTTTTTTTCATAATATAGTTTTACACTATTTTCATTGCAAATGTCTATTTTTGCTTCTTTGTTTAATCAGCTTCTCTAGGCTAGCCTGGGAATTAACCACTTTATGATAACGTTTGTGTGGGAAAATGTGTTTCAAATTTCAAACACCTGATTTAAATGTAAATATTGGAAAACAACTCATTCTCTATTTGGAAATTTATTAATAAGCTATTAATTTTAAAAAATAAATATATCATCTCCAAGATCAGCAAGCAAAGACAAATGTTTTCATATATTGTGCTACCGAGACAGGTTAACTTAAGCATTAGCTTTTTGTGGAAAGTAAATCAAAACAGTCATTAATTTAAAGGGATTGAAACCTGGCACATGCTGGTGCCTTGTTTTAAAAATGTGCTTAAGCAAATTTGTTTTTTCAAACAGTTTAGAAATTATTAGAGAAATTGTAGGTTTATAGAAAAACATGAAGAAAGTACAGAATTCACAAATACTCCCCATCCATTATTAACATTTTGCATTAGTGTAGAAATTTTGTTACAATTCATGAACCATTATTATAATCATATTATTAACTATGGTAGTTTACATTAAGATATACTCTTTGAGTTGTAACATTCTACAGGTTTAAAATAGTTTTATTCTGCTAACATGTATATAAACTAAAATTTCCCATTTTTATTCAATTTCAAGTATACAATTTACTTGTGTTAATTACATTCACAATGTTGTAATACCATCACCACCATCCATTACCAAAACTTGCCATCACCTCAGACAGAAACTTTATAAACCTTAGGTCCCTATTCTCCTATATAGTCTTGCCTCTGTTAACCTGTATTCTAATTTCGGACTTTAAGAATTTGCATATTCTAATTATGTCATATAAGTATGATACAATATTTGTCCTTTTGTGTCTGGCTTATTTCACTCAACATATCTTCAAGGTTCATCCATGCTGTAACATATATCACATCCTCATTCCTTTTTATTGCTGAATAATACCATTGTATGGATATAGCACATTGTTTATCCACTCATCTATCCTGGGACACTGGGTTGCTTCCACCTTTTGGCAACTGAGAATTATACTACCTTTAACATCCATGTGTAGATATCTGTTGGAGTTCCTGCTTTAAATTCTTTTGGGTATATACCTAGACGTGAGATTGCCAGGTCATATGGTAATTCTTTACTGAACTTTCTGAGGAACTGCCAAACTATGTTCCACAATGGCTACACCATTTCACATTCCCACTGCATCATCAACCATACTTGAGATTTTAGTGTAGTAGGCTTAGTCATGGTCTATGTGGTAGGCCTAGTCTTGGTCAATCGCAGCTCATTCTGAATTATTTTTTAGTCATATCCTAGCAAAAAATCCACCTAGATTTGAAGATATCAACATATATATGGATTTTTCACCTTAGAATGTTAAAGCATTAAAATCAGGAGGTCCTGTCCAAGAACTACTAACCATTTAGCAGAACTTCCTTTTGCTTGCCAAGAATTAGATTTTTTAAATATCCAGCACTGTTATAGACACCAAAGATAAAAGCAAAAATGACAGGTTCCCGGGCCTCAAACAACTTTAAATCTACTGAAAAGATTGCAAATCGGAGTGGTAGGTACTGTCTTATTTCACATATGGGTTCAATTACTTTGAGATACCCAACATTGACAATGGTTTATACTGTGGAAGTTTATTTCTCTTTTACTTAAAATTTTGAGCTGATATGTTGGCCCTCCTCTGCAAGTCATCAACGGCTCCAGGCTCCTTCTATGTAGTTGGCCTACCATCTTCAACGTGTGACTTTTATCTTGTGAAGAACGTGGCTTCTACAGCTTCTGTCATCATGTCCACATACAACCAGCAGAAGAGAGAGCGGGAAAGGGAAGGGCATACTTTTCCACTTAAGTGTATACCCTGGGTGTTGCACACTTTAGTCTGGTCATGTTCTATTGGCCAAAACCTATTTATGTGGCCACAGTTAACTGCAAAGGAGGCTGGAAAAATGTCTGTGGTTGGGTAGTCATGTGTCCAGTTGAAAGTTCAGTTCTATTACTGTGCTAGAAGGGAAATATGGATTCTGAGTAAAATTACCTATCTTTGCTATAGTTGTCCTCTTTGTCACCAACTATATGTAGGCACACACAACACCATGAAGGGATCTTAGTAACATAATGCTGAATAGATGTAGATATATGTGAAAAAGTATTAAAAAAAAAAAAAAGAAAGAAAAAAAGGAAATGAAAAACAAAATTCAGGATAGTGGTTACCTCCAGGCTACAGAACAGGAATAAGTTAATGGCAGGATAGAGAGGAGCCCATAAGTAGATGTAAATTACTGCTAATGTTTAAGCCTTAAGGTTGGGTGATAAATTCATGGTGTTTATTATAGTATTAAATTAATATATAAAATAAAATAACGAGGGCTATTTTAAACCAATGATGAAAGTGTATGACAAACCAAGGATCATGACTAAATGATTAATCCAATATCCAATTCTGTGCTCTTGAAGCAAAAACAGCAAACAAACAAGGAACAAAACCTGATTTATATAGGATTTTGTGGTGGATGATGTATTGTTATATTTAAGAGAGTTCAGCGGGACTACTAGTGGTCCAGCATCTGGTGCTTAGCTTTGTAAGTCAAGAAACTCAATCAGATTAGTGAGCTTGCCTCAGAAAAAATGATCGATGCTGACCAAATTCACTGAAGACTTGTATATAACTACATCTTCCTATTTATTATTTCACACTGAAAAATATAATGGCCAAGTGGACTGTTATGGTTATGTCAATTTTTCATTCGAAAATATTTATTAAGCATGTCCAATATGCCAGGCACTTTGCTAATCACTTGGAATATGATGGTAAATAAGACAATATTCACAGGGCTTATAATCCAGAGGGGAAGTCAGGCATTTAATAACCTAAAATAATAAAAATCAGCTGGTCAGTCTATTAACTTGCTTTAGGCAGTATGGTAGGGTGGAAATTTATCCATTTTGGAGACTGAACAAATTGAATTAGCTTTGGAGACTGACAGGAGGTCTTCACAACACCTGCCTGGTAGGATTTCATCATTGCGGTGGCCTAGTGACCGCTGTGTTGCCCATTCATCTCTTTCCAAATGGTAATCTTGTGTTATTCTGCCCCTGCTCCATCAGTGTGCATTGGGTGTAGAGGGATTGGGGCAGATATCTTGACTTTTGGTTGCAGGTTGTTGTACTACATGGATCTAGGATCCATAGGATCTAGGATTAGGATATGATGAAAACAACTGAGCATCAGTGGATATCCTGCACTTTGACCCATTTGTAGTGTTTTTTCTGTGTGGGAAGAAGAGAGCACATGGATAATCGGAGGCCAGAGGGACAATCCCTGGCAGAAATGGCTAATTGTTTCCTTAGCTGTAAAATAGGGATAACAATCCTTAGGATTACTGAGAAAATTAAATATCATATGTAAAACATAGGAAACACTGAAAAACATGTTAATGTAACTTAAGGAAAGCAAATCAGAAGAATGCTCAATGAATGTGAAGTTAGAGAAAGAGGAATTAAGCAAACTCAATATCACATTGTCCCTGTGAAGATGTATCTGTTCAGGAAGCCCAAGTATATTTGACAGATGATCGATCTATTCTCTCCTCTGTATAGTGCTAATGATACATTCATTAATTCTCAGTTTTTGGCTCTCATTTTCCTATGCTATCTACTTAGGGTTTTTTTTGTTTTGTTTTGTTTTAGGAGTTACCAGGGATTGAACATGGGATCTTGAACATGGGAAGCAGGAGCTCAACCACTGAGCTACACTGACTCCCCATCTACTTGTTTTTATCTGCTTTTTTAGCAGACATGTTACAAATTAAACTCCTTTTCTTCCCCTCTTCCTTCCTATTTGGCTCCTTTGAAAGACTTTGAAGTATCTGGCAATAATATACAAAATAAGAATGGTTGAAAACCCAGTGAGGAAGTCAGCAAATGTTAAAACTATGGGTAGACTCAGTTGTGGTTTCCCTACACATGGCTCTTCTGCTCTTCTATTTGAACCTATAATTAGTACTAGAGTTGGTAGGTGTACACCCAAGACACTTAAATCTTTGGGCTGTCCATGTGCTAGCTGGGCTCCAAATCTCAACAGAGTTGCAACACCTACTCTGCAGTTCATTGGACTCACCCAGGACAACTAACAAGGAGGTGATGATGGACAACTACCACACCAAGGAATTGCAAGCAAGAGAGTCCCATCCATTAGCCCTAATGGATCGCTGCCCCCTTTCAATTAAAGGTGGAATGATATCACCATTCCAGAATCCTCAGGATTGGGGAATGAACTATGGACTAAAGTAGACTTCCTGGTATTCTACTATAGACTTATTGTGATTCTAGCAATGGAAGAACTTTTATCATTGATGTGGAGGTAGTGGCCATTGGCGGTTCTGAGGGCAGGGAGAGGGAAAAACAGGTGTAATATGGGGGCATTTTAGGGACTTGGGAATTGTCTTGAATGACATTGCAATGACAGATACAGGCCATTTATATCTTGCCATAACCTACAGAATTGGGTGGGAGAGAGTGTAAACTACAATGTAAACTTTAATCCATACTTAGTGGCAATGCTCCAAATGTGTTGATCAATTGCAATGAATGTACCACACTAATGAAGGATGTTGTTACTGTGGGAAAATGTGGGAGGTGTGGGGAGTGGGGCATATTGGAATCCCCTATATTTTTTATGTAACATTTATATAACGTAAGTATTGAAAAAAAAATAGGTGTAATATGGTGGCATTTTCAGGACATTGAAATTGTCCTGAATGATGATGTAGTGACGGATACAGGCTGTTATACATATTGTCATAATTTACAAAAATGTGTGGGAGAGAGTTTAAACTATAATGTAAGCTGTAATCCACACTTAGTGGCAATGCTCCAATATTTGTTCATCAATTGTAACAAATGTACCACACTAATGAAGGATTTTGTTAATGTGGGAAAGTGTGGGAGGGGTAGGGAGTGGGATATACGGGAATCCCCTACATTTTTATGTAACTTTTATGTAGTCTAAGTGTCTTTTAAAAAATAAAAAATATTTTAAAAAAAGAAATATCAATGAATTTTAACAAAAGGGTTAATTTTAATGAACCAGAGATTAAAAAAAAAAATAGAGCAAGAAAATCAGGGTAAGGAAAAAGGGAAAGTGAATAAATCTTGGAGCATTCTCTAACAAACAAAACAAAACAAAAACTATGGGTAGAAAAATAGTAAAGCCAAGGTAAGTTTAGTACAGAGAAATGTATAGGTTACCATATTGTACAGTTTCTTAGATTGTGTTGCAAATTTGATTATGAATTTTTTTAAGTTAAAATTAAGAAGTAAAAAACAACAACACTTCAACCACTCATTAAAACCACGTTAACCATAAAACACTAGCAAACACATAGCTCAAGAGAAGTCTAATTTATTCAGGAAAGAAATCCACATTTCTCCCATGGGTCCTTTCTAGTACAGAGAATACTTTACAATGGGTCAGCTGTCATCTTGGATAACATTCTGGCTACAGGTAAAAGAGAGTTTCTAATCAGTGGTTCATAAGATTGGTTACAGTGTTGTAACCAAAGTCATAACAAATTACAGTATGATCAATTGTTAAATATTTCTTACAGTGTTTAGGGAATCCCTAAATGTTCGTTAGTAACAAATTTATGAATGCTTTCCTATTTTGGAGTGCAAACTGCTAGTCCTAAAATTAACTTATATCTTAAAAATTAGATTAGAGGATTGTGTCCAGGGCCCAAAGACCACCTTCAGGTTCAGCAATTTACTAGGAGAACTCACAGGACTCAGCATATAGTCTATTTTGGGCTATGGTTTGTTACAACTAAAGAACATAAAGGATAATCAGTGAGGGAAAAGGTACATGGAAAAGTCCAGGGGAAACCAGGTGCAAGATTCCAACAGGAGAAGTAGATATGGCTCAAGCAATTGAGCTCCTGCCTACCACATGGGAGGTCCTGGGTTCAGTTCCCGGTGTCTCATAAAGAGAAGAAGAGCAAGACAGTGAGCTGGTGCGACCGGCAGGCACGGTGAGCTGATGCAACAAGATGACACAACAAGGAGACACAAAAAGGAAAAACAACGAGAGACACAAAAAAGCAGGGAGCTGTGGTGGCTCTAGCGACTGAGCGCTTCTCTCCCACATGGGAGGTCCCAGGTTTGGTTCCTTTACCTCCTAAAGAGAAGACGATCAGACACAGCACACAGTGAATTGACACAGAGTGGACAGCGAGAGCAAACAACAAGGGAGGGGGTGGGAATAAATAAATGAAATAAGTCTTAAAAAAAAAAAAAAGATTCTAACGGTCCTTTGCTAGTAGAGTTACATAGGATGCACTTAATTCTTCCAACTAATTGTGACACCACATGTGAAATGTTGCTAACCAGGGACATTTGTTAGAGACTCAGTGCCCAGAGCTTTTATTGGGGACTGGTCATGTAGGCACCCTCTGCTTGGAATGTACCAACATTTCAAACTCTCAGAAGGAAAATAGATATTTAGCATAAGCTATATTGTTTGTACAGTTTGGGCACAATGAGCCCTTCATTGGTGGAAACCCTCCTAGAACCCACGTTTCCAGATGCCAATTGAGGGCCGACTTTTAAGCAGGCCTTTTAAAGGACGGCAGTCAGGCCTCTATGTTAACTCTTTTCTGCACAGGGATAATTAAACTTATCTAAAAATTGTGGAGACTCCTTGCTATATAGTTTTTATATATTGCCCAAAGAAATACTCTATCCTACTTTCATGCTGAATATTTTATTATTTTATTAATATTAATATTTCATTAGTTCTAATGTAAATTTATCCTATGCACTCTACCTATCAAGAATTCACTGATCAAGAATTCTGGTATATAATATTAAAAGTGTTTTAGCCTGCTAGGCTGTCAAAATGCAATATACCAGAAATAGGTTGACTTTTACAATGGGGGTTTATTAGATTACAAGTTTACAATTCTCAGGCTGTGAAAATGTCCAAATCAAGGCATCATCAGGTGATGCTCTTTCCCTGAAGACCAGGTGGCAGCGATCCTGAGCTCCTCTGTCACATGGCAAAGCACATGGCAGCACCTGCTGGTCTCTCCCTTCTCTTCCGAATTTTGTTGCTTTCAGATTCTGGCTTGCATGGCTTTCTGTTTCTGTGGCTTTCTCTCTGTCTCTCTCTCTGATCCTGTTTATAAAGGACTCCAGTGAGAAGATTAAGATCCATCCTGGGTCATGCCTTAATAGAAGTAACCTAATCAAAAAGGTCCCCACACAATTGGTTCACATCTACAGGAATGAACCAGCTTTCAGAACATGATTTCCTGGGCTAAATATAGTCTCAAACTACCACAAAAAGTTTTTGTATATGAATAATATCAACTAAATGATATTTTACTATTTCATGTGTCATTCTCAAAAGCTTGTATGCTGGTTTTACTAGGGTCTATATATATATATATATATATTTTTTTTTTTTTACCAGGAGGTCCCGGGGATCGAACCCCGGTCTCTCCATATGGCAGACAGACGCCAAACTTCTTGAGCCACATCCGTTTCCCAACTAGGGTCTATATTTGATAAGGGAGACATTTCAGCTGTTGATGTAGCTCCATTATATACCACACAGAAATAGTAAATATAATGCATTACATATCATGATTAACTTGATCTTGATTAATCTGTTTTTGAATTTTAAGTGCCCTAAGATAAAGTAGCCATTAATCTTTGGCTAGTTTTGCTATTTCAGCACATGAAGAACATTTGTTAAAGAAAAGAACTTTTTTTGTGTCTATCAATTTCCGTGCCAAGGAAAAGGGCAAAGGAATTAATATTTAAGATTTGTCGTTAAAGAACAGTTATTATCAAGAAAATAACTGCAGCACACGAAGAGACTTCTGATTCTAAGCTGTGATGATTCAGAGAAAAGGTTTGAGAAATTCAGACAGAAATTAATATTCTAACCCATAGGAGTTTCTAATGGAATGACAAGGGAAATGGGGAAATCTCAAAAAGCAGAACTAAAGAAGTAAAGAACTGTCTTCTTCCAACATATGCAAACCCCATCAAACCATAGAAGTTGCTTAGTTCAGGGGATGAGGGAACGGGTATTTTTCATTTTTAGCTAAAATGCCACCCACTTGCTTTCTAGTATAGACATTTAATCATTCATCAATTATATGCTTGGTGCCTATTCTATACCAGGCGTGTACCAAGGGACAAGGAGACTGAGTCGAATGAAACTGTCCATGCTTTTACGGATCTAAGATTTTGTGGTAGTGGTTTTCAAGCTATAGGGTGAGTGCAAATCACCTGGGGAGATTATTCCTACCCACACCCTCTTATAGGATTCACTGCCTGGCACACAAAGAATATTGAATATTCATTTTACAATATTTATTTTATGTTCATAATAGCACGAGTAGGTACTATCATCCTTGTACTCACAAAGAGAAAACCAAGGTGCACAAGTGCTAAGTAATGTGAATAATGTGCCCAAGGTCACACAGCAAGTAAGTGGCTGAACTGGATTCTGACCCAGACAGTTTGGCTTCAGAAATACAGCTTTTATCTACTAAGCTATGCTTACAGAAAGGTATTTACACTTCCAAAGAAATATAAAATCCTACCACAGGATGAATCTAACTAGGAGCTAGTAAGCATATAGAGAAATTAATGGACACAGGACATGGCAAATATCATCAAAAATTATTAAACTGTACCGTCTAAATTGTAAACTATACTGTAAACCATTGACAATGTTTAGTTGCTATATTTTACTATCTGTATAACAGTTATAACAAAGCTAACATCTATATAAAATTTTAAAAAAGAAATTAATGTATCTATTACTTGAATCCACAAATGTGAGATCCATGACTGACAAATCAACTCTCATTTAAGTCTTAAAGCCCACGACCCAGCAACTGTAAAATAGCACATGTAAAATAAGGTTCATTGAGTCCAGTTAGGGTTGCTTACAGAAACCCATGCACCATCCAGCCAATATCTCCATAATTAACTGGGACAGTCACTATTTTCCTTATATTGTTGGCAACGACAGTTGACTGTGACAGTAACTTCCCTCAGTCTGTACACGGTTTTCCACTTAAGAAGATTTTGAAGTGAGCATTTAAGTGAATCAAAATCATAGTACTGATCATTTTGTATGTATTTGATAGTTAATGTATTTTTAACCAAAAATATTTATGAAGATTTATTTGTATAAATATCTTATCTGGGGGGAAATTCTTAATAATATACCTCAGCTGTTATTGAAAACAAACTTTGAAACAAAGATATGAAAAGTGTTATGGTATTGCCTGAAGACATTGTCCATTTTATGTTACTTAGTGGTGAATATGAAAAACTTCTCTAGAAATTCAAAATCATAAAAAAGCTTCTCTTTTCCAAACAAAAACAAAAACAAAAACACAAAACCCAGTATGCTTCTTTTGTATGGATGATAACCTGACCTTTTTATGCCTTAGCTACCAGGAAACTTAGACCTAAATTTAACATTTAATCACTATAGCTATACTTGCTTGGTTTGTTATTTACTACCCTCTTCTAATGTGTTTTCTTTTTTCTTTATTTCTCATGAGGTTTCTGATTACAGAAAACTTACATAAAAAATATAGGGCATTCCCATATAGCCCATATACCCCACCCCTTTCCCTCTCACATTTTCTCCTATTAATAACATCTTACATGAGTATGGTACATTTGTTACAATTGATGAACAAATATTGAAGCATTGCCACTAACCATTGTCTATAGTTTACATTATGGTTTACATTTTGCACTGTACAATTTTATAGGTTTTGACAAAATGTATAACATCCTGGATCCGTCATTGTAGTATCATATAGAACAATTCCAATGTCCCCAAAATGCCCCGTGTTACACCTCTTCTTCCCTCTTCCTCCCCTCAGAACCCCTGTTAACCACTATCTTTATATCATTATTACAAGTTCTTCCATTACTAGAATATTAGTAAGTCTACTTTGGTCCATAGTTGCATTCCCTCATTATGCTTGTTCATTCCTGAATCTTGAGGATTTGGGAATGGTGATACCCACTCTGCTTCCCATTGAGAGGGAGCTTAGATCCCATGGGACAGATGGAGGAACTGTCTTGCTTGCAGTTGTAGATACTCTGGTTTTGGAATGGGCATTGTCCATCATCATCATTTTGTTAGTTGTCCTGGGCGAGTCTGATGAACTGGAGAGTAGGTGTTGCAACTCTGCTGAGATTCAGGCCTTAATCAGCATATGAACAGACTGAAGATTTAAGCTTCTGGGACATGGTATAGTGCTAATTATAGGTCCAAATAAAAGGGACAGAAGAACCATGTGTAGGGAAATTATAAAAGAGTCTAACTCTGTTATATTGGGGAGATAGGTTAACCTATATTCCAAGGAACCCCAGGAAATCGACACCCCATCAGTAGCCCTTATCTTAGAATATAATGAACTTTTATAAGATATATATGCCAATAGAGGGACAGTCTGCTAACTCCAATTTAGGATCAGGAATTGAGTAATTAATTTGGACTTGGAAATATAATGTGATAGCTTGCTAAATTTATGTATGGTGTTAGAATATTTAAGAAAATATTAAGTTTACCATATTTACATATTTAATCTCTTAGTTGTATGGGAAGATTTTGTTTGTTAGTTCAGATAAAACAACTAAAGTATTGAAGAATAAAACTAGACTAAATTAAGTTTATAAAATTAAGTGTTTGAAGGTATTTATTAAAGGGATTGAATATTATTCCAAGCCTTATTAGATGTGACTGGTAAAATCTTCAGATTTATAAGTATAATTTGTAAGCTGATTTTAAAAGCCAAAGAAAGAATTAGAGTTTTAAATTGGTAATTTCTATGTATATTAAATAACAATTTTAAAAACAAAAATACACTTTCTGAATATCATCTATGATTAAAATCATCTTTGAAAGAACCAAAAACCTATGTCAAAATGATGCAGAGCTATCCCCTAGATATATTTTTGAAGGTTTATTTTATTTCTTTCTTTCTCCCCTTTTTGTTTGTGCTCGCTGTCTGTTCTGTCCACTCACTGTGTGCTCTCTGTGTCTGCTCATCTTCTCTTTAGGAGGCCCTGGGAACTGAACCTGGGACCTCCCATGTGGGAGAGAGGCACTCAATCACTTGAGCCACCTCAGCTCTCCTCTTTGTTGTGTCTCTCATTGTCTTTCTCCTTTGTGTCTCCTTGTTGCATCATCTTGTTGCGTCAGCGCACTGTGCCTGCCAGTCACGCCAGCACATCTTCTCCAGGAGGCACCAGGAACTGAACCCAGAACCTCCCATGTGGTAGATGGGAGCTCATTTGCTTGAGCCACATCCACTCCCCCCCCCCCAGATGTTGAGTATACCCATTTCACTTGCGGCTAGGCCACCAGCACAGCTTAGTCTCTGCCAAGCAGATGTATCAGCCCCAGGCTTTGAATCACAAGTTAGTGACATGAATAGTGGTTAGAATACCAGAAGAAAATGATGACTTCAGAATTTTCAAATTATTTTTCAAAATACAAAATGTCAGTATTAATACTTTTTAAAATGAAAAATGCCTAAAATTCAAACAATTAAAAATACAGTGGAACTAAATATCTAATATATTTCAAATATAAAGATGTGTAAGCATATTAAAGCATCAAAAGAAGCATACATTTAAAAAGTATGGACATTAGACATATTAGACATATATTACCCCATTAACAAAAATAATTGCAGATATAATTAATATTATAAAATATTTAGGGAAGCGGCTGTGGCTCAATCAGTGGGGCTCCCGTTTACCATATGGGAGGCCCCAGGTTTGGTTCCTGGGGCCTCCTGGTGGGGGCAGGCCCGCCCGCACGGCGTGGTTGGCTGACCCGGCGAGCACAGGCAGCAAGATGAATAAATAAATAAAATCTTTAAAAAAAAAAAAAAAAAAAAAAAAATTTAAACTCCATGCTCTATGAAGTGAAGACAATGTAGTTATTCATGATAAATTGAAATTAAAATAATATTATTTATATTTTTTAAAAGAGGGGCTGTCTTAGATTCTCAACTGCTAAACAAATTCCATTCAACAGGTTTGCTTAGTGACAGGAATTTATTGGCTTGTGGTTTCAGAGGTTAGAAGGCTTTCTTTCTGGGAAGCGGTTGTGGCTCAATTGGTTGGGCTCCCATTTACCATATGAGAGGCCTCGGGTTCGATTCCTGGGACCTCCTGATGAAGGCAAGCTGGCCAGCGTCGGCGCAGTGAGCTGGTGCAGCAAGATGATGCAACAGACACAGAAAAAACGCAAAGCAAATGGACACAGCGAGCACAAGCAGCAAGGGGGGCATAAATAAATATAAAAAAAAATAATAATAAATCTTAAAAAAAAAAAAATAAGAAGGCTTACTTCCTCCTGAGGTTGGTATCTTTTGGTGTTCCTTGGCTTTTCTGTTACATGGCAAAGTACATGGTAGTGTCTTCCCCTTTCTTTTACTGGTTCTGTTGACTTCCTCTTCCATGTCCAATTTCCTTTGGGACTTCAGCCATATTGGATTAAGGTCCACCTTCATTCAGTTTGGGCATGACTTTAATAAAATCTTCAAAGGTCCTATTTACAAATGGGTACTGTATTAGTCAGCCAAAGGGGTGCTGATGCAAAATACCAGAAATTGGTTGGTTTTTATTAAGGGTATTTATTTGGGGTAGAAGTCCACAGTTACCAGCCCATAAAGCATAAGTCATTTCCCTCACCAAAGTCTATTGCCACGTGTTGGAGCGAGATGGCTGCCGACATCTGCGAGGGTTCAGTGGGTTCCTTTCTTCCTGGAGCTCTGTTTATCTACGGGCTCAGCTCTTCTGTTTCCTCCACAAGGTCAGCTGTAGACTACGAGGCTCTCTAGGCTTTGCCTCTCTCCACAAGGCCAGCTGTAGACTTTCAGGCGAATGGCTCATCTCTATCCTGGGGCTTTCTCTCCTTCCTCAAGATCAAGCTCCTCTGTCTGCTCATCTCCCCAGGCTCCAGCATCAAAATCCAACATCAAAACTCCAACTCAGTCCTTTGAAATGTCTTTTATCTTTGAGATCCCACCCACCAAGGGGTGGGGCTCAATGCCCTACTGACGTGGCCCAGTCAATGCCCTAATCATAACTTAATCATGCCCAGATTAACTGACCAGTTTACAAGAATAATCTAATATCTATTTTTGGAATTCATAACTACATCAAACTGCCAAACTGCTACAGGTACATACCCACAAGACCAGGGCTGGGGCCTGAACATGCCTTTTGTGGAGGACAGGATTCAATCCCCAACAGGGGCCTTAAAAATAAATTGTCAATGATGACATTATTGTGTTGTGATCAATTTTCAGACAAAATATTCCACCTGCTTTTACAAAATATTTCAGATTTCCTAACTAGTTGGTCAAATGGTATGGAGATACTTTAAATTCTTTCATCTTCAAACGATCTTCTCTTTATCAATAGCTTTATGAAGCTCTATCCTCCCTATTCTAACCCTTTTATATTATTTTAACAGTTTATTTTACCATAATTTCAAACTCATAGTAGGTCACAAGACAAATAGAAAGGGTTCTTTTTTCTTTCTTTTTTTTTTTTTTAAGATTTACTCCCCCCTACCCCATTGTTTTGTGCTTGCTGTCTGCTCTCTGTGTGTTCTTCTGTGTCTGCTTGTCTTCTCTTTAGGCAGCACTGGGAACCGATCCTGGGAACTTCCAGAGTGGAAGAGAGGTGCTCAATCTCTTACACCACCTCAGCTCCCTGGTCTGCTGCATCTCTTATTGTCTCTCCTCTGTGTCTCTTTTTGTTGTGTCATCTTGCTGTACCAGCTCTCTGCGCGGGCCAGCACTTCTGCATGGGCCAGCTTGTCTTTCACCAGGAGGCCCCAGGAATTGAACCCTGGACCTCCTATAAGATAGATGGAAGCCCAATAGCTTGAGCCACATCCGTTTCCCAGAAAGGGTTATTGTACATTCTTCACCTTTTCACCCATTAGTCCTAAATACTTCAGTACATGTTTCCTAAAAGCAAGGGCATTCTCTAACATTATTAAAGTCAGAAAACTAATATTGATGCAATATTATTATCTGATCTTCAAGTCCAATTCATTTTTTGCCAGTTGTCCCAATAATACCCATTATTGCAAAAGAAAATCCCATTTGATATGTTGCATTTAGTTTAATGTTCAGTTTAATCTTGAACATTTCCTGTCTTTTGTACCTTGTAGAATGTTTCTCCATTTAGGTTTGTGTGATGTTACTTCATGATTAGATTCAGTTTTGCACATGTGGTAGGAATATCACAGAGGTGAACTTGTGTTCTTCTCAGGGCTTTTTATCGGGATTCACATAAAGAGATATCTTTGAAATGCCTTTTTAAATTTTTTATTATTTTTTTTTTTTAGGGGATACTAGAACATCAATTTTTGAAAAATTGCTACAGGTAACTATGTATTCATAAAACATTTGCTTTTTATTTAAAGAAAGCAATTTCAGTACATCTTGGTCTTTATTTCCTCATATGTAATTGAATATTTCGATAAAGAAGTACTTGAATCTCTTTTAGTACTCTCATGCTAATATTCCATTCAGAAAGTCCCTTAACTAGAATGAGAATTGTTTATGTAACAGAATCTATCATTTGTCATTTTCTTGCTCCTCTTGCTTATTATGGTGGTTTAGAAAATTGTTTTCAAAACAAGTGAATCTTTGTTCAATTTAAAATTTTAAAGTGGCAGATAACTCTTGGAGTGGAGAAGCATTTTGTTCAAAAGTGTTTCATCATAAATTGGATAATTAAGGCATTCATCTTGACCTGAAGACATAAATCATTCACATTTCAAATTTTAAAATTTGTGTAGTTTCCCAGCTGCTAAAACAAATACCACACAATGTGTTTGCTTAGACAATTGGAATTTATTGGCTCATGGTTTTGAGGCAAGGAGAAATCCAAAACTGAAGTGTCAGCAAGGCAACGCTTTCTCCCAGAAGACTGTGGCATTCTGGGGCTGCCTGCTGGCAATACTTGGTCCCTGGCCTTTCTGTCACAGGATAATATACATGGCGGCCTCTCCTGGCTTCTCTCAACGTCTGACTTTCACTCTGCTTATAAAGGACATCAGCCTGATTCAGTGGGGCCACACTTTAAATGACATAACAACATCTTGAAGAGATCTTATTTACAATGGGCTCACACCACCAGAATGCAGATCAAGAGCAAGAACATGTCCAAACTGGGGTACACAATTCAGTCTACCACAGATAGCAAAATAACCTTTTAATGGCTACCCCTAGGCTGGTCTCTCTGTCCATCATGAACTTTGTGGCTTTATTCCACTGTCCTCTATTAGCCAGCTCACAATAGTTGTGCTGCAGTTATAAACTCTTCCCAACTCTCAGTGGCTTACAACAACAAATGTTTATTTCTCAATCATGTTAAATGTCCCTCTCAGGTCAGTTCTGGCTCTGATCTTATTATTTTTAAATTTTATTCCAGGATACATGATGTAAGAGGAACTGCTATTACAGAAGTGCAAGTCTTGTGGAAGATGAAAAAGAGGAGTGGTGATTCCCCTCCAAGGCTCTTAAAGATTATGTAGGGAAGCGACATCCATCACTTCCATTCCCGTTCGACTTGATCATAAATCACATTGCCAAGCCTGACTACAATGGGGAAGGAAAGTATACTACTTCCACAGGGAGGAGAAGTGAATTAAATAAAAAATACAATTCTCTCCAAAGCCCTGCTATCTACAAGCAACTTCAGAGCTATTAACTGTTTCTACTGGCCTTCGGGATTTCTTTGTCTTCTTTACTTCTTCTGTTTGAGCTTTCAGGATCAGGAACTCTCTGCAGCTGCTGGGCTTTGCTCTGTCTAGACTCCTCCTTTTCTCCACCAGTCAACAGCCTTTTTTATTATAGAGAAGGATGGGGGAGTTGTGGGAGCTAAGTCATAAAGAGGGATTGGGAAAGTTTAAGTTGAATATGGAGGGAGAGGAGGGGAAGATGAAAGAGAAGAGAGTGTAGGGACTACACGGAAGTATGAACGGAACTGCTATCAAACTTACAAAATAATAGTATTACTATACTTACAAAAAATATATATATATTTCAGAACATTAAAATATCACAGTAAAAAAAAAAAAAAATCACAGTATACTAGAATCCTAAAACACAGTATTGAAAGATTGCAATCACTGTAAGTGTGGCAGATGCAAAGACGAAGGGGCTCTGTGGAATCCTTTCTCACAGGGCTGACAGTTATTGCCAGTTTCCACAGGCAGCAGAGAGAACAGCTCTACAGTGTTGCAGCCAGTGATCAACTGTTTATAGTTAAAGGTGTTTCTCAAACAAGATGTAGAGTCTGAAACTAGCAGCAGCAGCAGGAGCAATGAGGACTGCCTGGGACCGGTGTGGCCTCACTATTTCAGGCATTTTTAACATACTGAAAATTTCAAGCCTGACTGACTCTCTCTTTCATAATTGTGAACAGCCAATAACTATTTATAAATTCATTTTCTCCTTAAACATCCAGAGTTTGTTTCTGTTGCTTTGAACTTGAAACACTAACTGATAGGGAGCAGATGTGGCTCAAGCAGTTGAGTGCCTGCCTCCTACATGGGAGGTCCCGGGTTTGGTTCCCAGTACATCCTGAAAAAACAAAAATGAATAACAAGCAAAACAAGCGAAAAAACCAACTCAGGGAAGCCGATGTGGCTCAGTGGTTGAGCACTGGCTTCCCACATACAGGGTCCAAGTTTCAATCCCTGGCCCCTGGTGCTTCAAAAAAACAAACAAACAAAAAAACCCCGAAACAAACAAAAAAACATTAACTGACATAGAAAGTAAGGCCTGTGTCTTGCCTTCTTTTTTTTTTTTTTTTTTTTTTTTTTGGTAATTAATGGAACAGGAACAATGCTCTGAGAATAAGAGGAGGAGCAAGGTTGGATTGGGGGCTTGGATAGGGATAAAGGTTCTGAATTGCTGCTTAGAAGCATGGAAAAGGAGTTAATGGGATACGTGTGGAAGGACTGACAAGCTGCATTAATATCTTTACTGAGTCTGGCAATCATAGAATCAATGTGGACATTGGCTAATTATGAGTCCCCTAGATAATTACAGTGTTATTTTAAGAAAGTGAATCAGTTTCTTAAAAGGAAACTCCAGAAGTTAAAAAGTTGGAAACATAAGCAGAGTGAAAACAGCATCTATAAAGTCTCTGGTTTTGGCAGCAGTTACTAAGAGTGAATTAGATATGACAGTGTTTAATGCCTCAGTTGGCTTTTCTGGGATGGATATTCAGAAGACTAGCTTTTTAAAAATTAATTGTTCCAAACTCAACCTTTTAAATATAAAAATCTTATTCATTTAACAGAACTGTCAAGGTGCAATGTCATCTTATATTAAAGCAAAGCTATTTCAGAGATTATTTTATAGTGTTGTTCTATTGTCAAATGAAAATTTATAGATCTGCAGGTACGGTTCTATCTTTGCTGATTAATGAGCACATTTAACCATTATTAGAGATGACTACATCTTGCCCCAATAAATCTCAGCTAATCCATCTTGGACAGATAATCAAAACTGTTAGTCATTCTGTATTATTCAGATTTTCTCTTGTACGTGAGAGATGGAGCTATATAACTTGAAGTGGAGGCACAACATATATTCATTTCTATAGATGCAGACATCTCAATGGGCCAGAAAAAAATGAAAGAGTTTCTCCATGTGCTAAGAATAATGAATTTTTTTTTTAGGATGCAGGAGTGTGTCAAACGATCAACACAGAATTATTGGGATATTATTCACCAGAATGCTATTATGATTCATCACATGGATTTGAATATACCATAAGTAATATAATGGTCCCTCTCAAATAACTTCATATATTAAAGGTTTATTATAGGCTCTTTGGAAAAATGGCTGCTCCTAGGCCTGGGGCAGGAGAAATACAAAATGAGCCTGGAACATCTCGTAATGCCAGAACGCAAGGAAGTGCTAAAAAGTAAAGGGGGGGGGGGAAGATGAGGCATGTCAAAGGAACACAGAAGTCAGCCTTAAAGAATTCTCAATGGTCAAAGTTGGAACAATTTGAGCAACAAAATAAATAACATAGTACTGGATTACAACCCAAAGAATAAAATAAATATTCACAAGTCCATGTAAATAAAAAATTACTGAATAAATAAATCAGTGGTGAGAAGTGATAAATCTTCCCTGAAAAGAATTCTAAATAATATAAGTGGATCCTTTTCCCTCTTCTTGGAGGAGGAGGCCAATCCCCACCTCCACCCTGTCTTTCATTGTGGGCTGGACTTAGTGACTCAGTTCCAAAGAATATAGTATGGAATGGGAGAAAACAGTAACTTTAGAATGGAGAAGATTGGCAAACACTAACTTACTCAAGTAATCAAGGCCAATGCCACCAGTGATAAGGCATGTTGATTTCACATGTCTCCTGATATGAGATGAGCGGTATATCTTACATCTGCAGTATTCTCCAAATGCATATCATCAATCTAATTAGGAGAAAAACAAACCCACATTGAGGGATATACTACAAAACACCTGAGCAGCACTCCTCAAAATCGTGGAAGTTTTGAAGAACAAAGAATGACTGAAGAGACTAAGGCGACATGATGCATGATGACTAAATGCAGTGTGGTACACTGGATTAGATCCTTGAACAGATATAGGGCATCATTGGAAAAACTGGTGAAACCAACTAAAGTATGACATTTAATTGACAGTAATGTAAAAATATATATTTTTTGAGTTTTGACAAATGTACCATGGCCACAAAAGATGTCAACATTAGGGGAAATTTGGTGAAGGGTGTGTGGGAATTCTGTGTTATCTTTGCAACTTTTCTGTAAATTATTATTCCAAAACAGTTTATTTAAATAAAGTTTACTGGGGTGATGAAAATGTTTTGAATCTGATTTTTTTTTTGTGGTGATTTCACAACTTGGTAAATTTACGAAAAGATCATTGAATTGTACATTTGAAATGGGTGAATTATATGATATATAAAATATACCTCAATAAATTTGGATGAGAAAATTAACTTAAAAAGAAAAAAAAAGTCTCATAATAAGATAAGTATATACATGGGTATTGTCTAATCATCCAGAAGCAATATACTTTATATATAATTAATGTCCCTTAAATTTCCAGTACCCAACATATAATTTTCTTTCCTTTTTACTCAATTCTTATTGCATAAGAAAATAATGCAGCATTTTACCCTTCCTGAAAACAATTCTAAGGTAAAACTGTAGTTACTGGTGATTTTGTTTTTTTCCTAAATTATCCTGATTTAGAATGCTAAATTTGATTCAGTCAGAACCCAATAATTACATTAAAATAATTATTCTTCTTAAATTCCAAAGAATGACTTTGCCATATTTAAAAAAATTTTTTTTAGTAACATATTTATAACCTAGAATTTCCTCCTTGAGCCATATTCAGTTATATAATTTAGTGGTGTTAATTACAACAAGCAACCATCCCTATAGTCCATTTTCACAACTTTTTCATCACCAACAGAAATTCCATACTAAGTAAGTTTTAACTTCCCCTTCCCTAGTCCTCCCCAGCCCCTGGCAAAGTGTGTTCTAGTTTATGACTCTATGAATTTGCTTATTATAATGAATTCACATAAGTGAGCCCATACAATCTTTGTCCCTTTGTGTCTTCAAGTATCATTTATGTTGTCACATGTATCAGCACCTTGCTCCTTTTCAGGGCTGCATAATATTTCATTGCATGTATATACTGCATTTTGTTTATCTATTTATTGGTTGATGGACACTTGATTTGCTTCCATCTTTTAGTGATTGTGAATAATGCCACTGTGAACATTGGCAAATATCTGTTCAAATTCCTGCTTTCAATTCTTTTGAGTATATACCTAGAAGTGGAATTATTGGGTCATATGGTAATTCTATACTTAACTTTCTGAGGAACCACCAAACTGTTTTCTACAGTGGCTGCATCATTTTACATTCCCACTAACAATGAGTGAGTGTTCCTGTTTTCCCACATCCTCTTCAACATTGTTAGTTTTCATTTTTGAAATAGTAGTGTAAAGTGGTATCTCATTGTGTTTTCACTTGCATTTCCCTAATGCTTATGATGCTAAGCATATTTTCATGTGCTTTTTGGCCATATGTATATCATCTTTGGAGGAATGTTTACTCAAGTCTTTTGATCTGTTTTTATTGGATTGTTTGTCTTTTTGTTGTTGAGTTGCTTGGTTACTTATAGATTCTGGAAATTAAACCCATATCATATATGTGGTTTCCAAATATTTTCTCCCATTTTGTAGGTTGTCTTTTTACTTCCTGATGAAGTTCTTTGATGAACTAAAGGTTTTAATTTTGACGAGGTACCATTTATCTATTTTTTTCTTTTGTTGCTTAAGCTTTTATTGTCAAGTCTAAGAAACCATTGCCTAATACAAGATTCTGAAGATACTTCCCTACATTTTCTTTTAGGAGTTCTATAGTCTTGGTTCTTATATTTAGGCCTTTGATCCATTCTGAGTTAATTTTTATATATAGTGTGGGATAGGGGATGCCCTCCTTCATTCTTTTGCATATGGATATCCAGTTTCCCCAGCATTTGTTGAAGCTACTATTCTTTCTCCATCGAGTGGACTTGGCACCCTTGTAAGAAAGAAATTGGCCATAGATGTGAGGGCCTATTTCTGCCTGTTCCTGGTGGTCAGGGCATGGCATTCTTCCACTATGACAAAAGCACAAGAGGGGTGTACATAGACCATCTCTGTATTAGTTTCCTGTTGCTAAAACAAATGCTCTACAAATACCAAACAACAGGTTGCCTTAACAACGGAAATTTATTGGCTCACAATTTCGGCGTATAGGAGGCTTGTTTCCTCCTGGGGTTGGTATCTTCTGGGTTGCTGGCAATCCTTGGGGTTTCCTTGGCTTTTCTGTCACATAGCTAAAATAAATTTAAAGAATCCTAGGAGGACTCTAAGAAGATGGCAGCAGTGATGGCATAATGTATGAATCTGTGGAAGGACTTAAGACCTTTGGCAGGCTAGAGCAGGGGATAAAGGCAGGCTACTGTTGCCCTTTCTTCTCTGTCTGCATATGGCTCAAGCTCTATGGGAAGGGACTGAGTAGGCAATGAAGTAGACCTACCCCACTTCTTAACCTTCTTTCCAGTTTGTTCCTGTGAAGTTTGGCAGGTGCTTTGACAGAAGGACCTAGACAGGTGAATCTCAGGATTAGACTAAGCTATAAGAAATGTCCTCAAGATGGTCTGATGAAAACTTGTCCAAATAGGAAGGCAGAATTGTTGAAGGTGGTGGACTCCCAGGCAGAAATCAGTACGTATTAAATCTGATAGAGCAATGCAAAGAAAGCAAAGGAGACCAACTACTGAACTTTGTGGTCTAGAGATTCAAGACAGGAAGGGACAGGAAAAGTTGCCATATGATGATGGATTAAACTGATTCAGTACTGAGACCTACACTGGGCAACCCTTTTTACATACTACTGCACATACTGCAGAGGCTGGCAACTGCTTAAAGGAACTTTTCTCTGAAACATCTTTACAGAACACAAGAGACTATTTCATAAACCATTTATACTCTTCTTAGTCTTCCCAACCTACCATCTTTTCTTTATTTCCCTCAGATTATCCCATCTTTCATTTCATAGAAAATAGTCATCTATGGAACTTTCTCAAATTCTTTTTTGTTGTTGTTGTTGTTTTTAAATTTTAATATTTTAAAAGATGCTTAGATTACATAAATGTTACACAAAAATTATAGGGATTCCCATGTTTCAAATTCTTTTTTTTTTTTTTTTAAAGATTTATTTATTTACTTTATCCATTTTAAACCCCCCCTTCCCCATTTGCTGTTTTGTGTCCATTCGCTGGGCAATCTCTGTGTCTGTTTCCTGCCATCTCTTCTCATCCTTCTCCTCCAGTCTTCGCCAGGATTCGATCTTACAGACCTCCGATGTAGGAGAGAGGTGTCCTACCACCCGCACCACCTCAGTTACTGGTTTTCGGAGCTTTTGGACCATCTCGTCTTGTCTTTCCCGTTACGTCATCATCTTGCTGCATGGCTCCTGGGGCCTGGCAGCTCACGGGCACACAGAGCCTGGCAGCCCATGCGCCTTCTATATATATAATTTTTATTTTACCGGGAGGTCCCAGGGATCGAACCCAGGGCCCTCCATATGGCAGACGGACGCCCAACCATTTGGGCCACATCCATCCCCCTCAAATTCTTGATATCACATCTATGAAGTTTACCTGCCCTGCCCTTCCCTGCCTTATTCCCTGGGACATTGTTCTCTGAGGATTGTATATGTTATCCTTTTGTCGGTGTCTAGTGGAAAGTATACCAACAGGGAATGAAAAACAGAAGTAGATCAAGGTCAGGGCATTTCTTCTTCTCTCTTCTTGAAGGCCCATATCATCAACAGTAGCTGTGCTCCTCCCCCACCACAGATTCTGCTGGGCAGTGCCTCCTTCTGGGCTGCAGCTCTCACTGGGTTCCAGCAACACTATTTCTTCCATTTGACATTTTAATCTTAGGGTAATAATGGTTTCTCACTGTTTCGAATCTCCTGGTTCCTCAATAATCCCTGTTTGTTCCATCAGTTGTGGCCACACCTTTGTTAATAGTCCTTTAAATGATTAAAGTATGATTTTGAACTCATCTAGGGTGATTTTTTTCTTGCCAGGAAACTGACTGATATGACAGTGTTGTAAAACTATCCCAGTGCTTTACATTTTCAAAAGCACTCGTGTCACGTGCATGAGTCATCGACCAAGCCCCATTCTTCAGCCCGAGGGTGGCAGCTATGGAAATGGTGGCCCAGGATCCGGGAGAGGCCAGCAGGAGCCAGTGTGGACAGAGGGAAGCTTGTCCTCAAAAAAGTAGGGGTTGTAAATCAAGGGCAGCCTGGCAGATCTCTGAGGGACAAGGGCAGACCCTAGCCTCTGTTTTGACCTTCTCAGCTGTAGTGACTTCTGACTTCCCGCCACATCTACCGGAACTTAAAGAAGCAGTGTACCTTTTTTTTAAATGCTTCTCTCTCCTTCTCCTTCTCTCTCTCTCTCTATTGTGTCTGATATATCCCTGCAAGCCAGTGCAGATGCTATCCTTAGCCTCTCGGCAGCAGTGACTTCCCACTGGCATAAATCTGAAGATTTGGGGAAGCATGGCATTCCCCCCTCCCCCACCTTTTTTTTGGTCTGGCAGACTAAGGTGGGAGAACTAGATTTCTAAAGTGACCACAGTATAATATGCAAAAGATCCAGCTACAAACAAAAAAATTACAAAACATATAAGGAGACAAAAAAGTAAGGCTCAGTCACAGGAAAAAAAACAACAACATTCAACATTCAACAGAAACTATCATGAAGATAGCCCACTGGAATTACTAATCAAAGAACTTAAATCAACTCTATTTAATAGCATCAATTAAGTAAAGGAACACGTGGGCAAAGAACTAAAAGAAATCAGGAAAATGATATATGAACAAAATGAATATTTCAGTAATGAGATAGAAATTATAAAGAGGAACCAAATAGAAATTCTGGAACTGTAAAGTACAATAACTGAATGAAATATTTGATAGAGTTCAGCAGCAGATTGGAGGAGGCAGGAGAAAGTATTTCTTTATCTACATCAGGTCCAGGTATACTTCCTTGTGATCCAGAAATCTATGAATTAAGTTATCTGTCCACAATACAATCAACAAACAATGACAACAAACAGCAACAGCAATAGCTGTTCTATGTACTTCCATTCAAAAAGGGAAAGAATTGCAGGCACTAGTCCATAGCAATTCTGAATTTTTGCTGAGCAAATGCTGTCAGTACCTTCTACTCCGGAGATGGAAAATGTTCCTTGAATAGGCCCTGGTTTCAATCTACTCAACAGTCCTTGGCTTTGTCCTATGAGATATTTTTCTTTTTCCATTACCCTGATTGACTCTTTCTGAAGAGAGGTATGACAGTTTGAAGCTTTTTGTGGATCCCAGAAAAGATCATGTTCTTGAAGCTAATCCATTCCTGTGGGTGTGACTCTTTGATTGGATTCCATTCAGATGGGGGGCCCTTTGATTGGATTACTTCGGTGAGGCGTGACCCAGTGTGGGTTTTGGGCCTCTTGCTGGAATCTTTTATTTTTTATTTTTTTTAACATATTTTTAAATTAAAAAAAAATTACTTAGATTACATACATGTTACATAAAAAAATATAGGGATTCCCATATGCCCCACTCCTCATACCTCCCACATTTTCCCACATAAACAACATCCTTCATTAGTGTGGTACATTCATTGCAATTGATAAACGCATTTTGGGGCATTGCCACTGAGTATGGATTATAGTTTACATTGTAGTTTATACTCTCTCCCACACAATTCTGTAGGTTATGGGAAGATATGTAATGGCCTATATCTGTCCTTGCAATGTCATTCAGAATGATTCCCAAGTCCTGAAAATGCCCCCGTATTACACCTGTTTTTCCCTCTCCTTGCCCTCAGAGCCTCCAGTGGTCACTGTCTCCACATCAATGTTGTAATTTCTTCCATTGGTAGAATCACAGTAAGTCTATAGTAGAAAACCAGTAAGTCCACTCTAGTCCATAGTTCATTCCCCAATCCTCAGGATTCTGGGATGGTGATGTCCACTCCATCTCTAATTGAGATGGGGTTTCAATTGCAGGAATCCTTTAAAAATAGGAGAGAAAAAGTCAGACACACAGAAAAAGGCAGCAGAGACAGAGAAAATCCAAGAGGCTGAGAGAGGTCCTGGAGGCTGGAGGCTGGGCTCAGCGGAGCACAGAGGCTCTGAAAGAGGCCCTCAAGCGGCTCACAGAGAGGAGACCTGGAGGAGAGGGGAAAGAGAACCTGTATGCCTGATCAACCACAGCGAATCTGGGGGAGAAAGAAAGCCTAGAGTAGAAATCAGAGATGCAAACAAGAAGATGCCTCTTGGGGTCGGATGTAGCTCAACTGGTTGGGCATCCGTCTCCCATATGGTGGGACCCGGGTTCGATCCCCGGGACCTCCTGGTAAAAAAAAAAAAAAAAAAAAGAAGATGCCTCTATGTGCCTTGCCACATGGAAGGAGTCCAGGACCACCAGCAGCCAACCTTTGGTAAGACAGCCAACCTTTGGTTGCTTTGGTTTGGACACTTTCATGGCCTCAGAACTGTAAGTTTTTAACCTAATAAATTCCCATTATAAAAGCCAACACATTTCTGGTACATGGCTCCAAGAAGCCACTAGCAAACTAAAACATGGGGTTTGAAATACATGCCCTTTGAGCAACTTTCTCATCTTGCTTCTTTTCTGTATAAAGTTAGCGGCCCAGAAACCTCTTTAAAATATGAATATTCATGGTTACCATTAGTCCAGGTTGACAAATGTACAATTCCCTTAAGAACTTTCGGGACCTTCTACATATCAGATTAAAGTTCACTTCTGCTCTAGAAGCCACACCTACAATTGTTTTCAAGCCAGGCTTCTTAAAGTAGCAGCAGCAGACTTCCTACTACTTTGGGATCAGGCTTCTGTGGCACTAATTTTTTAAACTTTTGAGAAGCTATTTTGTTCAGTTGAGGAAGTACCAACTTAATCTGTAGAAGTATTTAAAAACTTTCTTACAGCCATACTTTTTATTCAATCTTTAGCTTTAGACCATGTGCCGCTTTGTTTCCGGGCCTGAGGGTGATCAGCCCTGCTGCAGCCCGGGGAGCGACACGAGCTAGTTGTGGGCCGTCCGGCGTGCACTCCGGGAACGGCGGGGGGGTGAAGAAGTTGTCAGGAGAGCGCAGGCCCGGCTCCCTGGTCTTCACGGAGGTTAAGGAGAAGTTGTCACAGGGTTGCCGTTTGGTGCCCTGTGGTCTCCCTGACAGTACTAAATGAAGAGACACCACTCACTTGCTTGCTGGAAGGTAAGACCTTTATTCAGGGAGAGCTGCGCAGTTTTATAGGCAGAGTTGGGCGGGGGTGAGCGTGTTGTCTTCTGATAGGGCGAAGCTGTTGCTGGGCGTGGAGGGAAGATTTGGGAGGGAGGGGGGAGGCTAGAGGAGAAGGCCAACATGTCCAAATAAGGTTATGGCTGTTGAGGGAATGCTGTGATAGGCTGAGAGAAATGGGGAAGTTGGGTCCGGGAAGAAGGTGGGGCGTAATGCCCCGCAAACGCCTGAGGCAAGGTTTGGCTTGGGTAAACATTACCTCATCTCCTCCCTTAGTTTTAATTTTAAGAAGCAATTTAGAAGAATTAAGGGTAGGGAACTGGGCCTGTCTTAGGTCTTAGCCGGCTGTGGCACTTAACAGCTCTTACCCGTCATTGGGCTGACCCAGCAGCAACTGTGCATAAATGATAGGGGCTGCTCCTGTCTTAGGTCAGAACCGTGCTAGAGGAAAGGGCTGGAGCTTACCCGTCTTTGGGTGCACTAGCAGCTTCGACTGTGCCAGGGCCCAGTGGCAACAATCGGCTAGGCCCCTGTCTTAGGTTGTCCAGCAGAGCTAAGAGAAGGTTCAGTTGCCCGTCATCGGATAACAGCCCAGCAAAGCAACAGTGGCTGGCACCCTGTCTTAGGTTGGCCGTTCTGTGTGCCTGGCTAAGTTGCCCGTCGTTGGCTTGCCAGTTCAGCTCTGTCTTGGCCAAATTGTAATAGGGGGAGAGGTTTGTTTGGAAGGGGAGGAGGGACAGGGTAGGGGCCTAGAGGGGTGAGTGATTGGCATGGGTTGGGCGATTGAAGGATTGGTTGTTGTTGGAGAGATGCAGATATTCAACTTCACGGGTTTGGACTCGCTGATAGCGGACGGTCACTGGCTTATCGAAGAGGGAGTTGCAAATCGCCTGCAAGAGTTTTCGAAAGAGGGTAGGGCCAGGAATTTTGACTGCAGGCGACACTCTTCAGCTTCTTCTCTATTTCTTTGTTATCTGCGTCTCTTTCCCATAGAGCGACGGTGCTGGTCTGACATTTCGGGCCAGGATCCAGATGGGTTGTGGGGCGCCATCTGGGAAGACACAAGCATATCCCCTCCCTTGACATAGGAGGGGGTGAGGTCCCTGCCATTGTTGGGTTTCTGGATCCTTCCATCTGACAGATGGAAGGGGAGTGCCTAAAGAGGATGCCCCCATGTCCGGAGAGCAAGAGAGAGATAAGCGCGAGAAGGAGAATGAACAGCAGGAGTACTAAGGCCACAGACGGAAGCGGGGTTTTAGAGGCACTGGGGAAGCAGTGGAATAGGATGGCAAAAAGGAGTAGGAGGATAAGAGGGAGAGAAAGAAAGAGAGAAATGAGCATAGATCTTACCTTCTTTGTGGAGCTGTTGAGCCCCACGTTGGGCGCCAACCATGTTTTAATTTGTTTATCTTTGATTTGCTTGAGAAGCTGAAGATATGAAATAGTTTTATTTTCCACACTGACAAATTTTAGCCTTTCTATATTTTCTTGAAATTTGGCTTGCAAATTGGCCAGTTCTTTTCTAAGTTCACTTCTTTCTTGAACTACATTATTATATACAGTTAGTAAAAGCCAGCTGACATGCTCAATTTTCAGCTTAGACGTTTCTTTGCTTAAATCCAAAAATTCCTCAAGTGTATTTTCTATTCCATCTGCCATATGGTCCTGGAATCAATGCCATATATTTTAGAGTTATTTTAGAGTTGACATGAGTGCCATCACAATTCTCTGTACTGCACAGTATTGTAGTTGCCTTTTGACTTGTCTGTATCCCTTACTGGACAAACTCCATGAAGATGGCAGGTATGTTCTGGAGAACTGGAACATAGTAAGTATTTAACAGATATTCAGATATAGCTTGAATGATGCATTTAAAAATCAGCAAGTAAATGAAGTAATTTCTAATGCCTAAAAACCCTTTCTTGGTGTCTCATTTAAGATTTATCTAATCTCTATTTCCCTAGTAACTATTACTCTATTTCAGCTAGTCTCTTCTTATCTTTGGTATGATACTTATTTGGGTACACCCTGTACAAACATGAGAAGTTGCCCTTGTTTGAATCAAAACTCTCCCACATACAAAGTATGACCCTGCAAAAGATTCATTCATATGACAGCTTTCTCATCTGTAAAATGTGGATCATTTTAGTAATTATATGATTACTATAATGATGCTTGGTGCAGAATAAGCAATCAACAAAAGGTGGCTATTAATTATTTTTTAAATTTTATATCCATGCATAATAAACTTGTAACAGTGGCTGTTTCCTGAAAGAAAATGAGTAGTTTGGGAAGGGAGTAGAAAGGAGAATTACATTTTGTGTATACATATATTTTTAAATTTTGAATTGTGTACAATATGCATGTATTATCCAGTCAAAACAATAATCGACTTGAAAAATGCTATATGTATATATGTTTATTTTAATCTCTATTAGATTAGTAGCTTGAATGATGCATTTAAAAATCAGCAAGAGGGCGTTGGCCACATTCAAAACGGAGACGGCAGCAACATGGCAATTCCGGGCAGGCAGTATGGGCTTATTTTGCCAAAGAAAACACAGCAGTTGCACGCTGTTTTGCAAAAACCATCAGTGTTTGGGAATGATTCTGATGATGATGATGAGACCTCTGTGAGTGAAAGACTTCAAGGGGAAGCTGCTAAGAAGCAAGTGATGAAACAGATGACTCAGTTTGATAATGGATTGTTTGGTTTAATAATTCCTGCTGGTGAGTTTACTGACCAAAAAATAGTCTTTTCACAACCAAAGTGATTTCAGAATTTTATAATCATTTTAAATTCATCTACCAAGAAAGGGGAATACCAGACCAATTTGGAAATCCAGAAGGCCCTTGCAGAAGATGCTACCATATATGAATATGATAGTATTTATGATGAAATGCAGAAAAAAAGGGAAGAAAGTAATCCTAAATTACTCTTGGGAAAAGACCGAAAGCCCAAGTATATTCACAACTTACAAAAAGCAGTTGAGATCAGAAAAAAAAAAAAAAAAAGGAGCAGGAAAAAAGAATGGAAAAGAAAATTCAGAGAGAAGGAGAAATAGAAAACGGAGAATTTGATGATAAAGAGGTATTTGTGACATCTGCTTATAAGAAAGAACTGCAAGAGAGAGCTGAAGAGGAGGAAAGAGAAAAGAGGGCTGCTGCACTTGAAGCACATTTAGATATAAACAAGCAGAAAGATCTCAGTGGATTTTATAGGAACCTATTAAAGCAAGCAGTTGGTGAAGAGGAAGTCCCTAAATACAGCTTTTGTGAAGCGAGGTCTGGTCTGAAGGAAGAGAAATCAAGAGGTATTCTGATTAAGTTCAGAGAACAGAATACCACATAAGAAATGCATTCTCCAGACTGTTACCAAGGTAGAAGAAAGCCCAGATGAGATGCAGACAATGATTTTTTTTCACTTTATTTTGTACTTTTAATAATTGAAAATATAAACAATTAAAAACGAAACAGAAAACACAGTTGAGTAAAATCATACATTTCTCAAATGTACTGGTTACATATAAATTTTTTTTTGAATCATACAATATGTTACACAATATATTTGGTTCATGGTAATGCAGTCATACAGTATTCAGACAGTGATTTTGATTCTAAGAGTAGTGAAGATGATGAAATGGAAGAAAATAATAAAGTGAACTGCAGAAGGGAAAAAAGTACAGAGACCTCCCAGAATGGCCCCAAGCACAGGAATCAAGCCCTCTCACAGTGAAGAAAGAGGACATGGTGCCAAACACCACACAAAGAGCTCCACATTAAGAGGCCCAGAGAAAAGGGAAGCTCAGCACCAAAAGAGGAAAGCCAGGCATCAGGAGAGGTATTGCATTGCCCATGATTACCGAGAAGAAAAGAAGTATTTCCATATGTACAGCGAGGTCAGTCAATGAAATTCTCACTGGTAGAGGCCTGAGCAAGAAGGTAAACCAAAGAGACCAAAGAGAAAGAGAAGGAAATGATAGAGAGTGGAAAAGGGAGAAAGAGACAGAGAAATATCCCCCAAGAAAACAAGAAAGAGACAGACCACCAAATTATCATGACTGACCCAGCCAGAAAGGAGGAGAGAAGGAAGAGAAAAACAAAGCAAAGAAAGAACATATGAAAGTTAGGAAGGGAAGATATGAGAACAGTGATAAATACAAAGATAGAGAACAGTGAGAAATAAGTGTTCAATCTTCAGAAAGAAATCAAGACAGAAAGGAAAGCAGCCCAGGTTCTAGAGCAAAGGATAGGTTGTTTGACCAGGAAAAATTTAAAAAAGTGAGAAACATGGAAAAGGACAATGAAAGAAACCAAGAGAAATTCTCTAATTCAGAAACATCATCGAGAGCAAAACACAGAACAGAGAAAAGGCTAGAAAAGCGCAAAGAACAAGAGCATTTACCTGAGGCAGTGAGCAAGTTGGCAAAGCAGAACAATGAAAAAACTGTAATGTCTGCTAGAGACAGGCACTTGGCCAGGCAAATAGCACGAGTTAGTGTAAAGACTTATGCTGAGAAGTAAGATGATTGAGGGCTGCACCAAGAGAAAGATCTCTGGAAACAGAGAAAATTCTTACTTCTGGAACATGCTGTATAAAAGAAAAAAGGAGTGTCTTAACAATGGTCTGGGAGCATATTTTTAAAATATATTTTCAGAATTGATTTTTGGTTTGGTTAAAATCCCAGTGAAAGGACACAGAAACAGCAAAAACAGGGGTGGGGGGGTGGGGGGGAAATGGATAAAATAAATACATAAATAAATAAATCCTTAAAAAATGTATAGAGGAGGAAGATACGGACTATAGTTAGTAGTAATACTTTGATGATGCTCTTTCATGATTTGTTAACAAATGTTTCACAACAATGCAAAGTATTTGTGGTGGGGTGATGTGTGGGAGCCCCGTATGATGTTATGCATGTTTGTTTTGTAAGTTCACGATGTTTACTGAACACTTATAGTTTATGTATGTTCATGTATGAATGATATACTTCAATAAATTGTTTTTAAAAAATAATAAGACAGTTCTTTCACAGTGAATATTTGAATTTTATAACCTCATTTACTTATCAGTACCACATTCGTGCTTGTATTCAAGTAACTGTAAGAGTGTACCAAATGCAGGTAGGTAGGTACTTAATGAGAACCGTTGGCTCTACCACACAATTAAAAAATGATTTAAGCAAGTACTCTACTAATGCTGATTTTGATGCAGGAGCAGTTCTGTTTTACAAATACTGAATTTCAGATTATAATATGTGGAGTTGAACAGTGAAGCGTACTTTATGCTCTGAAATTTGTATTACAGTATAAAATGTGCATTATATATCTTGTCTAAATAGCTTTTTTTAATTTAAAGATTTATTTATTTTTATCCATTTTAACCCCTACTCCCTCCCACCATTTTTGCTGTTTTTGTGTCCATTCGCTGGGCAATTCTCTGTGTCTGTTTCCTGTCCTCTCTTCTCATCCTTCTCTTCCTGTCTTCACCAGGATTTGATCCTGGGAACCTCCAATGTGAGAGAGAGGTGTTCTGCCATCTGTGCCACCTTAGTTCCTGGTTTTTTGGTGCATCTTGTCTTGGCTGTCCCTTGTGTCACTCTCCTGTTATGTCATCATCTTGCTGCATGGCTTGGCGGGGCTTGGCACACTCAGGTGCAGGGCCTGGAGGTTCACCCGCTCACGGGGCGTGACAGCTTCCCTTCTATATTTTTCTTTATTTTACTGGGAGGTCCTGGGCATCGAACCCAGGTCCCTCCATATGGGAGATGGATGCCCAACCTTTTGAGCCACATTCGCCCCCTAAATAGCTTTTTATCCCACAGCATACTTGGGCTTAAGTGAAAATAAAAATAGTGATTTGCGTGTACATTTAAAAAAACAAAAACAACCAAAAATATCAGCAAGAAAAACTTGTAATAACAGATTTATTTTTAAGTTTTTAAGGACCAACTAGAAACAGCACTTCAACTAAAAGCATTAATACTGCTTTTTTTGTATAGGAGGTATAGACCTCGTATGTGGGAGGCAGGCATTCAGTCATTAAGCTACAGATGCTCCCCAAGGATTATGTTTTGTTGTTGTTGATGTTCTTAGATGTACTGGGGATTGAACCTGGGACTTGGTATATGGGAAGCAGGTGCTCAAACCACTGAGCTACACCCACTCCCCTTAATACTGCTTTTTCTTGCAAAAGGTTTTCATTAGGTTCAAGAAAGAATACTATCAATAATAGTAATTAAATCCACATAATTATTATGGCAGTTTGAGATTATTTTTGTGAATCCCAAACAGAGAAAGTTTATATTTGTAAACTAATCTATTCTTCTGGGTATGATACCGTTTGATTATATTGGATTCAGTTGAGGGGCCCTTGATTAAATTACCTGTTAAGATTAGGGCTTTGATTCGACCATGTCCATAGGGCGTGACACAGGTTGAGTTCCCACCTCTTGGTGGAAAGATATAAATGGACACTCACTCAAGAAGACCCACGGAAGAGGAGAGAACTGTCATTTTTTGATCCTGTGGCCCAGGATCAAAACTATTTGCCTGATAGTTTGCATCTTAGAGAGGGGAAGCCCTGAGAGACAATCCCTATGACAGCCTACAGCTGAGATCAGGAAGAAGTGGGCCCATGGAGCCTTAAGAGGAAGAGGAAGCCCGGGAAGGAGAGCCAGGCAGAGATCAGCGACTTTCTTGCTTCAACATGTGGCAACTGACTTTAGTGAGAAAGCAAACTTGAGTTGGACTCTTTAGGGCCTTGTAACTGTAAGCTTTTACCTCAAATAAATACCTTTTATAAAAGCCAACAGATTTCTGGTACTTTGCATTAGCAGCCTTTGGCAGACTAATACAATTATGAAACACAGAAATATAAGATTTCACACAATGACAAAAAAGTGTATAGTGGTGAAAATGTTTGTTCTCTGAACACTAATACCCTTATTCTAAAATACAGTATTTTGCACCTTTTGGTTTATCTCATTTGTCTGCTTGATGTAGAGCTGTCTGTTCCGAAAGTATACATTAAATAAATGATTATTTTTAATGTTATGTTTTCTTTTATCCCTCAATAGGCCTCTTTTTAAAAAAGATTTATTTTATTTATTTATCTCTCCCCACCCCCTCATTGTTTGCACTTGCTGTGTCTGTTTGTCTTCTTTGTTTCTTTAGGAGGCACTGGGAACCGAACCCGGGACCTCTGATGTGGGAGGGAGGCACCTAATTGCTTAAGCCACTTCCATTTCCTACTTTGTTGTGTCTCTCATTGTTTTTCCTTGTGTGTCTTTTGTTGTATCTTGTTGCGTCAGCTCGCCATGGCTGTCCATCGTGCCAGTTTGCTGTACTGCTCATCCTCTTTTAGGAGGCACCGGGAACCTCTGCTCCCTACTTTGTTGTGTCCCTCATTATGTTTTTCTTCTTGTGTTTCTTGCATGATCTTGTTGTGTTAGCTTGCTGCACCTGCCCATTGAGCCAGCTCGCTGTCTTCTTTAGGAGGTATCGGGAACTGAGCAACGGACTTCCCATGTGGTGGGCGGGAGCCCAATCGCTTGAGCCACATCCACTTTCCCTCAATAGGTCTTATGACAACAGAGTTTCCAGACCACCTTATTCACTTAAACCTCAACTAAACATACTTCTGAAATACGCAGTAAGACAAAAATGAATGTTGATAAAATTATCCCAGCCTTATGGTGGGAGAAAAATATGTTTCTTCTACAGAAACTGTTAACTTCTAAAACTAACTGATTCTGTTCTTTGGCATTCAAGAATGCTCTAACATTCATTCATCAGACATTTATCATTCCCCTCTGTGTGCCAAGCCTTGTGCATTTGATTAGAAATCAGTTTTTCTTTATACCATTCATTCTCTACAATGTAACACTCATTACCCACTTACGTGTGCTTCAGTTTCCCAATCCATAATACCTACTGCCCATCCATCTGTCAGAAGCATTATGAATCAGCATCTATACTAGGGGTATGGGCTGAAGTAAATGTAGACCTAAAATTTTGTCAAGACACCTTACACAATGTCAAAAGACAAGATGTGGAAAATTTCTAAGACTATTGCATAAGTGTATGAAAAAGCATCTGTATTCTCTCTATTGAATGCCAAAAAAAAGGGTAATGATAAACTGAGAAAAAGATATGAAAATGGTATGTTGGACAAAATGTTACCATCCCCCATATAGATAGGTTCTATAATTTGACCTCAAAATAGGAAAAAGATATTATTGGATATATATACACACATGTATGAATTCATGTTATTAAAATCTTTAATTTTTATTATACATTGCTTATTTGATCTTACAGTATCTGAGAAGGATTTGCTAAAGTCCCCATCTAAAAATGTTAATGTAGGATTGGGCTATCCATGGAACTGGGGGAAGAGCTGAAGGAAGAAACAGGTGAACTCTGGGGAGGTAGAGGACTGTGGTTGAGAATACAATTGTGGGAGTGTTCTTTTGGCAACTATGGCAGGAGAGAGTCACTGATGTAGGTGTAGGTGGTGAGGGGATGTGTGGGGAAATGTGTACCCTGGGCATGCCTCTATGGAATATGAATGTGTTCATGTGGTCATAGGGTGTCATCTCAGTGGGTGGAGACCCACACAAGAAACAACAAAATATTAAATTCCCAAACTGGAGACTTCCGGGAAGATGGCGGACTAGTAAGACACGGGAATCTCTTCTCCAGAAAAATAGCTAGAGGGCAAGCTGAAACAGCCCCGAAAAAGATCTTCTAGGGTTTAGGTCACCAGGTGAAGGCTGCACACCACCCGGAAGAGAGAGGGACAGAAGAGGGAAATCGCGACTACAGAACTGTGAGTTGCAAGTAGCAGCTTCTGCTGCTGCCGGCACCCTCCCCCACACTCTTCAGAATTCTCGGGCCCCTGGGCCTGCGACCACAGACAAAGGGGGCTTCAGGGATCTGCCACTCCCGGAAAGGGGAGAGAGAGGGACACAGCCTTAGGCTGACTCAGGTTCGGACCTGAAATTTGGGCGGCAGATGGACCCTTCTACACAGCGGTTTGCCCTGGGAGCCTGGAAAGGACCCTTCCACACAGTGGTTTGCCCTGGGGGCCCGGAAAGGACTGGAGAAATCCGATCCTCGCAACCTCCCTCCCTTCAAGCCTGGACTAATTGTTGAGGACACCACGGGAGAGGGGAGAGAGAGCCTGGGGCTGACCCTGCTTTGGACTCCCAGGTTTGGTCTGCCATGTCCCGAGAGCCCAGGCTGGGTGGGGCTGCGCCATTGTTTGCCTTGGAGCCTGCAAGGGGCTAAAGATATACAAACCTCCCAATCTCATCCTCTACTAACAGGGACTGATTGTTGAGGATTCAGAAGGGAGTGGAAATATTTCCTAGCTGGGAAAAGGGGGGCGCTATGAGAGAAGTGTGGAGAACTGTCTCAGAAAGTTTGAATCACAGGGCTCCTAGCCCCCAGACAGGAAGCTCTATCACATTGATCTGGTCTGTGTCACAACAAATATGCTCCGACCAGGCATTGAATTGAGAGCAGCCAACAAGCGCCATCTCCTGGCAGACCAAGGAAGTACACATAAGAAAATTAATAAGTAAGAGAGGCTTTTCCTGGCCTCTATAGCCTCCCTGCCCAAGGCCCTAGGAAACGACTCTACAACCAATTACTGGGTCCAGTGCCCAGTTTTGAGCAACCAGCAGAACAATCCTAACAATCATGGTTGAGCCAAAAATCAAAGAGCAGTGGTAACTCACAGCCTCCTGCCACTAAAACCCCATAAAAGAGAAAGAGATAGAGCATCTAAGTAAAATACAAACTAACCAGATGCCTAAGCACCAACAAAAAATTACGGGCCATACTAAGAAAATAGAAGACATGGCCCAAGAAAAGGAATACAGCAAAGTCCCAGAAGAGATGCAGAATTTGAGAGAACTAATCAGTGAGATGAGCACACATTTCCAAAATCAAATTAACGAGATGAAAGACAATATAGTGAAAGAGATCAATGACATCAAGAAGTCATTGTGCGAACGTAAAGAAGAATTTGAAATCATGAACAGAAAAGTAACGGAGTTCATGGGAATGAAAGACACAATAGGTGAAGTAAAAAATACATTTGAAGCATACAACAGCAGACTCGAAATGAAAGAAGAAAGAATAAGTGATACCGATGACAGAGCAGCTAAAATTGAAGAGAGAAAAGAATGGAAAAAATTGAGCAGGGGCTCAGAGAGTTGAATGACAACACAAAACGCAAGAACATATGTGTAATGGGAGTTCCAGAAGGAGAAGAGAAAGGAAAAGGGGCAGAAAGAGTATTTGAGGAAATAATAGCTGAAAATTTCCCAACTCTCACGAAAGAAATGAACTTTCATGTCCAAGAAGCACACCGTACCCCAAGAAGAATAAATCCAAATAGACCTATGCCAAGACACATATAATTCAGAATGTCAAATGTAAAAGATAAAGAGAAAATGCTCAGAGCAGCAAGAGAGAAGCAAACGATCATGTACAAAGGACGTCCAGTAAGACTTTGTGCAGATTTCTCTTCAGAAACCATGGAGGCGAGAAGACAGTGGTATGATACAATTAGGAAACTGAAAGAGAAAAACTGCCAGCCGAGAATTCTTTATCCAGCAAAACTGTCCTTCAAATATGAAGGTGAATATAAAGTATTCACAAACAAACAGAAACTAAGAGAGTTTGCAAAAAAGAATCCACCTTTGCAGGAAATATTAAAGGAAGCCTTAGAACCTGAAAGAAAAAGACAGGAGAGAGAGGCTTGGAGGAGAGTATAGAAGAAAGAAAAGCAGAAAGGATAACCAAAAGAGTAAAAAGAAAGACAAAAATAAGATGACATATAAAAACCAAAGAATGAAATGGAGGAAATAAATAGTGCATTTTCAGTAATATCTTTGAATGTGAATGGATTAAATTCCCCAATCAAAAGATTCAGGCTGACAGAATGGATAAAAAAACATGAGCCATCCATATGCTGCTTACAAGAAACTCATCTCAGACACAAGGATACAAGCCGGCTGAAAGTAAAAGGTTGGAAAAAGATACTCCATGCGAATAGTAAACAGAAAAGAGCAGGGGTAGCTATACTAATATCAGACAAAACAGACTTCAAATGCAAAAAAGTGATAAGAGATGCGGAAGGCCATTATATATTACTAAAAGGGACAATCCTCCAGGAAGATATAACAGTCATAAATATCTACGCACCTAACCAGGGTGCCCCAAAATATATGAGACAAACTCTGGCAAAACTGAAGGGAAAAATAGACATTTATACAATAATCGTCGGGGACTTCAACACCCCTCTCACATCATTAGATAGAACAACTAGACAGAAGATCAACAAGGTAACAGAGAACTTGAACAATATGATAAACAAGTTAGACCTAACACACATATACAGAACACTGCATCCAAACTCAGCGGATTATACATTCTTCTCAAGTGCCCATGGATCTTTCTCCAGGATAGACCACATGTTAGGTCACAATACAGCTCTCAATAAATATAAAAAGATTGAAATTATACAAAGCACCTTCTCAGATCATAATGGAATGAAATTAGAAATCAATAACAGACAGGAAAAAAGGAAATTTGCAAATGTGTGGAGACTGAACAACACACTCCTAAATATTCAATGGGTCAAAGAAGAAATTGCAAGTGAAATCAGTAAATATATTGAGACAAATGAAAATGAGAAGACAACATATCAAAACTTATGGGATACAGCAAAGGCAGTCTTGAGAGGGAAATTTATAGCCCTAAATGCCTATATTAAGAAACAAGAAAGAGCTAAACTCAAAGATTTAATGGAACAACTTGGGAAACTAGAGAAAGAACAGCAAACCAATCCCAAAGCAAAAAGAAGGAAAGAAATAATAAAGATTAGAGCGGAAATAAATGAAAATGAGAACAAAAAAGCAATAGAGAAAATCAACAAAACCAAAAGCTGGTTCTTTGAGAAGATCAATAACATTGACAAACCCCTCGCTAGACTAACAAAGAAAAAAAGAGAGAAGATGCAAATAAATACAATCAGAAATGAAAGGGGGGGAAATTACAAATGACCTCACAGAAATAAAAAGAATCATAAGAGGATATTATAAGAAACTATATGCCAACAAACTAGACAACCTGGATGTAATAGACAAATTTCTAGAAACTCATAACCAACCTACACTGACACAACAAGAAATACAAGAACTTAACAAACCAATCACAATTAAGGAGATTGAATCTGTCATCAAAAATATACAAGCAAAGAAAAGTCCAGGACCAGATGGCTTCACAGGTGAGTTATACCAAGCATTTCTAAAAGAATTAACACCAATCCTGTTTATACTCTTCCAAAAAATTGAAGAGGAGGGAAAATTACCCAACTCATTTTATGAAGCCAACATCACCCTAATACCAAAGCCAGATAAAGATTCCACAAGAAAAGAAAATTACAGACCAATCTCTCTCATGAACATAGATGCAAAAATTCTCAACAAAATACTTGCAAATCGAATCCAACAGCATATCAAAAGAATTATACATCACGACCAAGTGGGATTTATTCCTGGTATGCAAGGCTGGTTCAACATAAGAAAATCAATCAATGTAATACACCACATTAACAAGTTGAATGAAAAAAACCACATGATCATCTCAATAGATGCAGAAAAGGCATTCGACAAAATCCAACATCCTTTTTTGATAAAAAATACTTCAAAAGATAGGAATAAAAGGAAAATTCCTCAATCTGATAAAAGGCATATATGAAAAACCCACAGCCAACATCATACTCAATGGGGAAAGGTTGAAAGCTTTCCCCCTAAGATCAGGAACAAGACAAGGATGCCCACTGCCACCATTGTTATTCAACATTGTACTAGAAGTTCTAGCTAGGGCAATTAGACAAGACAAGAAAATTAAAGGCGTCCAAATAGGAAAAGAGGAAGTAAAACTCTCACTGTTTGCGGATGACATGATCCTGTATTTAGAAAATCCTGAAGTATCCACAACAAAGCTACTTGAACTAATAAATGAGTTCAGCAAAGTGGCAGGATATAAGATCAACACGCAAAAATCAGTAATGTTTTTGTACACTAGTACTGAACAATCTGAGGAGGAAATCAGGAAGAAAATTCCATTTTCAATAGCAACAAAAAGACTCAAATACCTAGGAGTTAATTTAACCAAGGAAGTACAGGACCTATATGCAGAAAACTACAAAACAATGCTAAAAGAAATTTAAAAAGACCTAAACAAATGGAAAGACATTCCGTGTTCATGGATTGGAAGACTAAATATCGTGAAGATGTCAATCTTGCCCAAACTGATTTATAGATTCAATGCAATACCAATCAAAATCCCAACAGCTTACTTTACAGAATTAGAGAAGGCAATTACCAAATTCATCTGGAAGGGTAAGTGCACCCGAATAGCCAAAAGTATTCTAAAAAAGAAGAGCAATGTGGGAGGAATTTCACTGCCTGACCTTGAAACATATTACAAAGCTACAGTGGTCAAAACAGCATGGTACTGACATAAAGATAGACATATCGATCAGTGGAATAGAATTGAGAATCCAGAAATAACCCTCACCTATACAGTCAACTGGTTTTTGACAAACCTACCAAGCCCATGCTGATGGGAAAAAACAGTCTCTTCAACAAATGGAGTTGGGAGAACTGGATATCTATAACCAAAAGAATGAAAGAGGACCCCTATCTCACCCCCATACAAGAATCAACTCAAAATGGATTAAAGATCTAAATATAAAAGCCAGGACCATAAAACTACTAGAAGAAAATGTAGGGAAACATCTTCAAGACTTTGTAGTAGGTGGTGGTTTCTTGGACTTCACAACCAAAGCATGTGCAACAAAAGAAAAAGTAGATAAATGGGACCTCCTCAAAATTAAACACTTTTGCACCTCACAGGACTTTGTCAGAAAGGTGAAAAGGCAGCCGACTCAATGGGAAAAAATATTTGGAAATCACATATCTGATAAGGGTTTAATATCCAGGATATATAAAGAGATGTTACAACTCAACAATAAAAGGACAAACGACCCAATTAAAAAATGGGCCAAAGACTTGAATAGACATTTCTCCGAAGAAGAAATACAAATGGCAAAAAAACACATGAAGAAATGCTCAACATCACTCATGATTAGGGAAATGCAAATCAAAACTACAATGAGATATCATTTCACACCTATCAGAATGGCCACTATTAAAAAGACAGAGAACTACAAGTGTTGGAGAGGATGTGGAGAGATAGGAACACTTCTTCACTGTTGGTGGGAATGCAGGATGGTACAACCACTATGGAGGACTGTTTGGCAGTTCCTAAAGAAGTTGAATATAGACTTGCCACGTGACCCTGCAATACCACTACTGGGTATATACCCAGAAGAACTGAGAGCAGTGACAAGAACAGACATCTGCACACCAATGTTCATAGCCACATTATTCATCATTGCCAAAAGTTGGAAACAACCCAGGTGTCCATCAACAGATGAATGGATAAACAAACTGTGGTCTATTCACACGATGGAATATTATGCAGTTGTAAGAAGAAATGAAGTCATAAAGCATATGGCAACATGGATGAATCTGGAGGAGATTATGTTGAGTGAAGCAAGCCAGACACAAAAGGACAAATACTGTATGAATGCATTACTATGAACCAAATATATTGTGTAATATATTGTTTGATTCACACACACACACACAAAACAAAAAAACAAACAAAAAACAAAACAACAAAAAAATTTACATGTATCCATTACACTTAATTGAGAAATGTATATATTTATTCATCTGTGTTTACTTTTTAGTTTTTTATTGCTTATGTGTTCAATTATTAAATGTACAAAATAAAGTTAAAAAAAAAAATTCCCATCCTGGGAAGTATTGCTACATTCTCTAATAGAGTGGCAAGAATCTCTAGAGTACATAGGCAGTGCCTAATAGAAGCCCTTGATATTAATGCTTGTACTTATGAACCTTATTCTTGTAAAATTGAAACTTAGCCTAATAATATCTATTGCCTAGAGTTACCTCCTGAAATCCTCCTTGTTCCTCAAATGTGCCTCTCTCAAGCCAGACTGAGCAAATAAACTCACTACCTTCCCCCCAGCATGGGACATGACTTCCAGGGATAAGCCTCCCTGGCTCTGAGAGATTAATACCAAGCACCAACCAGTGATGCATTTGGAAAAAGAATTTGACCAAAAAGGGGAAACATTAAATACAAAAGAGTTTTTTACAGCTAAGAGATTTCAGAATGAGTCAGGAAGTCATTCCAGAGGTTATACTTATGCATATCTCAGGCAGATCTCACTAACTTCCACAGTAAACAAAGCCTTTTCCTTTCTTTTTTTTTCTTTCCCCCTTTCCATTGGACAGAGCAAATGTTCTTCTGTTGATTCAAAAGTCATACATTTTAAAGCTATTTTTCTTGTGGTTACCCCTATTTATTAAGATCATACATATGTTTACTTCCCTAACAATTTCTTAAGCTTCTTAATCTCCATGGCATCTCTGAAAAAGACTAGTAATTTAGCATGTGCTCACCTCTCTGATTGTCCCCTTACCCTGTACCTGCTGTTATGTTTTAGAGCCATGCTCCTCAAACTTTAAGGTATGTTTGATCAGCTCACGATCTTATTAAAATACAGATCCTCTCTGAAGTCTGGGGCTTGGGTGTGGGAAGGTAGACCTAAAATTCTGCTTTTCTAACATGCTCCTGGGTGCTATCAATGCTGTTGGTCTGCAGATTTTTTTAAAAATTTATTTGGTAGGGAGAGGGAGCCATTGGGATTTTCTTATTTAGACTCTACTAAGTTGTTTGTTTGTTTTTTACCAGGAGCTCCCGGGGATCGAACCCAGGTCCCTCCATATGGGAGATGGACGCCCAACCATTTGAGCCACATCCATCCCCCTCTACTAAGTTTTTAAGCCTCCTTTTCCCTGTAACTATTTTCATAGTGTTGAAGTTAAATAACTTCAAAAGATTTTTATATCCAGCTAAATTATGTTTAAATGATATGTAGGAATAAAGATATACTCAAGCATGCAAACCTTTAAAAGCTTCACCAAATGAAGGCCACCTTCAACAATAGTCTTGGAGAAAGCACTCTAGTAAGGGAGGGAATTCTTAAAAATGTAAGTATGTCTTGCATCCAATTTTAGACACCCCTCTTGGGTATGTGTCATTGACCTTAACCAATTCCAAGTTAACCTTCTTGCTAATATTTGAACTCATACCAGCCTAGTTGGCTAAGAATTGACCAACACAATGGGAAGCAGAGCAGAGGTAAGGAGAAAGACTAGATCCTCTGCACTGGTTTGCAGACATGCCCAGAGAGACCTGTCTGTTTTCATTAGTTCAGTTCTGTTTTTGTTATTTTCTTAACTTCATTTTCTCCCACTATGTACATAATGTTAATTTGGACTGTGTCTTGAGTGTGATGCATGGTGCAGTGTTGATATTTCAATTTCTTTAGGGTGGCACTTTCCACCCATGGCCTGATCAGATGTCCAAATTCCTCCCACGGATGGCTGATGAAGTTTTCTGCTCTTTGTTTTGTAGATGAGACAGCTTTTCAGGAGCTCCTGGCTCTTATCAGAGAATATTAGACTGTAACTTCATCTCCAGTACTCCATGGAAATTAAAATATGGTTCGTAGCTACTAAGGCCTATTTCTGGTTCCAATTTCATCATGAACCATTGATTTCAGTTGTCATTTACATCTCTGGTTTTGGCTTATTTCTTCATTTTTGGAAATTTCCCATTTTTGTTTTCATAATTATTTAAGATTTTTTCCCTATTTATCTATCTTTTTTTTTCGCTGTTCCTGGAAGTACTGCAATACCAGGTTGATGCGTGGAGTGGACAGAGCAAGCCCCTATTCCATCTCCCAGCTCCAAAAATCCATTTAATATATTGTTCTCGGATAGAGGATGTATCAGATATTAAACTGATAAGAACAGATACTACACTTGATCTTAGCCAAAAGGCCGAGAAGCAATTATCTATCATTTTTCTGTATTTGGACTGTGAGTCTAAATCAGACCAACTTAAGAATTTAATTATATCATTTATTCTATGTCATTCCCCTTCTACTCTGCCCAAGAACAAACACATACTATTTTTTTTTTTTTTTTTTTTTTAATTTCCTTTTGGAGCCTTCTGCCTTCCAGCTTCAGGCTGAATCACTAGACCTGTATAGCTGTCATTCTGGACCTTCACTATATGACCTAGTAGGTGTGGTCAGTGCAACATCCAGTGTAGTCAAGCCCTTGTCCTCATCCTTATATTAAGACCTCTTCCATTTGCTGACTGTATGCTCTTCTCCTGACTGCATGGTACTTTCCAGGGGCAGTTCTAGGCATTCTGTCCATATGCCCCCTCCCATTCTGCTGTCTCTCCAAGATGGACATAGGAAAATGCTGAGGTCTTGCAGCCATCCTGGGCCATGCCTGGGAAAGGGTAGCACAGGACTTATCTTCTGATCTGGGTTCAATGGCTCCCTCCACTGACTCAGTTTAGGGAGATAGAGCCAAGATCCCCTTTCTAGAGACCCACAGGACCTAAACTCTCTTATTCCCTTACTCCCCTACATTTCCCCAGTTGGGAAAACTTCTCTAGTATTTTGAGTAAGAGAAACAGACTCTGAGATCATGTATTCTAAGACTTCTGTCTTTGCCAGTACTTAGTTTTTGAAGCATGGAAGCTAAGAACAGACTTTTGTAATCTGCATTCTGCTGTGTCAACCTTTCCCTGAGCGTGGAATGCTCAGCTGCCTGGGCTGGGGGAAGGTCTCAGGGAACAAGGAACAATGGGGGACAAGAACTCTGTAAATATTTCAAAACTTTATTCATCATGCTCTGTTTGCCATCTCTAGCCAGAACTCCAGCACATTTTTAAGAGGTATTCTATTCTTTTTACTATTTTATAATTAGCTGGTCCAAATGTTTAGTATGCTTACCTGAAAGTAACTAATTAAATCATTTCCCACTTAATCTTTATTTTCTTAAACTCTAATTTTCCATTTATTAATTCAATTAATTTATTCAATATTTATTAAGTACCTAGTAAGTGTCATGTACTGTGCTAGCTCCTGGAGGAGAATACAAGATGAAATAAATGATCTCTTCTTTCAAGATACCTTCTTTATGGTGAAAGAGACAGGCAATCACTCAATAATTATAAAGAATGTGATAAAGGATATCATAGTAAATGTATAAAAACAAGAGCAAAAAAGAGAGGCCACTAACTCTCTGGAGAAGTAAGAAATATCTTTAGAGAAATATCTTCACTTTTGAACTGGATCTTGAAGAAGGAATGGGTAGTGAAGGAAGGAGGAAATTCACATTGTGTGGCAGTAGGAAGAGAGGGCAATACAGGGAGAGTGAGAAACTTGTGAAGTCCCATGAGGTCAAGAGCATGTGATAAGTTTGAGAATGGAGAGTCATCCTAATTTGAGTAGAGTAAGGGAGAGGGGAATGGCAGAGATAAGACTAGAAGGATGTATCATTTTAGAGTTAAAAAAAAAAAAGTAAATGGAACTTTATCAAAATAAAAAAAATTTTGTGCAGCAAAGGACAATATTAAGAAAGTGAAAAAACAACCTACAGAAAGGGAGAAAATATTTGGAAACTGTATATCTGAGAAAGGATTAATATCTAGAATATATAAAGAATCATTAAAACTCAACAACACAAAGACAACCCAATTAAGAAATGGGCAAATGATTGAATAGACATTTCTCCAAAGAGGATATATATAAATGGCCAATAAGCACATGAAAAGATGTCCAACATCATTAGCCTCAAGGAAAACCACAATTTTTCACCACTTCACACCCACTAAAATGGCTGTTATTGAAGAAACAGAAAATAGTAAATGTTAGTGAGCATGTGGAGAAATAGGAAACCTCCTGCATTGTTGGTGGGAATGTACAGCTGCTGTGGAAAACAATTTGGCTGTTTCTCAGAAAGTTAAGTATAGAATTACCGTAGGGCCTGGCAATCCCACTTCTAGGTATATATCTAAAAGAACTGAAAGCAGGGCCTTGAACAGATATTTATACCCCAATGTACATAACAGCATTATTCACATTAGTCCAATGGTGGAAGCAACACACGTGTCCATCAACATATGTATGCATGAACAAAATGAGGTATATACATATGATGGAATACTATCCAGCCATAAAAAGGAATGAAGTTCTCTAAAATGCTCCAACAGGGATGAACCTTGAAGACATCATGTTGAGTGAAACAAGCTCCTTTGTGCTGAGCACTGTGCTCTGGTGTGCTTTTTGTTGCAAAAGCAACAAAAGAACATGACTCATGTGGTCTGTAACACCATGGAGCTTGAGTTCTACACACCATCTGCTTTGATTTTTCTATTTCTTTGGCTAGGGTCAAGTGCAAAAAGCTCTACTGAACGCCTACTATTTGAAGAGTGAAGCCATGAAGGAGGATCAACGAATAAATTCCTGAGAACTGAAGTGATCCTTCTCAGTGGAACGTGACTTTATTGTTTCCAAATCACCCATGCACTTGAGTGAGAGCAACTTTGCTCGAGGATCAAAATAAAGTGGGTCTGTGGTCCAGAAAATCACATGATCCCGGCTTGCGTTTCTCTCCCTCCCCACCGCCTCCCCCACTCTCACTGATCTCTTTTACAACTCTCTCTACTGTTTTTTCCTTCACATCAGGCTGTGTGCAGTCACCCGCAAGGCTGTATGTTGAGATGTGCTGGTCCTTGTACACTTGGGGGAAATCAGTGGGTGGAGGGGACAGAGAAAATGGGCAGAGGATTAGTGGATCTCATTTAGAGATTTTTTAAGCAGGAAAGAAAAGAAGCAGATGTCAGGGGACACAGAATAGGAGAGAGAGCAAGAGCAAGATTGGGAGCAAGGAAACAAGCTTCAGTGGCTGCAGCAAACCTTTCTAGTCATATACCACCATGTAAGTTCAGGTCCTTTTAATTTCTCATGTAGCATAAACTCTTTAACTAGGATTTGACTGGAATTTACAGCTTCTAATTAATGCTGACACCATTAATTAAGATCAGGGTACTAGAGGGGCACTTTAAAAGATATGTGTTCACTTTTGGATATCATAGGTAGAGGTGTCTACAACACTACTCAGGATAATTTCTAGCAGGTTGTTGGATATGCTTTTCATGAGCATTTTCTTTCCTTTGGTTCTTCTTGGGGATGAGTGAGACTCGGAAAGGAGGGATTGGGTTCAGAAGTTGATTTATTGTCCGACCATTTAGTAAATATCATAGATTTGCATATTCTGTGTAATATCTACCAAACATTTTTTAGTTGTATCTTGTCCTTTTATCTTTTTCTAAATTCAAGTGATCAAATATGTATTTGATGGGAAGCGGCTGTGGCTCAATCAGTAGGGCTCCCGTTTACCATATGGGAGGCCCCGGGTTCGGTTCCCGGGGCCTCCTGGTGAAGGCAAGCCTGCCCGCGCGGCGTGGTTAGCTGACCCAGCGAGCACAAGCAGCAAGAGGGGGATAAATGAATAAATAAAAAAAAATCTTTAAAAAAAAAAAAAAAAAAAATATGTATTTGAGCTCTTCTTTGGGTGCATGCAATTATGTAATGCTCTGCAGATGATACAATGGTGGTGAGAAACTAATAACTTACTATTTAGATCATGCATGTAGTAAGTCAAACATACAAATAACTATAAAACAAATTGTAAAACATGATCTGTATTTTATACTATAACAATTCTATTGTACAACTAGTTTCAAATAACCCCACATAATCTCAGTGGTTTAAGAGACGAAAAGTTTACTTTCACCCATAGAAATCTGCTGTGTGTCTGGGAGATTCTCCAGGGCAGCTGTCCTATGTGTGCTGGCACAGCAGCCTGCGCTGCTTTGATCATGAGACACCTCCATATGGACATGTTTTCACAGTGACCTCGGGATGGGAAGAATGGACTGGTGAGTAAGAGTGGACCAGGGCATCATCTACTAGCAACCAAATGTTTCTACTCAGGGGAGCGAATGTAGCTCAAGCGGTTGAGTGCCTGAGTCCCATGTATCTCCTGGTATCTCCTAAAAAATAAGCAAACAGACAAACAAACAAACAAACAAATACCTTAAAAAAGAAGTTGCTATTCAGACATGTCCCAAGCCACTTCTCACTTTTCACTGCCAAAACAAATCTCACGACAGTGCCTAACTTCAAGGGGAGAGGGAAGAGCTTTCTTCTGTGTCAGGAAGGGGGAGAGGACCAGATACTGATAAAGAGTGATAATACTTATCAATGTAAACTAAGATAAACATCATGGCAACCTTAAGAAGAAAAGGCTAGGAGGGTTCTAGAGCAGGAAGCAGTCACACTTAAGCTGTCACATAATTAAAGATCACTCTCCTACTTCTTTTTCAACAGTGAAAGGTTGAGCTTTGCTGCTTCACTTAAGGCCATATGAATTGGCCTATTGGACTTGAAATTCACTCCTGGGTCCCAAGCTGGTTAATTTGGTAGAACTCACAAGACTTTTTTACTTCCCTTTGTTCTTTTCTTTCTCTTTTCAAGGTCTTAGATATGTAACCTAAGGAGATGGAATCTGGGTAGGAGAGTTTCTGATAAGGTTCTAGAAGGTTTCAGTCTATGTTCCAAGAGCTTTTCAATGCTTTTCTTTTAGGTACTAGAGCCAGAAATTGAACCCGGGACCTCGTATGTGGGAAGCCAGCGCTCAGCCACTAAGGATCCCCAGAGTTGTTTTTTTTCCGTTTCTTTGCTGTTTGTTCTTTTGTTTTTAGGAGACACTGGAATAGAACCCGGGACCTCCTAAGCGGGAAGCAGGTGCTTGCTTTTTTTTTTTTTTCTTTTTTTTAAAAGATTTTATTTATTTATTCATTTACCCCCCCCCCCTTGCTGCTTGTACTCGCTGGGTCAGCTAACCACGCCATGCGGGTGGGCCTGCCTTCACCAGGAGGCCCCGGGAACCAAACCCGGGGCCTCCCATATGGTAAACGGGAGCCCCACTGATTGAGCCACAGCCGCTTCCCTTAATCCAATTCTTAATGATAATTCAGTAAAAGTAAAAAAGAAAGAGTGGCTGAGAGTCAAATTTATTAAAATGGGGAAAAGAATACGTCTCTACCTATTTTAAGATTAGAATGATCAAATTATTCCTGACATGTTTTATGGGTTCCTCGGAAATATGCATTTCTCTCTATAAAATGTTGAGAAATTGTCTACACTATCTCTGAAATGGGCTGAGAAATTCAAAGTCAAATTTGTGGACAACCTCTAGAAAATTATGGTATGTATTTTGGGTATTGACATTGTCCCTAACTTCATTTTATTTTTCCTATTCTTTCCCCCTTCCACTTCTTTCGTATATTTTCTTATAATGTATAGGTATTTGTTAACAGTTTCAAATACTTTTTTGGAAACAGCAAGGGTATCTATAATAATTAAAATATTTCCATATTTTAAGAAGTTGGTTCTACTAAGGACGGAATATTCACGTTTGTCCTACAATGTTATTTTAAAGTGAAAGTTGGAATTAAAAACACTATCATAATATTCTTTTAAAAACACGAGTATTTTTTGAGATCAACAAGGAAGGATTTAGAAATTAACATGCAGGCTATAGGAGTTGAATACTATTAATAATAATAATAAAAAATATTCCAAAAAAATTTTTTTTTTCCAGCACCCCATTGGGAATGGCCTGCTCTACAGGGGGCGGCAGAGACGCCCAGGAGAGGACAGAGAACTAGGCGAGCCGGGATAGGCCGAGTTGGTCCGCGCAGTGCCCGTGCCAGGCGCAGGAGAGCTGCCCCAGGCGTGGGGTGCAGGGACGGGCTGGGGCTGCAGGAGGAAGCGATTTCAGATATACTTTGGTAGGCGTCGCTCGCTGCCGCCAGACGGGAGGCGGGGTAGAAGACCGAGTAAAGCAGCAGCCTGGAAGGAAGGAAGGAGCGAGGGAGGGACGGGAACAGTAGGAGGAGGGGCAGCGAGCCGGGCTGCCGCGGAAAGAGGAGGTGCGGCCCGGGGAGGCCACGTTTGTTTTTGTTATTTTCCATCGGAATAATTTTCGCAGGCCTTTTCTGAGGACTGACCGCGCCGCACCCCGGCAGCCCCGACCTTCCAGGTGACAGCCGGTCACTCCGGTAGGAGTCAACTCCGCCCCAAATCACCCCCACCTCCCGCCCACACCCCCTTTCCCCGCCCAGCCTCGCAGAGCGTGCCCGGGGCAAGAGCCGCGGCCGCAGCGGATCTGCGGCGCAGGAGGAGGCGGTGGCGCGGCGCCTTCGACGTCGTCCTCTGACTGAACGGACCCGTGGCGAAGGAAGGGGGAAGTCCGGTCCCGAGGCACGAGCCAGAGAAAGGAGGATGCCTATTTAACCCGCTCTCTCCTTGGAGTGAGGCTGCCTCGCGCTAGCCTTCGTGCCCGCCGCTGGAGCCTCCGACTCGCGCCCGGGGAAGTGCCGCATGGGGCAGGGTCGCTGAGGCGCTGAGTTCGGGGTCGCGTCGCGCCGAGGCAGGCACGGGAGCCGGTGCGGGAGTTGGCACAGTTTCGGCACCGCCTTCAGTGTGGAGTAGGGGGCGCGGCGCGCCTGGCCGGCCGCCTCCGTTCGCTCCTTAGGCGCGAGTTATGGAAACCCTCAGCTGCATTCAGGATGAGCCTTTCCCGCACCCCCTGGAGCCCGAGGCGGGCCCGGGGAAGCCCGGCGAGAAGCGGTTCCGGCTTTGGTACGTGGGAGGATCGTGCCTGGACCGCAGGACCACGCTGCCCATGCTGCCCTGGCTCATGGCCGAGATCCGCCGGCGCAGCCAGAAGCCCGAGGCTGGCGGCTGCGGGACACCGTTGGCCCGCGAGGTGCTTCTGGTGCTGAGCGCGCCCTTTCTGCGCTGCATCCCCGCGCCAGGCGCGGGGGGCACAGGGGGTGCCGGTCCCGCGGCGGCGCAGCCTAACCCCGCCGTGTTCATCTTCGAGCACAAGGCGCAGCACATCTCGCGCTTCATCCACAACAGCCAAGACCTCACCTATTTTGCCTACCTGATCAAGGCGCAGCCCGATGACCCCGAGTCGCAGATGGCCTGCCATGTTTTCCGCGCCACAGACCCCAACCAGGCAAGAGCCCCGCTCGCAGGCGCGGAGAAGGGCGCGGGGCGGGACTGGCACACGGAGGGGTAGCGGGACCGAAAGGGTTGGGATCCCACTTTTCTGGTAGACTGTGGTCAGGCTGCTAGCGCGCGCTCTCCACGTGGCGCGGTTCCGGCGCCTGCATCCCCACGCCTCGGACAAGGGGTCGGAAAAGAGACATTGCGGGCCTGGGCGGGCGGCCGAATGGATGGACGCCGGAGGGGTAGGCGAGAGAGGGAAGGTGCGAGGGAGGTGGAGCAAGGTTCCCGGACCGAGAAGGAGCTGGTGCGCGGGAGGACAACGCTGGCAGAGGCGTACGTTCAGAGAGCACCGCCGCATCAGGGGTGTGACGCGAGATGGCCTTCGCTGTGTGTGTGTGTGTGTGTGTGTGTGTAGGAGGGAACGTAGGATAGGGTAGGTTCCTAGAGGGCCTGCTCTTGGGCTAGGTGGAGTCCTGCACCTTAACCCGTTTTTGGCCAGTAGCGTCATCGTCACATGTGTCCGAGAGGCGATTTCCGAGCGGAGCTTAGGGAAAAGTTACAAGACATTGTCAGATTGTCTGCAAAAAAGAGTCTGCGTTTAGATGCTGAGTTGAAAGAAGACTTTTGTTTTCCTTCTTTCTCTCACTTTTTTTCTGTTTTTTAATTTTTTTAAAATTTTTTACATATTGAAAGAAAACTTTTGTTTTCCTTCTTTCACTTTTTTTCTGTTTTTTAATTTTTAAAAATTTTTTTTACATATTTACAAATTCCAGTATGGACGGAATTAATACATACTTGGGTCATTTAAAATTCAGCATATAGAAGAGGTATCGCTGTGAAGAGGTCAAAGTTTGCTTTATAATGGTATTTCTCCATAATTTACTAAATCGAGGTGTTCTGTTACCACAGCCCACTTTTACTTGCTTAGTAGTTAAGGTCCTTAACTAAAGGCTATAAAAGAATCTAAACAAAATCTTTCTACAGTGACTATTTCTTTGAAACAGGATTTGTTTTATGTGTAAAGAGATTTTTTTTTTTTTAACCATAGCAGAAGCCCCCGTCGTGTTGTTTAAAAAATAATTTTTTAATGGTTTCAAAGTACTTTGGAGGAATAGTGTTGTCTAAATATAAATAAATGAAGTCTCAGATTGCACTGGTAATTCTTTTGGTAGGTGGGAAATTAGTAATAGTAATGTGAGAAAAACCTGTAAATAAGGCTTTGATTTTGTTTCTTAATTCCTAATTCTAATATCTCTACTTGAAAGACTTTGTCCAATAGTTTTTCACAAAAGGTCAGTAGCTAAATTGAATAAAAGTTCACTGTCTTAGATGTCATCATTTTGTAAAGTAGTTTAATATCCTAACACTCATAACTCCCAGTGTGAAGAGTGCAACTCTAATTTATGTGACCACTGTTACATTTATGGTGAAAAACTTTAATACAAATTATCTTTAGATACTAATTGTGATAAAAATGAACTTCATTTTATACTTGTTCACAACTTTTTTCGCTTTCATGTATGTGCAGCATGTTCTTGATTTATGAAAGTTATCGCAATTTTTACTATATTAAAACTTCTGGTTTTCTTTAAGAAAACTTTAAAAACTTAAGAACTTTAAGGAAAGTTTTATGATTCTTGATGGTTTATGTTAAAGTTATTTATTTCAGATCTGATACATGACACAGAAATACTAATTTCTTTGATAATATAAAGTTTGTGGGACCTTAAATTCTCAACAGTGCCTGTAGAGTGCCGTCCTGACTCATTGGTGGAAGTCAACTCAGTGCATCCCCTTTTATTTACCTCCTTTATGTGTTTAGGTGTCAGAGACTGAATGCACTATTTTAATCATAAAGTGTTTAGGCTCATTTCCCCCTTTTAGTCCAGCGGGAACAAGGGAAGCCAAATGGCTTTCTGATAAAGAAAGGAAGAAAGATACAGCTTTCCTGCTTATCTGCATTTTCCAGTTGAGTCCTTGACCTAAAAATATGTGATTCCTCTTTGCTCAGAATCTATAGAATCCCTAGCAGAGGATCATTAATTTGAGTTCTACGTTTGAAGTGGAAAATTATTTACCTGGACTTGAGGATCATTGTAACAAGAATCTCTTAAGCTTTCAAGGTAGCCTGGAGTAGTAGGTCTGCAAACATCCCCAAATAAACTTCCCTCTGGTTTGTCTCCCTTTTCTGAATTGGGCCTATATGTAGGATGTTCATATAATTTATTGTTTAATTTGGGACATTTTTTTATTATTATTAAAGGGTGCACTACTAGTAATTTCACACATTACATATATAAACACATAAATATAAACATAACAAGTATAAACCTGGACCATTCAGGGCAAACTGGGACCTGTGGTCACTAAATGGCAAAGTCTATGTTCCTGCTGAGCCATAGAGTTGGAAGATTGTGGTTTCTATATATAAAATGATAATGTTTTGCAGAATATCTATTCACTTATCTTTTTAGGAATGGATCTAAATGTGACCTCAAGGGTGATGTGCCCTCTCGTGCTACATCTTCCTGGTAGGTCAGAATCAACTTAAGCCTGTGTATCCAGAGAAGCATTTAGCCAGAATGACGTAATACAGAACTATTTCTCCCAGCTGCAAAGATAAGTGGAGGTCAGGAGCTAACAAACCAGTTCCAAGTCAAATATGTGCCAACAGGGATTGGAAACCATGTATTTAAGCCTGTATATTCTTGCACAGGATGAATGACAAGCTTAGCACATTTCAGACAGATTTGGATATTTGACTTAGGAAAAGAGTCTACATTTACCTCTACATGCTCTTTAAAAACCCATTGGCATAAATTGGATTGTGGCTGTATAGCAGTATCTCACTTTCCTTATTAAAAAGCAGGAGTTTCTCAACTTTCTTAGAATGAGAGATGTTAATGATCATTTCACATAAGACTAACCATGTGGTTATAGTTCATAATTATAGAATAAGTAATCATTTAAAAAACAAAAGTATTAACTTTTGTTTTAACATAATTTTCATTGATGTTTCATATATATATATATTTCCTGAAGCATGCAAGAATGTACTTTCAAAGAGATTTTACAAATTGTGTTCTTAAAAATTAAAAAATGGGTTTGTCACCACTTCCAGCTCTTAAGTTTTCTGAATCTGTTCTTAATTGTTCTTAGCACATCAATTATGTTTTTAGCTGTATTCAAATTACCACTTTCCAACTTAATTTTTGTCATTATATTTCAAAAAGTTACTTCCTCTGTTCTCCTTCCTAATAATTGATGGTCTGGGGCTCTGGGAATAGACTAGTCGGAAAACCAGAGAAATAGAAATCTGGAAGTTTTTTACATTTCTCTGTACTTTTGGAGTAATTTGCATTATATTGGACAGGTGGATAACTCGTCTTGCTTTAGTCATTTTTTTTATCCCTCCCCTTCCCCTACTCTCAGGCAGAGTTTAATCTGACCTTGCCTCCATGGTAGAAACTAGACTGAAATCTGGGTAGCCAGGATATTTGGGGGAAAGGTGAAAATGTATGCTCAGAACCTCCCAGCTGTTGAGGGAGCTTTGTAATAAAGATTGAGACTGTATCAGGGCTTGGCTCTCAGCACCAGTTGTTCTCAAACGTGAGTGTGCATCAGAATCAGCTGGAGGCCTTGTTAAAACAGGTTGCTAGACCCCATCCTCAGAATTTCTGGTTCTGTAGATGAGGGGTGGGGCTTAACAATTTACCTTTTTAACAGGTTCTCAGTACAATCACTGTCCTAAATTGTTTATTTGGTTGTTATGTGACTGCTTCTGTTTCCTTGGTTATTTTTGCATTCGTTTCAGACTTGAAAGTTCAAGTGAGTGTGAGGAGAGATAATATCTGCCCACAGATGATTTTTTAGAAAACTTCATCTTCTAGCTTAATGATTTTGCATATCTTTTTTCCTAGAAAAAGATTCTTTATTCTGCCAGGCAGCATAAAGCCATTCATATGTTAAATGAAAATTTTACATTTTGGCCAAAAGGTTTAAGTTCTCAGAGGGAATAAACAATTCCCCTTTAGGAAATATCTCCTAATGTTAAATTGTGATAGTTTTTGCAAAAATTAAAGCTTTATTTATTTACTTCCTGAGAAATAACAGTATTCAGTAAGGCATAACCCTATCCAAATGTTGTTTTCTGAATGTGAAATGAGTGAATTAATTGCTGGGAAAGTGCTTATTTTGTGAATTTTATAGATTATCTGGTGTACTATTTGCCTCATAGACAATAGATGGAAGTCAGAAAAATACCAGCATGTTTGATATATTGGCTATTACGAAAATTAGGCAAAAAGAAATAGGTAAGTGGGCAGTTTGGTGAATAAGATGATGGCCAGCCTGAATAATTATCGCAAATGATTCTGTTTACTCCTCTTTTTGTCTCAAAGACATTGTTTGCTAAAAACATCTGGATGGGGAAGCGGCTGTGGCTCAATCAGTAGGGCTCCCGTTTACCATATGGGAGGCCCCAGGTTCGGTTCCCGGGGCCTCCTGGTGAAGGCAAGCCCGCCCGCACGGCGTAGTTAGCTGACCCAGCGAGCACAAGCAGCAAGGGGGGGATAAATGAATAAATAAATAAAAATCTAAAAAAAAAACCAAACATCTGGATGGTTGTCTTAGAGTCCCATTTCAATTGGGCTTTGATGGTGTATCTGAACCAAGCCAACACCCAGTACTAGATGTACGTACCCCTTGTAAAATGAGAAACAGATCAATTTCTATTTAATTTAGTAGTATATTCAGAATTATTGACCAGGAAAAGGATTTTGTTTGAAATGTGGTTTGCATAGAATATTAATGCAAATTCAATAACTCATTGGAGGGGGGAACAGATGTAGCTCAGTGGTTGAGTGCCTGCTTCCCATATACAAGATCCAGGGTTCAATCCCCAGTACCACCTTAAAACAAAACAAAACAAAATAACTCATTGGAGGGTCAACTAAGGATGTCATTGACTTGTCACTTTAGTGCTATAATGTGATACACTGTATTATTTTTTTAAAATAAAATTTTATTGAAGTATATCATACATATGTGCACACATATAAACAATAAGTGAAAAAAGTAAAGAAGTAACAAGTTGTGAACTTATAAAGAAGTAAACAAGAAGTAAAAGTTGTGAACTTATAAAGCAAACTTTCGAATCATACAGGGCTCCCATATATCACCCTACCACCAATACCATGCCTTGTTGTGAAACATTTGTTACAAACTGTGAACTAACTTTAGCTCATCTCTTAACATTTGGTGTATTTCTTCCCCCAAGCCACCCGATTAACACCCTATATTAGTATCATATATTTGTTATAGTTTGTGAGAGAACATTCTTGTGTTTGTTCTGTTAACCACAGTCCTTCCACCATTGGATTCCCTGTGTTATACAGTCCCATGCTTTGTACAGTCCATTCACAGTGACTCTCATCTTCATCATAGAGTTGTGTTGTCATCACTTCAATCTTAGAACATTTTCATTATTCCAAAAGGAAAAATCCCACACCCCCTTATATCCCCCTGTTGTTGTGTCTTAGAATTGATATAATATGTTCTTTGCCATTGCTCCAAAAATATTACAATATTACTGTTAACTATCACCCATAAGTTACATTAGTTGTAATTTTCCCATGTATCCTCATATTCTTAACACTTTTAAAAAGCAGAGCATTCTTATGTTTATACTATTAACCACAATCTTCATCCACCACCAAAATCACTGTTATACATTCCCTAGATTATTCTCTAGCTTCCTTTCAATTGGCATTTGTCTCCACAGACTCCCCCTTTTACCACAATCACATTTATGAATACAGGGTCCATTGTATTCCGTCAGAATGAATTTTCTTAAAAAGCCAACATTTGGGGAGCAGATGTGGCTCAAGCAGTTGAGCGCCTGCTTCCCACATGGGAGGTCCTGGGTTTAGTTCCTGGTGCCTCCTGAAAAAACAGAAACAAACAACAAGCAAAAACAAACAAACAAAAAACCAACTCAGGGAAGCTAGTGTGGCTCAATGATTGAGCACCTGCTTCCCACATACAAGGTCCTGGGTTCAATCTCTGGCCCCTGATACCTCAAAAAAAAATTAAAAAGCTAACATATTTATTGTTCTCTCTCTGGGTGACGGTACTGTTCTCAGTGCTTTTCTTAGATTATCACATTTTATTTTCACAATAACCTTGTAGCATAGGTACCAGTTTACAGAAGAGAAAACTGAGGTATAAAAAGGAAATTATTTCCTCAAGGTTCCAAGGCTTGTAATGACAATCAGTTTTCAGTCCAGGTAGAAAGATTCTAAAGCCTATTCCCTTATCTGCTACTCTAGAATGCACTTGTTGAAAAATTCATTTTGATTGTCAGTGTTATAAAGTTTTATGCCATTACCTCTTTTTCTACTCTTACATTAAAAATCCCCACAGTTAAATATGCTTATTAAATATGTGAATATAATTTATGCTGAACACAAGCTTGAATATAGTTATGCCAGTATGTACTTTTGTTTTTATGGAAAGTAAAAAGTATGTATAATTTGTTAGACTGGTGAAACGGAACTCTGATTTATGTTTCATTTAGTGTCCTCAGAAATAGAAGTGAAGTAAGCTATGCTAGTCTACTTGTAACCTTTATAACCGCTTTCACTTAGAATGAAAATAATATTGATATGTATTTAAGAAAAAGTACACCCATGCAATTGAATATGTTTCATTGAATTACAAAGTAAATTATTATGCTATATTTGTTAGAATATATAAACTATGTTATATAAGATATAGAACTATAAAGTATAAAAATAATGCATTTTACCTTTGTTATTAAACAAGTACAATAAAGCAAGAAACTAGTATTGGCTCCAAATTGTGCTATCTTACCTAGGATTGAAGAAAAAAGAAAATAAATAGACATAATATGAGAATTTAAATTTAGGTAAAGCCCAAATGTCCTGTTTGGTGCTGTATGGTTTTGTAGAAATTAGAGTAAAGTAGTTAAAAAACAAAACAAAACACACAGAGAACATACAATATAGCATAGGTATTCTGAAGAAACTGCTAGCAGTTAGTGCCATAGGCATGTTGTTTTAGAAAATAACATCTTTCATTATGTTCCATTTAAGCTGTTGATATAAATGTTACTGGTTTTATAATTGTGTTTGTGGTTATTTTGTAAATTTATTTTGGCTTTAGAGGTATTTAAAAGAGCTACAAGCATAGGCATTTATTCCTGGATTTTTATGAATATGTTAACATTGGGGAAAATTTTTTAATTTACCTTTAAAAGGGTTCTGAACAATACACAAATTTGGAAACCTCTGGATTTAAACTTGCAGATGTTATCTAATATGTCTCTGATATCTGTGATCCTATGGACAGAAAGGGACAAAATATGAGATTAAAATTTTGGTTGGTTTAATTTCAGGTCATCTTGACAATTTTGTGCATTCCCACTAAGGTGATATGGGAGTCATTATTATTATTTTTTAGGTTTTTGAGCTCTGTCAAGTTTCATTTCTTAAAAGAGATTGAGCTTAGAAAGAGGATCTCCAAGTAATATAATCTTCCTGCTAAAAATAGAAGCCTGAATTTGCTACTTCCATTCTTTTATTTTGTGGATCCCCTTAATTATTTGAGTAGCCTTCACTTTATGAGTTTTGTGAATTTTCACACGAATTTCCAAAATTCTCAAAGGTAGAGCCATGGAATCTTGTTCTATCAATATTATATAATTTGTGAGTTTATTATCAGTTTCAGGTTCTGGGTCAAACAGTGCTTTTTGTTGAGCAAATCAAGCAGTCTTTTGAATCTCACATTTATATCTTCATATACATTTCATAATGTATAATATAGCAGAAGCCTTTTACAAATCAATTAGCAAATCTGTTACCAGGCCCTAGTTGGCTCTAGCATTTTCAACCCCCATCTTGTCTTGCTTTTAGCGATTTAATTCCCATTGGCTGGGTAGCCTGAGAGAATTTCTAGAATCTACCTGAAGTTAAACTAATAGCTTTCCTTCTTGCTTCTCTAAATATTTCTTGCTCCTAGATTTTCAGTAGCATGTTCTTTATATCTGTTGGAATACCCCCATTACTCTGTGTTGGACCATCCTCATTCCTTGCTGCTCACTTTCAGCTCTACCCATTGTCAGTTGCCTAACTTTTAAAATATTGTGTACTATCTTCCTGATTGGATTTCTTTTCAGTTATGGTAGCTGGTCTTTTGAGAGAGGATCTAGTTTCTGGTCCTTGCCTCTTCCTGTTGGCTACTTCCAAGGCTGTTAACCGTTTATATACAAATTTTACTTTTTTTTTTTTTTAATATTTTATTTATTTATTCATTTATCCCCCCCTTGCTGCTTGTGCTCGCTGGGTGAGCCAACCACGCTGCACGGGCAGGCCTGCCCCCACCAGGAAGCCCCCGGAACCGAACCTGGAGCCTCCCATATGGTAAACGGGAGCCCCACTGATTGAGCCACAGCCGCTTCCCTACTTTGTTTTTTGTATGGGATTTTGCAAAGGCTTGTTGGCATAAACACAGCTTAGTGGTGGTATGGGTTGTGGGCATGACCCCACTATATCCATCCTTAATTCTTTTATCTAATTTGAGGCAGGTTCAAATAGGGAGATCTCTGTCTAGTTTCTGATAGCAATATTAATACAGTACAAAAGCTAGTGGTGGTATATTCTATTTCTGGAGAGTCCTTTATGTTTTAATGCCCCCCCCTCCATTTCCCCCTCCCTCATTGTCCTAAACTTTTCCAGTGGTCAAAGGCTCTGTTAAAATAATAATGGTGTCTGGTAAATTTGCCATTATATGTTCATGTAAAGTGTGCTAGTTATAGAAATAAGAACCTATTAACTAATAGCTAATATGCCAATAGGGATCTAGAAATTAATTGGTATTAGACATTTTTTCCTACTGGAAGTAAGGTTGAAGATTTATATTTGAAATTGTATTATTCATTTTAATAAATGAAGCATGAACATGACAAAATTAGGTCTATTTTAATTAATACATGAGATATAGGAGTTCTTTGGAATAAAGAGTATATAAAAGCAGTCTTTAATTTATTAAATATTCTCATCTAAGCCCACCTTATAATTTGCAGAGTTTATTGTCTCTCTTTTGCTTGATCAACCACAATTACCCAGTATTTGGCTTTATATTTAGGAAGTAGACACTAAATGTCTATAATTATAATATAATAATAATTGATATGTATTAATACTAGTAGCCAAGTGCTTTTTATTTATTTATTTATTTATACCCCAGGCATGCAAGAGTGGTTCAACAAAGAAAATCAATCAGTGTAATACATCACATTGATAACTCAAAGAAGAAAAATCACATGATCATCTTGATTGACGCAGAAAAGGCATTTGACAAAATACAGCATCCTTTCTTGATAAAAACACCCCAAAAGAGAGGAATTGAAGGAAACTTTCTCAACATAATAAAGGGCATATATGAAAAACCGAAAGCTAACATTGCATTTAATGGTGAAAGATTGAAAGCTTTCCCATTGAGATTGGGAATAATACAAGGATGCCCACTGTCACCACTGTTGTTAAATATAGTGCTAGAGGTTCTAGCTAGAGCAATCAGTCAATAAAAAGAAATAAAAGGCATCCAAATTGGAAAGGAAGAAATAATATTTTCGCTATTCACAGATGATAGGATCTTATACTTAGAAAGCCTTGAAAAATCTACAGCAAAGCTACTAGAGCTAATAACCAAGTTCAGCAGTGTGGCGGGATACAAGATTTATATTAAAAAATCATTAGTGTTTCTATACACTAGCAATGGGCAATCTGAGGAGGAAGTCAGGAAAAAAATTCCATTTGTAATAGCTACTAAAAAAATCAAATATTTAGGAATAAACGTAAAAGACATAAAGGACTTGTATTCAGAAAATATAATGTATTGCTAAAAGAAATTAAAGAAGACCTTAATAAATGGAAGAACATTCCATGTTCATGGATTGGAGGACTAAATATTGCTAAGATGTCAATTCTGCTCAAATTGATTTACAGATTCAATGCAATCCTGATAAGAATTCCAGCAACCATTTATCTAATTTATTTGAGAATAACTAAAAAAATAGAAAAGCCAATAATCTGATTTATTTGGAAGGGTAAGGGGCCCTGAATAGCCAGAAACATCTTAAAAAGGAAGAACAAAGTTGGAGGACTCTCACTCTGTAGCTACAGTGGTAAAAACAGCATGGTACTGGCATATAGACAAACATATAGACCAATGGAACTGATTTGATTTTTCAGAAACAGAACCTCACTTCTACAGTCAGTTGATTTTTGACAAGGCTGTCAAGCCCACCCCCCTGGGTCAGAAGAGTCTATTCAACAAATGGTGCTGGGAGAATTGGATATCCATATCCAAAAGAAAGAAATAGGACACCTGTCTCACACCTTATATAAAAATTAACTCAGAATGGACCAGAGACCTACATATAAAAGCTAGAACCTTAAAGCTTCTAAAAGAAGTTGTAGGGCTACATCTTCAAGACCTGGTGGTAGGTGGTGGTTTCTTAAACCTTACATCCAAAACAGGAGCAATGAAAGAAAAGATGGATAAATAGGACCTCCTCAAATTTAAACACTTCTACTTCAAAGGACTTTGTCAAGATGGTGAAAAAGGATCCTATTCAGTGGGAGAAAATATTTAGAAATAACGTATCTGATAAGGGTTTGATTTCCATGTTATATGAAGAGACCCATACAACTTAATAAAAGGGCAAGTGGTCCAATTAAAAAATGGGCAAAAGACTTAAATAGACATTTTCCCGAAGAGGAAATACAAATGGTAAAAAAACACATGAACAAATATTCAGTTTCCACTAGCCATTAGGGAAATTCAAATCAAAACTACAATGAGGTATCATCTCACACATCATAGAAAGGCCATTATTTAAAAAAAAACAAAAAACACAGAAAACTTCAAGTGCTGGAGAGGAAGTGGAGAAATAGGAACACTTCTTCATTGTTGGTGGAAATGTAGAATGGTGCAGCCTTTGTGGAAGAGTTTGGCGGTTCCTCAGGAAGCTAAATATAGAACTGCTGTATGATCCAGCAATCCCTCTACTAGAAATATATCCAGAACAACTGAAAACAGGGACCTGTATAGACATTTGCACACCGTTGTTCATAGCGGCTTTATTCACAATTTGCCAAAAGATGGAAACAAGCCAATTGTCCATCAACTCATAAATGGAAAAACAAAATGTGGTATATATATATATGATGGGATTCTGTCCTGCTGTAAGAAGAAATGAATTTGGGACACATATGACAACATGGATGAACCTTGAGGACATCATGTTGAGTGAAATAAGCCAGGCACAAAAGGACAAATACTGTATGATCTCAATAATATCAACTAAATACAAAGAATAAACACATTGAGTTAAAACCTAGAACAGGGGTTCTTAACGAGGAGTCCACAGATCCCCAAGGGGTCCTTGGAAAGATTTCAGGGGATCCATGACCTTGAATTGAAATTCAAAACAACATTATTCTTGTGGGGATGTGTTGGTGCGGGTGTGATATATTTATTAAATAATACACAGTATAGGGTGGACTTAGTAAAGGGTCCGTGGTTTTCACCTGACTGGCAAAGGGGTCCGTGGAGCAAAAAATGTTAAGAACCCCTGACCTAGAGTATAGGTTATTAGGGGAAAGGATGAGGGCTGAGAAGGAGTACTAATGCTTAATGCATGTAGAATTTTTAATTAGCTTGATTGTAAAAGTGTGGAAATGGGTTGAGTTGATGGTGACACATTATAGTTAATATAACACTGCTGATTTATAAATGTGATTGTGACTGAAAGGGATGGTCTGTGGATGTAAATGTTAATTGAAAGAAATCTAGAGAATAATCTAGGGACTAAGTAACATAGTGAACCCAGTGGTGGATAAGGATTGTGGTTAATATACAAATATAAGAGTTTTTATGAACTAAAACAAATGCATATCACTATTACTAAGTGTAAGAATATAGTGACGCCTGGGAAAATGTAATCAATATAATTTATAGACTATAGTTAGCAACAATATGATAATCTTACATCAATATCTAAGAAGGTACTACTATATCAATGGTAAGTTTCAATAATAGGGGGGTATGGGAATTTTTCTTTTGTTCTAAGGAAAACGCCCAGAAATTTACTGAGGCGATGACTATACAATTCTTTGATAAAAGTGAGAGTCACTGAGTGTACACTTTGGATGGATTGTATAAGGCATGGGACTGTATAATGCAATGAACTATGTGGTGGATGATGACCTGTTTAACAGTACAAATATGAGGGTATTCGCTCGTGAACTATAGCAAATGTATGCTACTAATACATGGTGTTTATAATAGGAGGTATATGGAAAAAATATACCAAATGTAAGCTATGGGCCATAGAAATAATATTTTGATGATTTTTAAAAAATAATTTGTAACAAATGTTCCACAACAATTCAAGATGTTGGTGGAGGGGTGATGTATGGAAATTCTTCACATTATGCATGATTGTTTTATAAGCTCACAACTTATTTAATAAATAAATATATATTTAAAAAGTTTGTTGATCCCTGCTCTAGATAATCCTGTAAAAAATAGATATTTTTATCCCCACTTTATAGATGAGAGAACTAAGGCTCAAGTTAGGTAATTTTCCTAATGACACAAGCTAGTAAGTGACAGGTCTGGGATTCCAAAACCCTTGTACTTTCTAAATCCACTTTGTATATTTTAATTGTGACTTTCCAATTTTTTGTTAGATATTGATTTTTTTTTCAATTTAAATGCTTAATTGACATCTCCACTTGAATGTGTAGTTGCTGATGCTAGTAACCTAGGAGTTACATTTGAGTCCCACTTTTCACCCACTTCCTAATTTCAGTGCTTGAGGGAGGTCATGTTGAATCTGCCCCAAAACTTATGTTTAATCTGTCCACATCTCTCTCTCACCATTGCCACCCGTGGGTCACATTCATCTTTTGACTGGATTACTGCCCTGCCTCTCAACCTGCTCTTCTTTTGTCTTCCTGTAATCCATTTTTCCACAGAGCATCAGGAGTGGTCTTTGTGATCAGGTTCCCTTGGTAAAATAATATTCAAATTCCTTAGTCTAAGATCCTGTATGATATAACCCGCTTGTCTCTCCAATCTTAGTATTCTTAGATTACTCTTGTCTTGCATATTCTCTACATTTCAACCATAGGAGGCTTCTTTCTATGAGTAGGAAAAGAATTATGTATGGGTGCCACTTTTACTTCTTCCTAGCCCTTTGTTTTCCCGTTGGCATGTACACATCTAAAATTATTATTATTTTTTACAGTTTTGGGGGGTTCTGTATCCACCTCTAAAATGAGAGAAATCTTGTCTGTTTATGGTTATGTCTCCAGGACCTGGTTCTGTACTAGAGGTTCATCCCAGCAACTTGGAATGAAGTCAAGTAAGAATTTGGTCCCTGCCCTCAAGGAATCTGAATCCACGGGTAGAGTTTAAAGTCTGTGGGCAAGGATATACATATGTTCCCATATTTGTTATCATGATCTTTAACAAGTGTTGCTTGTATTCTGTTTGCACAATACTATTTTAATAATAGTATAATGTTAATAATACTATAATTAAATGTATAATAATTAGTATAATAATAAATTATAATGTTAATAATTTTAGAGACGTCATGCTGCTTATAATATTGAGTGGGATTTAAAGCAGGTGTATTTTTCTAAGTAAAGTATGTATTTTCTGAGACTATTTTGTAGACTATTTTGGAGATGGGCTTTTTAATTTTTTCCTTTCGCCAGGTATTTTACTGAAGCTGCCATCTCTTTGAATAATGCAAATCAAGCATTGGGGATCTGGAAAATGATCAGCAAGTGTGGTGTTATGACTCTATCCTTGTAATAATTAGATTATTTTTCAGTTACAGGGTATTATTATTTAGGCTTCTCAGTGGAATCATGATCTCATTTGGAAGGCTGTTGAGTTGCATGGTGCTTGGGAATGGCTTCTGTAAGTTTTCATTCCCCAAATCTGAAATGGACTGTTTTCTTAGGCCCTGACTTTAAAGCCTCATCCTCACAAATAGGTAGAACAGTCCCAAGAGTTGTCTAAAATTCTTTTAAAATCAAAATGGAAGATGATTGAATGGGGAGGAGCTCCACCTGGGGGAGGCCAGGAATGGGGAAAGCAAAACAGCTATAGCAAGTGCCCACAGTGGGGTGTTGACAGAAAAAGAGATACAGGATTTGTGTTCCGGTTTCTGTATTTAATTAAAGCAGCATGCCCTTGAAATGGGAATAATCACGGCCCTTGTGTTCATTTTACCTAGTATTTATCATAAATTGGTTGATAGGTTGATTATAGTTTTCAGTGGCCATTGAGGCATGAATTAAGTTACAAGTAAGATGGTACTCATTCTCTACAATATCACCATGGGCGGGGTTTCTATTTACAAGAAAAAACACACACACAGGGATGGATATTTTATTTTTCTAGGAAAATTAAAAGTGCCACAGTCATATGCTTTATAAATATAGGCTCCTGCTTTCACCCCCATCTTCACCCCCAAAAAGACATTTGCTCTTTAGGCAGCTCATAGTCTTCCTAAGAGCACTACCATCTCCAAGTTTTCTGCAGCGTTTGGTCATTGCATGGGGTAGAAGACTTTGCTTTCCAGTAATGGGTCCTAAACAGTCTTTGCTTTTGCTCTGTCCATGAAGCAGTGTTGTGTTTTGTATGTGAATTTCTCTATTTGGTCATCGTCCTTTATTTGTGATTGAAATAATCTTTGTAAACCTGCTCTCCAGTAGTAAGCTTGCCTAAAGACATTCCTATGTGATGCATTGTTTAAAAGAGCAAATTTAGCTTCTTGTTAATGCAAAAGGCAAGTATGTGAATAGTTACATAATATGTTTGCCTATTTACTAAGGTTTTTTTTTCCCCCTGGAGTGTGAGATAAACTTACAAGTCATTCTGTAGAGCAAGGGTTCTTATCCAGGGGTCTGTAAGCTTGAATTGAAATAAAAAAAAAAACCATTATTCTTGTGAGGACATGTTGGTGTGGGTGTGATATATTTATTAAATAATACACAGTATAATGTGGACTTAGTAAAGGGTCCGTGGTTTTCACCTAACTGGCAAAGGGGTGGTGAAACAAAAAGGTTAAGAACCCCTGCTGTGGCAACTGTCTCCCAAGTGCAGGGGCAATGACTGGTGAATGAGGATGGTCCATTGATGGGCCCTTGATATTGATGATTATGCTTGTGAGCCTTTGCTCTTGAAATTGAAACTCAGCTTAGTGTTGTGGGGTGCCTAAGAGTTGCCTCCTGACAGCCTCCTTGTTGCTCAAATGTGGCCTCTCTCTAAGCCAAACTCAGCATATAAATGCATTACCTTCCCCCCAGCATGGGACATGACTCCCAGGGATTAGTCTCCCTAGCACCAAGGGATTACTACCAAGCACCAACTAGCAATGCAACTGGAACAAGACCTCGAATAAAAGGGGGGAAAGGTAAAGACAAATGAGTTTATATGGCTAAGAGACTTCAAAGTGAGTTGGGAGGTCATCCCAGAGGTAACGCTTATGCGCATCTCAGCAGGATCTCATAGACTGCCAAAGTGGATACTACCTCAAACAGTGGGGCTCCAGAAGGCTCTGGAGACACCCAGATCCTATGGTCAGGGCAGATAGCCCTGGAGTTTGGTGCCTTGCCAGTGGGCCCTACTTTGGAGTTTGTGCTCCTGAGAATGACAGAGTTGGACTCAGTTATGGCTTCCCTACACATGGCTCATCTGTCTCTTCTATTTGAACCTATACTTGGTGCTGGAGTTGGTAGGTGTATGTCCAAGAGACTTGAATCTTTGGGCTGTCCATGTGCCAGATGGGCCCTGAGTCTCAGCGGAGTTGAAACACCTGCTCTCCAGGTCATTGAATTCACCTAGGACAGCTAACAAGGAGGTGAGGATTGACAACCACCATACCAAGAAAATGAGAGAGCCTACAACTGCAAGCAAGAGATACCATTCATTCGCTGTATGGGGTTGAAGCCTCCTCTCAGTTAGAGGTGGAGTGGACATCACCATCCCAGAATCCTCAGGATTGGGGAATGAGCTATGGACTAGAGTGGACTTACTGGTATTCTACTATAGACTTGTGATTCTAGCAATGGAAGAAATTACAGCATTGATGTGGAGTCAGTGACCACTGGAGCTCTGGGGGCAGAGGGAGGGAAAGACAGGTGTAATGCAGGGGCTTTTTTGGAATGGCATTGCAATGACAGATATAGGCCATTGTATATCTTCCCATAGCCTGCAGAATTGTGTGGGAGAGTGTAAACAACAATGTGAACAATGGTCCATGCTCGATGGTAATGCCCCAGGATGTGTTTATCCATTGCAGTGAATGTGCCACACTAATGAAGGATGTTGTTTATGTGGAAGGGTGTGGGAGGTGTGGGGAGCAGGGCATATGGGAATCCCTATATTTTTTGTGTAACATTTGTGTAATCTAAGTATCTTAAAAAAAAAAGAGAAATAAGAAAAGAACCCTTGCTGTAATGTACATATTGACTATGAGAGTTGATATTTGTTAGCATGGATTTGAGTCATAATACATTTCCCTATTAGGAACTAGTCATACCATGTGTATGCTGTGATTGTATTAATAAATATTTTCTCTGGATATCTTGTTTGTTATGATTCTTCTTCTGAGAGTAGAAGTAATACTGGACATTGGTAGTGGGAACTGACATATGTAATCCCTATAATTTTATCTTAGCTGCTTATGTTTTTTGATCATTTATTTATTTATTTTTCATTTTTTTGTTTTTGTTTTTGATGATTTATTTTTAATAGTCATGCTGCTACCATGTATCCCTAAAATTCAAGGTGGAGACTTTGTATTGACTGGTTTATTAAAAAATTGTTGATTTAAAAAAGTGTTTCTTGAATTTCCTCAGTACCAGATACTGCAGAGGTCTTTGTGTATATTTTCAGTCTTAGTTCCTTCTGTCAGTGAACTTAAAGTCTAACGCAGATAGGGTAAATGCAGGGAAATCCAATCCTTGACTCATATCATTCTCTGTTTGAACACATTCCCATATGATATGTCTCAAAATAAGGATCAGATTCCTGCTTGGATTTTCATTTGCTGTTTGGTGCCATGCAAAGGAGAAAAGACTGCTAATTATTGATTTTGCAAGTATGGCCAGATCTCTGTGAAACAGAGATAACAGACCTCTAACTAGAGAAGCCAGAGTAGGCACAGGAGATCCAAGCTCTGGATTCGGTCCCTCCCTTGTTTTGCATGTGAACATGAGCTGTTGGTTCATCTCTCCTGATCTCCTCATTTACTCATTCTCTCAACCATCCATTCATTTGTGCAGTAATTTAGCAAATTGATGCTTCCTATGTGTCTGGTACTGTATTTGACACTGATGTGTAGTGGTGTAGAAAACAAACATGTTCACTGCTCCGTATCTTATGGTTTTGTGGAAGAGTGAGACCAAAGTTAAAAACTGCATAGTGTAGTAGCTATTCTGACCACTAGGACACAAAGCACCTTCACTATGGGCTCTGTGGCCTGGACAAGTTCCCATACCTCTCTGTACCTTGGTATGTTCATCTGTAAAGTGGGGATGATAAAATACACTGATTTCCTAAGATTGTTGTGAGGATTAAGTGAATTGATTTGTATAAAGCACTTAGAATGGTGCCTATACGTGTTAGATATAGATCTACAAATACCTCATTTCAAATTGTAAGGGCGATAAAGGAAAAGAATGTGTTGTGAGAGAATAAAAAGGGGGAAATTTACTCTAGATTGGTTTGTAAAGTACATAGATTACCCAGTTCTCTATTCCTAATAGTAGGGTCTTAAATTTTAATTCAATTCTCTCTCCCACGACCACTCAGCCCTTATACTGCAGGAAAGCTGGCCCCTCCCTAGCTCCAAGGTGAGAATTGTCATTGATCAGTTCAGGAACCCAGGCCCAAGCCAGTTTGTAAGTTTGTACCTGGAGATCCTGTGGTCAGAGTCAGTGTGTCTCAGTTTGTGCCAATGAGAGATGAGGGAAAATTTGCTGGGGGCTTCTGGGGAAGTTTTCTCTTTGGGAAGCTGGGAACTGTTATAGGTATTTCATTGCCAGAGTAAAGATGAAGCTAACACACTGAGGAGGGTACTGTTGTAAGAACTGAGAAAACCGAGCCTGAACTCTGGTGGAAACAAACCTCATTATTATTGTACTTGTCAACTTTTTCAGTTTATGTGGGTTGAGTTGCTTTTTTTCTGCTACTTGAAACTACAAGCAAGAGATGGTTGGGGCAGGTCCTTTGTGGAGATGACAATTAAGGATGAATTACAAGTTTGCTGTTATATTATAAATGGGTGGATTTGGTATCATATACAGATAAGAGGAAGTCTGGTTGGAGACATGGGATTTTAGACTTTTGTAAAATGACAGGGCTGGATGTTAGCAGTGATTCACAAACTTCCTCTTTTCTTTTTTGACCTAATATATCAGAGAGGTTTGATATCTTCCCATCAGTGATTGTGATTTCTAAATCATTGGCAACCATTTTCAGCAAAATTGCAAACTCAGCATTGCAGTGGGGGGTTGTGTGTGGGAGGATTAGAAGAGTGATAACCCAATTCTTTATAATCTCGTGGGGGAGTTTGAAAAAAGTATACATGCCTATTGGATTCTTGGGTCCCTCCCCAGATATACTAAACAGAATATGGTGGGACCTAGGGATCTCTTAAAAACAGATAATTGAGATACAGTCAATGTGGTACTTGAATGCAGCTTTGATTTTGGGATCCATTGGATTAGGGTATCCACACCCCCTAAGGTTATAACAAAAAACCAAGGTTCAGGGTTTTTGTTACAACTTCAGAAACCAGCACCAGTTTCCTAATGACTCTGTTTCCAAAGATCAAGAGGGCATTGATAGTCCAATACATGAATTGGTAATAGAGAGATACAAAATATCACCATTGGATACTTCTACTCAAATACCTAAAAGAGGCAAGGCTCTGGGTGAACATGTATTTGATGCCTTAGAACATTTTTGTCAAGCTAACCGGTATACTGATATTGGCTAGTTGTTCCTAAATATGCTGGATAAAGTGGTGAAAGAAAAGGATGAGCTCAGGGCTTCACATTCTCAGTTCAAGTGCTACAGAGATGGCATGAAAGTTCCTATGTGTACCTTAAAAGAAACTCATCTTCTGTTGTCATAGAGTTGAGATTTATGAAAACCAAATGCAGTCTCATCACGCAATACGTGAATTAATACAAATTGAATTCCCAACTCTGCAGGGTGCTGTGAAAGTGAGGGAATTGATTGAGAAAGAATGGGATCTTGAAAGTCGGGATGGGGACATATGGACAGATTACGATGAAGCTGGGCACACAGAACTCCTAAATTCTGCTGGCTCTTCTTTGCCAGATAAACCTGTAATGGCCTTCTGTGAGGAAACAGCTCTTCACTTCTGAGGAAGTTAACCCTGCTTTGCAAATATCAGTTATAACCATGTGACCAGTTGTAGAAATGAGTACTGTAATTGTTATGAGTATTTCTTTCTTATTTTGTTATAAGTGTGTGTGTGTGTGTATGTGTGTGTGAAACTATCCTTATTTTCTTCCCTTTTTAATCCTTTATAACATAAGTTGTATTAACTTTACACATAGAATTTAAGTTATAGGATATCAAAAGTAAGAATGACTATCATGCAAGGACTTGCATCCTCTTCTGGGAAAAGGGTTAGTGCATTTTCGGTGATACACATGACAGTTGTATCATGATAGGCAGAAGCATAACTATATTGTCTTTATTGGGAGATTAACTGGGTTTTAAGGAGATTTGTATGAATGCCAGTTTGACAAAGGGTGGACTGTGATGATTAATTTCATATGTTGACTTGGCTAGGTTATGATGCCCAGTTTTTCTGTCAAACACTGGCCTAGTTGTTGCTGTGGAGGTATTTCATAGATGAGATTAACATCTACAATCAGTTGACTTTAAATAAAGGAGATTACCCTCAGCAGTGTGACTATCATCCAGTCAGTTGGAGGTCTTAAAATGGAGAACTGGGTTTTAAGAAGCAGAAGAAATTCTGCCTCAAGACTACACCTTCCAAACCTTCCTTGTCTCCCCTGCAGACTTGAACTAAAGATTTCAGTAACACTCTTCCCAGAATTTCCAGCCTTTGTTCTGCCCTACAGAATTAAGACTTGTCAGCCCCCCACAATTGTACGAGCCAGTTTCCATCTGTCTGCCTGTCTGTCTATCTATCTATCTATTGGTTCTATTTCTTTGGAGAACACTGACTAATATGGATGCTCAGGAAACAGGCAAGAACAATAAGAATAGCCATGCATGGTCTTGTTAGAATTCCATAGTTGACATCATTAGTCTTCTGCTTCCTGGTCAAATTGTTATGGCATGTTTTCTTTCTAAAGTGATAAAAATTTCAAAGCACTATCTGACTGCAGGCATATTGGCACTATTAAAAGTGTTTTAATAGGGAAGCGGATGTGGCTCAAGTGATTGAGCTCCCGCCTACCACATGGGAGGTCCTGGGTTTGATTCCCAGTGACTCCTAAAGAAGATGAGCAAGACAGTGAGCTAGTGCATTGGGCAGGCGTGGTGAGCTGGCACAACAAGATGATGCAGAAAGAGACATGAAGAAAACATAATGAGAGACACAGCAAAGCAGGGAGCTGAGGTGGCTCAAGCGATTGAGCGCCTCTCTCCCACATGGGAGGTCCAGGTTTGGTTCCCGGTGCTTCCTAAAGAGCAGACACAGAGAGCACACAGCAAATGGACTCAGAGAGCAGACAGCGAGCGCAAAACAATGAGGGGTGGGGAATAAATTTAAAAAAATAATCTTAAAAAGAAGTGTATTAATAGTTAACAAATGCTTGGGTGTTTGATGGTTATTAGAATATTTGTCAGGGGCAGATGTGGCTCAAATGGTTGGGCGTCCATCTCCCATATGGAGGGACCCAGGTTTGATCCCCAGGACCTCCTGGTAAAATGAAAAATATACAAGGCGCGCGGGCCACCAGGCCCTGCTTGTGGGTGTGCTGGGCCCCGCTGAGCCACGCAGCAAGGTGATGATGTAACAGGAGAGTGATACAAAGGGAGAGCCAAGATGAGACGTGCTGAAAAACCAGGAACTAAGGTGGCGCAGGCAGTAGGATGCTTCTTTCCCATATTGGAGTTTCCCAGGATTGAATCCCAGGGGAGACAGGAGGAGAAAGATGAGAAGAGAGGGCAGGAAACACACAGAGAATTGCCCAGTGAATGGGCACAAAAACAGCAAAAATGCGAGTGGGGGGGGGGGAGGGAGTTTAAAAATGGATAAAAGTAAAATAAATAAATCTTTAAAAAATATTTGTCACTTAAACAGCACTTAAAATATCACTTGGACGTATCAATAACAAGGGAATTCCATGGGGAATTAGGTGTAGTAAGACTCTGATTATAAGGTTGTGTTCTATAGTCTTTCCATAGACATCATTACCCATGCTTTGCTGAAGCCAGATAATACCAATAGATAACATTTGTTTTCAGATGAGGAATCTTGGGGAAGACATGATTTAAGAATGCACATTGAAGCATAATTAGAAGCATTGTTATAAACAGTGGTGAGGTGAGATGATCAGTGATGGGTGAGCCAAGGAGGGTACTGGTGCAGGACCCCCAAATAATGAGATACTCTGCAGGAGGAAATTGCTCTAATTAATGTAATTGAAGCTTTATTTATGGTTATTTGGGGCTGCATTAACAGCCTGGCAATTTGACCAAGGATACTCTTGGCATTCTTTATGCTTTGTTCCTAAAAGTGGCAGAAGCATTTGCTGGTTTTCATTATTTAGATTTATTAAAAAAGCATATAGGTCCTCAATAGAGAACTTTTGCTCTGCTTTGTCACATCTTTTATTTTCCAGTTTCTACCTTCATAGGATTATGAGTGGTGGAGGGAGAAAATTTAATCATGGAAGGAGCCAACATATTAATTCTTCTATCTAATAAGAAGATAAGTTTCTGATTTGACTTCCCTCAAAAGAAAGCAAGATATAAATATATGATTCTTCTGTTTGCTTATTTTTGAGGTAAAATATAATTTGGTAATTAGGTTAGGTATCATATTAAGCTTTAGAACCTGGACACATTTGCATCCGTTCCTCTGGTTCAATTTGCTAGCCATAATTAAACTGGCTTTTATATTTAAAATAGAGTTAATCTGAGAAAAACAAAAGTAATAATGGTATTGTAGGAGTTTAGAAGATGATTCCGCATATCTGACTTGGTAAGGTCTAAGAAAGACAGAGCCGTGAGAATCTTCCAGTTGTCAGAGTTTTTTAATCTTCCTTGTCACCAACCATTGTCATCAGCACTGCCATGGCCATTAGCAAATACTAATTAAGGCTAATCAAATATAAGGTTAGTGGGCTAGGAATTGGGAATAAGAGGTTTCAGTGATTTCTACAGAAACAGGTAAGCAGAGATCATAGCATAAGCTCATGTTAATTGTGGGGGAAGCTGTTGAGAGAATACACAATTGTTGTACCCCATAGTCCCTGATGGTGTCAAGGAATTTGGAATGTGGAAGTTTCAGGGCCTGGTTTGAGAGTTTAGAGAAAAATGATAATTAACATTTAAACTTTTTGTACGTTTTCTTTCCTTAATGAAATGCCACTCTGTTAATCTGAGACTTCCCTGTATTAGGAAATGAAGGACCTCAGTGATGAGGAGATTTTAATGGCAGTGCTTTTTCTGCCATTATTAAATTACTAGAGAGAATGTGTGGCATTTATGGGTTTAATGAAGTTAAAAAAATTTAAAAATGGCTTCATTGTGATTTCCAAGTTGTTTAGAAATACTTTGACAGAACATCTTGGTAGGGCTGGAAAGTTTATAGCACCTAGTAATTTTCTGAAGCTGTAGCATTAAAGAAATTTATAGTTCCATTATATATGGAAATAGGAGCTATAGAGCTATGATAATTGAAATCCACAGATCGTCCTTCACTTGCAGTCCTTTCTGTGATGACGTGAGGAACAAATAAACACAATAGTCTTTAAACCATTTTTCTTTCAAGCCATTACTTGCATTACTTTGGAGACATAGCCCAAAATGCATTTGTAGATGGCTAAAAGGTTAAAAAATAAAAAATAAAAAAGTGGCTAAATTTAATTTGAGCTCTTGCTTGCTTTGCTGCATGCTTTCCCTGGTACAGACATGCTCATTGGCCCCCAAATGTACCACAGAATTTTCAGACGCGTTATTTTGTAAACTAATGTCTTAAATGATCGCTTTATTGAAGATGATGATAAAAAATCATGCTGACCATTCATAGAAAGGCATTATGAATAGCTTAATCTCTGATAATGCTAGTATCTAGTCTGTAGGACTCACTGATGGGGTAAATTTGGCTCAACCATGTACTTCAGTCCTTGTTTTTCTCTTTTCATAGGCCCAGCCCAGTTACTCATTAGAGTATACCCAAGCTCTGCCTCTTTCCAACCCCCATAGTTTCCAGCAGATGAACTTCTCACCATTCTTTTTGCACACCTAGTCTTTCACAAGTCTGTCTGTCCGGGCTGGTCTTTCTGTTTCGAATGCTCGCTTATCCACCATTCTGGGGTTGTGGACTCCTCATCTTTCAAAACTCCATTCAAAATTCACTTCTTTTTCTGTAAATTCTCCTTTGGTATCACCCCCACCCTGAGATGAAGATTGCTTCTTTCTCTATGCTTCCATATACCTTATTTATAGCTTTACTACAGCAGTTGTCTTGTTTTCTTATTGTTGCTTTGCAAGCCTCTCTCAACCACTAGTTTGTAAACTCATTGAAAGTGGGTATAGTGCCATTTTTTTATCCTTAGCACAGCACAATGACTATTATGTATTGGGTATTCATTATATGCTTTGTTGAAATAATATATTATTCAGAAAAATATATATTTTTTGTTGTACTTTGAGCATTTGCTTTCTGAGTAAGGCTGTGCTATGTGTCCAGAGATATGAAAAGAGTAACATTTGACCTGGGCCTTAAGGGTTCTGTCTTGTTGGAAAAGACATACAGTAAAAATCTAAATAATGAAAACCAGCAAATGGTTCTGCCAATTTTAAGAACAAGAATACAGAGAAAGCATATAGGTCCTCATAGAGAACTGAATAAAAGATGTCATCTTTCTATATATGAGGAGAGATATAGGGAGGTGGGTTAAAGAGTATATATGTGTTTTGGAGGAAAAGCAAAACCATACAGTACCAGAGTACAGAGACTAAATGGGATTGGGAGTAACAGCAAATTACTTAATCTGCCTCTTTCGCTCTTCTATAAAGTAGTGGTAATGTTAGTACTTATCTCACAGAATTATGAAAAAGAAATGAGGTAATTCATGTAAAGCAATTAGCTCAATGCCAGGCACAAAGGAAGTGTCCAAACAAGAGAAATTTATTATGTTTTTGTTATTGTTATTAGAGTTGTTGTCATTAAGTTAAATTATAGGGACCAGGCATAAAACCTCACATTTATCAGGGCACCATGGAAAGAGAAGCCAGACAACCCATCAGAAACACAGTTGCATAAAGCTAAGGTAACAGGTCAGGAATCAAATTAGCCAAGAGGAAACTGGGAATGAACAACTATCAGGTCAATGTTAGGGGGAGGGGAAAAGCCAGGCATTTTGAGAAACAGTTGTGAACCAAACACAAAGAACTAGTGAAGAGAAGACGACCTTGAAGCTAAGGCAATTCCTGCCTTAGGCTGGAAAGAATATTATCTACTTTCTGCTGAGATTGGAGCAGAGCCCAGAGTGTGTGACCAGCTCAGGGCCTGCTGTTGGGAACAGGTGTGCCAAATGAGCGAGAGAGCTCATAATTAGGTTAACTTGTTGAAAACTGGGAGTTACAGGAGGGGCAGATCTTGACAAGAGATAGAGTAGTGGTGGAGGTAAGTAGGGAGATTGTTGAGCAAAAGAATGGCCGAAAAGATTATGGGAAACTGGAGCCCAGTTTAAATTTACAAAGGCTTTCTCTTTCTGATCAGGTGTCCTATGTCTGAAAGGCAAGGTTTGCACCTTTTAGGGATGGTGTTAGTCTCATAGGTCTCTCACATGGCCTTTCTTAAAGTATTAGACTACTGTGTATTTCAGCTTTAGTAGACTTTAAATATTTTTATTTTTAAGCAAGAGATTAATGAAAAAGAAATCCTTGTTTATTTTGCTTGTGGAAATATGCAGGATCTTTGTCATGCAATATGACCAAAAGATTTTTCTCCTTAAGCTCAATACGTTCAATATAGCTGTTTTAGAGTACTGTTCTCAGACTTGCTTGTTCATAAAAACCACTTGAGGTGTTTGTTCTAAGAGATAGATTTCTGGACCCCACCCCAGGCCCTGAAACAGAATCTCTAGGGAAAGCATCTAGGACATCATTTTTATAAGCATCCCAGGCACTTCTTATGATTGGGCAACTTTATCAAATATTGCCCTGGGCAATTGAAGGACCTTTAAATTCTGCTGTAGGTCAATGGTTCTAGAGCTTAATTTCTAAGTCATGGTTTGATTGTACTCTGGTTCATACTATAGAGTTCAGAAGACATATTTATTACATTCTCCTATTTAGACAAGGTTAACCCGGGGTTCTCAAACAGGATGATTTCCCCCCAGGGGACATTTGGCAATGTCTGGAGACATTTTTGGTTGTCACAACTTGGGGGATTGGATGCTTCTGACATCTAGTGAATAGTAGCCAGGAATACTGCTGAACATTCTACAATGTGTAGTATATTCCCCCACAACAAAGACTTATCTGCCCCAAGTGTCAGTAATGCTGAGTTTGAGAGGCGGTGGTTAATCTTAAGATCAGTTTGTGTGTGTCTCTCTGTATCCATCCATCCATCCATCCATCCATCCATCCATCCATCCATCCATCCAT
>JAKSZT010054334.1:30771058-30886549 GCA_026826555.1 Tolypeutes matacus
AGATTTTATTTATTTATTCATTTATTCCCCCCTTGCTGCTTGTGCTCACTGGGTCAGCTAACCACGCCGTGCGGGCGGGCTTGCCTTCACCAGGAGGCCCCGGGAACCGAACCCGGGGCCTCCCATATGGTAAACGGGAGCCCTACTGATTGAGCCACAGCCGCTTCCCTCAGTTACTTTTTATGATTAATTTTAACCCACATTCCATTGCATAACCTTTCCATAAAAGATATTACAAATTTCCACAAGAAATTTTCAGCAGAGCTACTATTGGAGATTGCACTCTATTATGTCTTAAGGAGACTTTAGTTCCTCATATGTGAGTGAAGTGGAGGAGGGAAGTAATCTGGATAACAGGAGATAACATTTTAGCTGTGGATATCTAGAAATGTCAGACAAAAGACTGTTTTCTCTTCTAAAGAGGCAGTTTCCAGACTGGTTTGGAGCCTGTTGGTGTGATGGGGAAACCTGAGGAGGAACCCAAGGGGAACAGACCCTGGACTTTTTAGGCCTTTCACTCATCAGCTTCTGCCATAGCAGCTGATATAATTTGATTTATATACTGGGATTCTATGAAAGATGTCCTTTGAAACAAAGAATTACCTGAGATGAGAAACCAGCTGGTTTAGAAACTACTGTCCTAAGAGAATATTTAAGGGTTTTGTTTAATATAAATTGAGCAGCTGGAAATCTAGAGAAGCAGTCGTGAGGGAGAGGCAATAGAGTTGGCAGATATTAATTTCCCTTCTAAAAACTACATGAAAATGGGAAGAGTGCTGTATGATTATTTGACTGCTAACCATATGGTACTTGCTGGGATTATGTTGTCCTTTATACATTGTATTTGCTGAAATATTTATACCATGTTTCTTTCTGAAAAGGGCATGAGTAGCTTCTAATAAAGGCTCTTAAAAAGGAAGATCAGAACCAAGGAAAGGAGAAGGAACTAATATGTTATCTATAACTGTTATCATTTTTATTCAATGTCAGATTTAACTTCTAAGCTTCACTGCAGCAGAGCATAAAGATATATTTGATAAGTTATCAGAAAGCAGAGAATACAAGTTCCTCAGAGGAAACAGTGTTTCTTTTTAAAGAAAATCAATTTTTATTGATACATATTCATAAAACATATACTCCATCCAATGTGTATATTACTAGAAGGAAAGCTAAAAAGTATGACATGGACTGTATAGCATAGCGAAACCTCATGTGAAATATAAGTATGGGTATTGCATATATAATGTTGTTTTTCTTTGAAACAAAACAAATGTAAGTTAATGTTACAAGATGTTACTATCAAGCAAAAATGAAACCAAAGCAAACTATGGACAGTAATGTATAATAGTATATTAATAATCTTCCATTGAGGGTAAAAAAAAAAAAAGAAATATACTAAGTGAAAGAAACTAGACAAAAGGCAGTACATATTGTTTGACTCCATCTATATAAAATATAAATACAAATGAATTAGACCAAAACAGAATAGCAGCTATGTATGGCAGGGGAAGAATAAAGAGATTGGTAGGAGGTGATTAAGGGGTAGAGTTTTTTGTTTGTCTTTGTGTGTTTTTTAATTTATTATTATTATTACTGGAGTAATGAAAATGCCATAATATTGATTGAAGTGATGAATGCACAACCCTGTGATTATAGGATATATCATTGATTGTACACTTTGGAAACAGTGTTTCTTGACACTCAGTTCTAAATGAAATTTCTCATTTGGGTTTTGGTGTGACATTGGCAACAATTTTATGATGGATTCTGAAGCATTTTTAATATGGCTCTTTCTGTAATAACCTTCAATAAAAGCTAAGGGCACAATATTATTTTGTGAGGCAATGCTAGGAATTTTAGATGTAGCAGAACCACAAGTGTTTGATCTCCATGTGCTCGATCTCAGATTAGTCTGAATAATTTTTATGTCTAAAAAGAGGCAGGCAGAGTGTGCGGTTCGTTCTTCAGAGGGTGGATGTCAGCTGAGCTAAGGTGGGCCGGGCAGAGGCTTTAGCTGGACTGACGGTAATGGGAGCGAGGCTGGGCCTGTGGTATGTTTTTGGTTAATAGTGGAATATTACAGTCGGACAGTTAAGAAGTCTAAAATCGTTTTTATGTGTTTATGAAATGTGGTGTAGCTGTTACAAAGTTTAAGCCTGGCTGGGACCCAAGATATCCCTGGTACATGTGGTTACAGAAGTTATTTGTGTTAGTCAGTGGACAGTGGCGCCTGGCAAACTTAGAAATAGTTGGGCTCTAGGAATAGGTAGAAATTTACTAACAGTGGAAGTTTGGAAGGACTAAGGTATTTTATTGGTTCTATACACCTGCTTTCAATTTTCCTCAAGGTTTTGCAAATTGACATTGCACCTATCACCTTTTTAGAGAACCAGTTTCATTGCATACTTGTGAGCACTGATCATGCTCATTAACATTTTTTTCTTAATATAATGTAAAAAAGGGACTCCTATTGTTACTTTATTTTCTAGATGAGGAAACTGAAGGCCATGATGACATAGATAGTGACATCAGATTATAAGCTCCTGAAGGGCAGGGTATATATTTTTTAACACAAACATTTTATTTCAAAAAAATTCAGGCCTATAAAGTCTGGAAAATTGTACTATGGACACTGCATTCCCTTAACATAGATTCACCGATTGTTAACATTTTGGGATATTTGCATTATCTCCTTTCTTAAATGCTGAACCATTTGAAAGTAAATTGTAGACATAATATTTCAGCATGGATGTTACAAAAATAAGGACACATTCTTGAATCACATAACAGCAGAATCATCATTACCCCCAAGACATTTTAATATTGATATAGTAAAATTATCTAATATACAGTCCATATTCAAAATTTTCCAGTTGTCCCAGAAATTTCCTTTAAAGCAGTTTGTATTCCCTCAACTCAAGATTCAATTGTAGAACATGCCTTACATTTGGTTGTCATGCCTCTTTAATCTCCAGTAATCTAGAAAAGCCCCTCCTCACCTTTTCTTTCATAAGAGTGGGTTTTTTTTGATGAGGATAGGCCGTTTTTTAAAAAAGAATGCCCGTAGGTTGGTTTTGTTTGAGTGTATTCTCTGTTAGATTCGGGTTAAACATTTTGGTAAGAATGTTATATACACGAGGCTGTGTTTTCCACTCCGTCACACCAAGAGGCATGTAAGTCATTTGTTCTTAGTGATGCTGCCTTTGATTCTTGGTTAAGCTTGGATCTGCCAGATCTTTCCACGTAAAGGTATCTTTCTCCTCTGTTACTGGGATGGTATTTTGAGACCACATGACTATCTTCTGCAGGGACCATGCTTTAATCATTGTTGGGTTCCTGCTGTCCAGTGTGGGGCCTGGTGTGGATTCAATGCACAGTAAAAGTTTACCGAGTGATTGACTGACTGAGATGGGATACAAGTCTCTTTCTTTCTAGTCAGATGCAATACTACAATGCATTTATTTCCCATCTTTTAAAAAGCACTTTATGCTCTATAGTGGCTGAATAGTTGAAGTGCTAAAATGTAAGCGATAAGACATGTGAAATGAAGAAGCTTTTTGCAAAAGTAACAAAATATATTGGTAACGAGAAAGTAAATTAATATAAACAAATAAGCAGTTTTTCCCAGTGGATCTAAAACACTTCACTAGGTCCTATTTTGTTAGTAATAAAGTCTAATATCTCTCCCTCCCCCAATTTAAAAATGAATTAAACCAGTGTTGAAAAAATAGTAGAGATGTGAAATTTTATACAAGGCACTCCTTGTATTGACTCTTGAAATGTGAAAATAGCACTCATAGCATAGCTTGTGAAATTCTTATCTTTTTGTTTGTGAATATGCACCCATATACATACAAAGATAATTATACATATGTATTCATACATCTGAGCTGCATATAATTATATATTATATGATTATAATTATATAGTAATTACATTAGTATTATATAATACTGATACACAACTTAATATTAACATGTAATAAGTAATTTGTAGTTTTAACATTATACACTCCTTTAAGACGATGCTATGATGTAGTGGTGTCCTGGCATTTTGGTGATTCCAAATAAACCAACTTTGCCAAATTTCGTGGTGTTTTTTTGAATATGTAAACAATATAAGTTGAATATTGTGTTAGTTAGGGATCAGTGCAGGATTCTGGTTTTTTCAAGTGGAACAGATTTACTGTAGAGAATTACAAAATTGTTGGAGGGCTAGGATTATTAAATGTTTGCATTTGTTGTCTTGCCACTGAGGCTGTGATCAGGAGTTCTGGATACCACTGGTGCCACTGGAACCACCTCTGCTGCTGCTGTACAGCTACCCCCTACCCTGATGCTGGTGGTAAGACAGAGCCCTCCACAAACACTTGCATCTGCAGGAGTTTGCTCCTCAGCTGCCCTCTGTTGCAAGAAGAATGGCCTCCATTTCTTCTGCGCTTTCGAAATATTGTGCTAACAGCTCTGGAGGGCATCTGGAACCTTGGCTGCAGAGGAGTCTGGGAAAGGTATTGTTTATACTCTTCAACCGCTGTGATCCAGTAGGAAAACATAACTGCAGGTGGAAAGAGATGCTAAGTGAAGTGTACAATAAGTAATACAGATGTCCTCTAGGTGCAAATATCTGAATAGCATTATGCCCAGTAACAAATTCTCTGGGAGCAAAGCTACACTAAAACATGTGTGATCATGTTTAAGCAAACAAATAAAAGCTTCTCATCATTTGTGAAGCAAGGAGACTTAGAAGAGACCTGGTGTATTAGTCAGGTTCTCCAGGGAAACAGAACCAACAGGATATATTTCTTTTGTATGTAAATATTATGAGATTTATTATAAAAATTGGCTCATGCAGCCATGGAGATTGGCAAGTCTGAATTTTGTTGGCAGAGGCAGCAAGTTGAGAACTCCAATGAAGGAACTCCCCAGGAGAAGGTGACTGGCTGAAGTAGAGCTAGAATTTCTTTCTGGCTGCTGAAATAATCAGTTCTTGCTTTAAGGCTGTCAACTGATTGGATGAGATGTCTCTAATTGCTGAAGGTGGTCTCCTTTGTTGATTGTAGATGTAGTCAGCCATAGATACAATCAGCCAACTAATGACTTAAATCCGTGAAATAGCCTCACAATAGCAATCAGGCCAGTGTTTGCTTGGACAAACAACTGGAGACCATAACCTAGCCAAGTTGACACATCAACTTAACCATCATATCTGGTAAGTAGGTAAAGGGAGGACGGTCCATCTCCTAATTGGATGGTGGCTGTAGTTGAGAGGAGGAATGCAGAGTTCTGTGTCCTGGGTGGGTGATGGGGAGGGAGCTAGGTGGAGTTGGGAGGTGGAAGGAGCATGTATCTCTACATCCCAAGAGGAGAAGAACCCAGGTGGTAGAACAGATCGTTTGAAAAGAAAAGGCCAGTGCTGGCCAAATAGAGACCGAGCCCGGGATTGCACAGGCACTTCTGTGTGAGTATGCATGTGTGTGCGTGCGTATATATACCCAACAGAAGGTTATTGGCATTCAGTTTGGAGGCATAAGAACTACATGTAAGAAACAATTGAAAAACATTGACATAAAAGTAGAATTTTAAACCTAGAAGGAACTTTAGAAATAATTTATCCCAATTTCCTCTCCTCACAAATGAAGAACCAATCACAAGAGGTGATGATTTTCCCAAGGTTACGTAATAGAGGCCTGGGTCAGAGGACATTTTGAACATAGAAAATCTTTGAGAGCCTGACTAACTGGCCCTGATATTAAAAAGGGAGGTGTGGGAGGTGGGCAACATGGGAATCCCGGTGGGTTCTGTGTAATATTTTGGGTAATCTAAGCACCTCTTAAAAAAAAAAAATTTATATATATATATATATATATATATAAATAACATTTTTGTAAGCAAATGCACATATATGCATATATGTTTATATATCATTTTGCAAATGTTGGTATGTATTGTGAAAATTTTGATTTTTACCCACAATAAAAAAAAAAAAGGACTATTTATTTTGACACAAATTATGATCAATGTATTATAGTGTGTTTCTACAAAAATAATAGTTAAAAAATTCTAATATGGTTATAAAAATGCAAACCAAAAGGTCTGTTTCTGAATTCTAAAAAAAACTATGTGTTGAACAAAGGTGATTTTACAAGTACAGCCATAGTACTACTAAATTTAGAGCCCTCTAGTGGTCCACATTTTCCTGAAATAAAGGCCAGAGTCTGTAATTTCACTATATTTCACTACTTCTAAGTTATATATTTTCTCCCCATATTTAAATATCTCTGCAATCAGGTGTGTCTTACAATTTTTGGCATCTTGTGTTTGATTAAAAATAATAATTGTGAGAAGGAAAGGTTACTGAAGTGGTTCCCAAAGCAGCAGTAACATGGAAATTACATAAAAGAACTTTTTTTTTTTTTTTTTTTTTTAAAGAACTTTTTTAAAACAAAGATTTTGAGGCCTATTGAATCAGGAATCATTGAACTAAATTAAGAATGTGATGATAAAATAGCGGCAATATTTATAACCTTTTTTCTGTTCTCATTTTCTGGGAAATGTTGGTTAATTCTATTTATGCTTGAAAAGATTTCTATCATCAGTCAACAGGGTATGTTGTATGTTGGTAAATTGTAAGTTTATTAATTGACTTTGTATTGCTTTTATAACAATAACATATAACAAATTGGATGAAATGAATTTTACCTCTACTGTATGTTTCTCTGGGTGTGACTGTTGTGAGATTGCTGATTTTAGTGCTCCAGGTACGTTATATTTAGAGAGAATTTTACAGTTTAGAAAGCATTTTTTGCTTATGTCATTAGATACTTATAGTAGTCTTATGAGGAAAGTACAATAGACATTATTATCCTTTTGTTACAAATGAGGCAGTAATATATTCATATTCAGTTCTCTACATAAGTATATCATGTGGACAAGGGAGTGCTATTCTACAATTTTTTTTGAGGCGAAATTCACATAATATAAAATTGACTGTTTAAAAGTGAACAATTTAGTGACATTTTACATTCACTATCTTGTGCAATCAGTACCTCTATCTAATCTTAAAATATTGAAACATTTCCATCACCCCAAAATAAAACCCTATGCCCATTAACAGTCATTCCCCATTCCTCCCAGCCCCTGGCAACCACCAATCTGTTTTTTGTTTCTATGGATTTACTTATTCTGCATGTTTCATATAACTGAAATCATATGATATATGGCCTTTTGTATCTGACTTCTTTCACTTAGTATGTTTTTGAGATTCATCCACATTTTAGCATGTTTCAGTACTTCATTCCTTTTTTTGTTGAATAATATTGCATTTTGTGGATTTGCCATGTTCTATACATTTTAAGATATTAATTATTTAAATAGCTGCTTCTTGAGCATTTTCAAGAACACTGCCATGCATTATCCTGTATGCTGCCTGGGATACAGAAATGGACAGATACATCTAATTCAGAGATTTATATAAAATTCTATAAAGATGTAAAACTGAGATGACAGGTATCTGGGTGATGATAGTCTCTGAAGCCTGCATAATATTCTTAGAAGATACCAGTTTTAACCTAGGATGAGGAGAAAGTATGGGCTTTGGGGTTCAGATAGACCTGGGCCAACACTTAGCTCCTCTTTTGGGTGTATGTGAACTTAGGCAAGTGACTATTTTTAAAATGTTATTTGGAAAACAGAGATTGTATCTACCCACAAAGATGTTTAGATTAAATGACATAATGTGCATAAAGAGACTAGAAAACTGCCTGGTTCATGGTAACTAATCAGTAAATGGTAGCCATTAATATCATTACCTTTCATGCTGAAAAAAAAGTACAAGAGATTATGAAAACCCATAGCCATAATTAATTTATACTATAAAGTGTCAGTACAACATCAACCCAAAATTGGAGATTCAGATTAATAAACAAATATCAGATGGCAGTGATAAATGATCCCTGCAGAGCGAGAGGTAGGTTAGCCATTCTTTCTTCCCACAGAGTTGCTTTGTAAGACTTAAGGTGAATTACAGAGAAACTGGAGAATGTACCGTAATTTTTTAAAATCCAGGATTCGAAGTCTTATCAGGGTGTTTCATAAAATAAATGAAACAGCAACAAAATTGAATTCTTATTTATAATGTTAAATCATTAAACTTTTGACCCCATTCCTCTTTTTCCAGTCTCTTGCAGGTTATTATCCTTTTATCTATGTTGATAATCACAGTATTTAATTTTATACTAAATAGTATCATTTGATTTATACATCTGTGTTGTTCTACATTTCCCCCAGCAGCTAAACCTATTTTCCAGTATCAGTGGTTAACTTTGCTCTCTATCACTCTAGCAGCTACTGTTTTCTTTTTTTTTTAGGTGCTTTAAAAAAAAATTATCTGCTAATAAATGGCTTTAAGAGAACTATGAAAGTTACCCATTTGCCCTTCCTTTATGTCCTTTAATTCCCTTTTCCTGGATTTCAAAGTGGTTGGTAGTTGGAAATGCTCAGCGAGGCAGGTGGATCTGAGATAACTAAGTGGAATATAGGCTGCATCTTCGGCCCCATTTTCCCTGCCTCTGCCAGTTGCTGATGGCGATGGGACAGGGATTGTGGCAAATATAGAGGAGTGTTTTCAGCTTAGGGGGTAGAGTGGGGAATATATTGTCTCTTCATGATGAAAGGAAAGCAGTTTTGGGGAAAAAGGCCTCCCCGGTGATTCTACGCCTTCTTTTTCCTCTTGGGGTTGGCCACTGACCTAGAGAAATGGGAAGGTGGAACAGGTCCCCTGTCTGCTGCTTCAGTTGTAGCTGAGCTTTGGCACCTTAGGTGGCAGGCAGTGTTTCCTATGTTTTATTTTTTTTGTGATAGGGAAACCCAGCTAGTTGCCCGGTACTCTGATAAGCCATAGTGAGAATTTAGATTCTGACATTTTACCTACTTTTACTCACACTTAGCAGTGTGTTTGGACTTCTATATATTTTTTATTTAATGTTACCTTTAGTACTTTGAGATGATTATAACCAAAATACTGTAGCATTTAATAAATTCAGATGGAAAGCTCAAACACTCATTCAAAACCAGGTTTCTGGCAAATCCAGCTGCCTTTGTGTCTAGAATTCTTTTTTCAATGTTCCATTAGTAAACTTCAGAAACTCTATGACAAATCTTGCCTCTTAATTTCTTGATGGCAAAGGGGGGGTGGGGCAAGAGCAGTTCTCAGTTGTCAGTGATGTTCCCTAGTTACTGTTTGCATTCACTTTTCCACCTGCCCAGACCCAACAAGGACCCTATAAAGGGAAGTAACACATTACTTACCTAAGCCCAGGGAACTGTGATAAACTTCAGGAAGTAAACAGAGCAGTGATACATGTAGCAGTTTATGTGCACTGGTGCTTTTCATCAGGCTAAGTGGTGATACTATTTTTAGCATAGAATAGAGTACAGAGAAGAGCACTCGGTGGGGGCAGTATAGGGGTCTGAATTATTTTCTGTTTTTCTCCCCTGTCACTTGTCACCCTCTTTTCTTTAGATTCCTTCCCCTTCAGCTAAATCTGTTACACTTAAATTTAAATGTCAGTTTTAGATTTCATTCCAGAATCTAAGTGATTTTAGGTTTGTCTTCTATTTTGTGATATCCATAGCATTGCTCTTATTTTATTATCATTGATCATTAGGATCCTAATAATAACAGTAATAATAACTCCAATGACTAACATTTATTGAGTACTGATTATGTGGTGAAGACTACCTTAATTATATTTAGTTATAAAATTATACTGTATCATAGATTTTGCTATTAGCCCTATTTCACAGATGAGGAAACAGGTTATTTCTTAATTTTTAAAAAATTTTGTACATTAAATAATTGAAAATATAAACAATTAAAAACTAAAAAGTAAACACAGATGAATAAATATATACATTTCTCAATTAAATGTAATGGATACATATAAAATTTTTTTTTTGAATTAAACAATATGTTACACAATATATTTGGTCCATAGTAATGCATTCATACAGTATTTGTCTTTTTGTGTCTGGCTTGCTTTGCTCAACATAATGTCCTCCAGGTTCATCCACGTTGTCATATGCTTTACGACTTCATTTCTTCTTACAGCTGCATAATATTCCATCATGTGAATAGACCAGAGTTTGTTTATCCATTCGTCTATTGATGGACACCTGGGTTGTTTCCAACTTTTGGCAATGGTGAATAATGTTGCTATGAACATCAATGTGCAGATGTCTGTTCGTGTCACTGCTCTCAGTTCTTCTGGGTATATACCCAGTAGTGGTATTGCAGGGTCACGTGGCAAGTCTATATTCAACTTCTTTAGGAACTGCCAAACAGTCCTCCATAGTGGCTGTACCATTCTGCATTCCCACCAACAGTGAAGAAGTGTTCCTATCTCTCCACATCCTTTCCAACACTTGTAGTTCTCTGTCTTTTTAATAGTGGCCATTCTGATAGGTGTGAAATGATATCTCATTGTAGTTTTGATTTGCATTTGCCTAATCATGAGTCATGTTGAGCATTTCTTCATGTGTTTTTTTTTGCCATTTGTATTTCTTCTTTGGAGAAATGTCTATCCAAGTCTTTTGCCCATTTTTTAATTGGGTCGTTTGTCTTTTTATTGTTGAGTTGTAACATCACTTTATATATCCTGGATATTAAACCTTTATCAAATATGTGATTTCCAAATATTTTTTCCCATTGAGTTGGCTGCCTTTTCACCCTTCTGACAAAGTCCTGTGAGGTGCAAAAGTGTTTAATTTTGAGGAGGTCCCATTTATCTATTTTTTCTTTTGTTGCATGTGCATTGGGTGTAAGGTCTAAGAAACTACCACCTACTACAAGGTCGTGAAGATGTTTCCCTACATTTTCTTCCAGTAGTTTTATGGTCCTGGCTTTTATATCAAGATCTTTGATCCATTTTGAGTTGTTTCTTGTATAGGGGGTGAGATAGGGGTCCTCTTTCATTGTTTTGGTTATAGATATCCAATTCTCCCAACACTATTTGTTGAAGAGACTGTTTTATCCCATCAGCGTGGGCTTGGTAGATTTGTCAAAAACCAGTTGACTGTATAGGTGAGGGTATATTTCTGGGTTCTCAATTCTATTCCACTGATCAATGTATCTATCTTTATGCCAGTACCATGCTGTTTTTGACCATTGTAGCTTTGTAATATGTTTCAAGATCAGGCAGTGAAATTCCTCCCACGTCGCTCTTCTTTTTTAGAATGCTTTTGGCTATTTGAGTGCACTTACCTTCCAGATGAATTTGGTAATTGCCTTCTCTAATTCTGTAAAGTAAGCTGTTGGGATTTTGATTGGTGTTGCATTGAATCTATAAATCAGTTTGGGCAAAATTGACTTCTTCACGATATTTATTCTTCCAATCCATGAACACGGAATGTCTTTCCATTTGTTTAGGTATTTTAAAATTTCCTTTAGGATTGTTTTGTAGTTTTCTGCATATAAGTCCTGAACTTCTTTGGTTAAATTAACTCCTAGGTATTTGAGTCTTATTGTTGTATTGAAAATGGAATTTCCCCCCTGATTTCCTCCTCAGGTTGTTCAGTACTAGTGAACAAAAACATTGCTGAGTTTTTGCGTGTTGATCTTGTATCCTGTCACTTTGCTGAACTCATTTATTAGTTCAAGTAGCTTTGTTGTGGATACTTCAGGATTTTCTAAATACAGGATCATGTCATCTGCAAACAGTGAGAGTTTTACTTCCTCTTTTCCTATTTGGATGCCTTTAATTTTTTTGTCTTGTCTAATTGCCCTAGCTATAACATCTAGTACAATATTGAATAACAGTGGTGACAGTGGGCATCCTTGCCTTGTTCCTGATCTTAGAGGGAAAGCTTTCAACCTTTCCCCATTGAGTATGAGGTTGGCTGTGGGTTTTTCATATATGCCTTTTATCATATTGAGGAATTTCCCTTTTATTCCGATCTTTTGAGGTGTTTTTATAAAAAAAGATGCTAGATTTTGTCGAATGCCTTTTCTGCATCTATTGAGACGATCATGTGTTTTTTTTCCCCTCAATTTGTTAAGGTCGTGTATTACATTGATTGATTTTCTTAGGTTGAACCAGCCTTGCATACCAGGAATAAATCCCACTTGGTCGTGATGTATAAGTCTTTTGATATGCTGTTGGATTCGATTTGCAAGTATTTTGTTGAGAATTTTTGCACTATGTTCATTAGAGAGATTGGTCTGTAATTTTCTTTTCTTGTAGAATCTTTGGTATTAGGGTGATGTTGGCTTCATAAAATGTGTTGGGTAATTTTCCTTCCTCTTCAATTTTTTGGAAGAGTTTAAACAGGATTGGTTTTAATTTTTTTCAAAATGCTTGGTAGAATTCACCTGTGAAGCCATCTGGTCCTGGACTTTTCTTTGCTGGGAGATTTTTGATGACGGATTCAATCTCCTTAAATGTGCTTGGTTTGTTAAGTTCTTGTATTTTTTGTAGTGTCACTGTAGGTTGGTTGTGCATTTCTAGAAATTTGTCCATTTCATCTAGGTTGTCTAGTTTGTTGGCATGTAGTTTCTCATAATATCCTCTTATGATTCTTTTTATTTCTATGAGGTCATTTGTAACTTCCCCCTTTTCATTTCTGATTGTATTTATTTGCATCTTCTCTCTTTTTCTTTGTTAGTCTAGTGAGGGGTTTGTCAATTTTATTGATCTTCTCAAAGAACCAGCTTTGGTTTTGTAGATTTTCTCTATTGTTTTTCTGTTCTCATTTTCATTTATTTCTGCTCTAATCTTTATTATTTCTTTCCTTCTGCTTGCTTTGGGATTGGTTGCTGTTCTTTTTCTAGTTTCTCTAGTTGTTCAGTTAAATCTTTGAGTTTAGCTCATTCTTGTTTTTTAATATAGAAATTTAGGGCTATAAATTTCCCTCTCAAGACTGCCTTCATTGTATCCCATAAGTTTTGATGTGTTGTGTTCTCATTTTCATTTGTCTCAATATATTTACTGATTTCACTTGCAATTTCTTCATTGACCCACTGATTATTTAGGAGTATGTTGTTCAGTCTCCACATATTCGTGAATTTACTTTTTTCCTTTCTGTTATTGATTTCTAATTTCATTCCATTATGATCTGAGAAGGTGCTTTGTATAATTTCAATCTTTTTATATTTATTGAGAGCTGTATTGTGACCTAACATGTGGTCTATCCTGGAGAAAGATCCATGGGCACTTGTTAAGAATGTATAACCCGCTGAGGTTGGATGCAGTGTTCTGTATATGTGTGTTAGGTCTAACTTGTTTATCATATTGTTCAAGTTCTCTGTTTCCTTGTTGATCTTCTGTCTTGTTGTTCTATCTAATGATGTGAAAGGTGTGTTGAAGTCTCCAACGATTATTGTAGAAATGTCTATTTTTCCCTTCAGTTTTGCCAGATTTTGTCTCACATATTTTGGGGCACCCAGATTAGGTGCGTAGACACTTATGACTGTTTTATCTTCCTGGAGGATCGTCCCTTTTATTAATATATATAATGGTCTTCTGTATCTCTTATCACTTTTTTGCATTTAAAGTCTGTTTTGTCTGATATTAGTATAGCTACTCCTGCTCTTTTCTGTTTACTATTCGCGTGGAGTATCTTTTTCCAACCTTTTACTTTCAGCCGGTTTGTATCCCTGGGTCTGAGGTGACTTTCTTGTAAGCAGCATATGGATGGCTCATGTTTTTTTTTCCTGTCAGCCTGTATCTTTTGATTGGGGAATTTAATCCATTCACATTCAATGATATTACTGAAAATGCACTATTTATTTCCTCCATTTTATTCTTTGGTTTTCATATGTCATCTTGTCTTTGTCTCTCTTTTTACTCTTTTGATTATCCTTTCTGCTTTTCTTTCTTCTACACTCTCCTCCAAGCCTTTCTCGCCTGTCTTTTTCTTTCAGGTTCTAAGGCTTCCTTTAATATTTCCTGCAAAGGTGGATTCTTTTTTGCAAACTCTCTTAGTTTCTGTTTGTTTGTGAATACTTTATACTCACCTTCATATTTGAAGGATAGTTTTGCTGGATAAAGAATTCTCGGCTGGCAGTTTTTCTCTTTCAGTTTCCTAATTGTATCATACCACTGTCTTCTCGCCTCCATGGTTTCTGAAGAGAAATCTACACTAAGTCTTACTGGACATCCCTTGTATGTGATCGTTTGCTTCTCTGTTGCTGCTCTGAGAAATTTCTCTTTATCTTTTGATATTTGACATTCTGAGTAGTGTGTGTCTTGGCGTAGGTCTATTTGGATTTATTCTGATTGGAGTACAGTGTGCTTCTTGGACATGTAAGTTCATTTCTTTTTGAGAGTTGGGAAATTTTCAGCTATTATTTCCTCAAATACTCTTTCTGCCCCTTTTCCCTTCTCTTCCCCTTCTGGAACTCCCATGACACGTATGTTGTTGCGTTTTGTGTTGTCATTCAACTCTCTGAGCCCCTGCTCAATTTTTTCCATTATTTTCTCTCTTCAATTTTAGCTGCTCTGTCTTCTGTATCCCTTATTCTTTCTTCTATCATTGGAGTCTGCTGTTGTATGCCTCAAATGTGTTTTTGATCTCACCCATTGTGTCTTTCATTCCCATGAACTCCGTCACTTTTCTGTTCAGGATTTCAAATTCTTTTTTGTGTTCGCTCAATGTCTTCTTGATGTCATTTATCTCTGTAACAATATTGTCTTTCAGCTCATTAATTTGATTTTGGAAATTTGTGTTCACCTCACTGATTAGTTTTCTCAAATTCTGCATCTCTTCTGTAACTTTGCTGTATTCCTTTTCTTGGGCCATGTCTTCTATTTTCTTAGTATGGCTTATAATTTTTTGCTGGTGTTTAGGTATCTGCTTAGGATGTAGTTTACTCAGATGCTCAATATCTTTCTCTTTTATAGGGATTTAGTGGCAGGAGGCTGTGAGTTACCACAGTTCTTTGATTTTTGGCTCGACCTGGATTGTTAGGATTGTCCTGCTGGTTGCTCAAAACTGGGCACTGGACCCAGTAATTGGTTGTAGAGTCACTTCCTAGGGCCTTGGGCAGGGAGACTAGAGAGGCCAGGAAAAGCCTTTTGTACTTATTTTTAATTTTCTTATGTGCACTTCCTTGGTCTGCCTAGAGATCGCGCTCTTTGGCAGCTCTCAGTTCAGTGCCTGGTCAGAGTGTATTTGTTGTGATACAGACCAGATCAATGTGATAGAGCTTCCTGTCTGGGGCCTAAGAGCCTTGTAATTCAAACTTTCTGAGACAGTTCTTCAGTCTTCTCTGGCAGCCCCCTCCCTTTTCCCAGCTAGGAAATGTTTCCACTCCCCTCTGAGTCCTCAATAATCAGTCCCTGTTAGTAGAGGAGGTGATTGGGAGGTTTGTGTGTCTTTAGCCCGTTGAAGGCTCTAAGGCAAACAATGGTGCAGCCCCACCCTGCCTGGTAGTGCTCTTGGGACAGGGCAGACCAAATCTGTGAGTCTAAAGCTGAGTCAGCCCCAGATTCTCTCTCCCCTCTCCTGTGGAGTCCTCAACAATTAGTCTAGGCTAGAAGAGAGGGAGATTGCAAGGGTTGGATTTCTCCAGTCCTTCGTAGGCTCCCAGGGCAAACCACCATGTGGTCCCTCCTGGCCTGGAAGGGTCCATGGGGCTCCGCATCCCAAATTTGCGGGTCAGAACCTGAGTCAGCCTTAGGCTATGTCCCCCTCTCTCCCCTTTCCTGGAGTGGTAGATCCCTGGAGCCCCCTTTGTCTGTAGTGGCATGCCCAGAGGCTAGAGAATTTTAAAGAGTGTGGGGGAGGGTGCCAGCAGCAGCAGCAGTGGCTGCTGGTTCCAACTCACAGTTCTGTCGTGGCGATTTCCCTGTTTTGTCCCTCTCTCCTCTGGGTGTTGTGCAGCCTTTACCTGCTGCCCTAAATCCTAGAAGATCTTTTTTGGGGCTGTTTCAGCCTGTCCTCTAGCTATTTTTCTGGAAAAGAGATTCTGTGTCTTACTAGTCTGCCATCTTCCCGGAAGTCCCGAAACTCAGGTTTTGAGAGGCTAAATTTAAAAGTCAAAAACAGACTAAATACCCCTTCTTCCTCTTTGCTACCTGACTTTCTGTTTGTAGGTTGCACTATATGATTGAGTAAGTACAATAAATGTATTTACATAGTGTATATTATGTTCACAAATTGCCTAAATAGTTTTTGAAACTATTTCTAAAAATGGAAATTATGACTAATCATTATTAATTAAGCATATTTAGCTAAGTTTATTTCAACACGCTAACAACATAAATATTGAATATGGATACACCATATAGTTAGATACAAAGATGTGTAAGAGAGTCTAGTTTGTTATCTTATGGGTGAGACAGACATGTATACAATTAAGCTGTAATATAGATCAGATTGTGATGGCTATTATAACTCGGAAAAAAACTGCAATGGGAGCAAAAAGAATAAGATTACTTTTTTACTGGTGAAATCGAGGAAGAGTGTATAGTTGTCATTCTGATTCTGGATTTAACCACACCCGTTAAAGCTTGTAATTTAAAAATAGTTCAAATTGTTATGACTACATACTTTTCCAAGAAAGTAAGTGTAGAATGCTATCTATATAAGTGGCACATAGATCTTTTTAGGTTATGATATATAGGAAATCATTTTTACACTTCCTATAAGTACTAAAAATACAAAGCTTGTAAGGTACCCATGATGGGGGGGGAAGGAGAAGAGAATATTTTTGAATCTTTTCTATTTTATGGTTGTAGTTTCTCAATTTTATTTATTTATTTATTTTAAGAGGTACTGGGGATTGAACCCAGGACCTCATATGTGGGAAGCAGCTGCTCAACCACTGAGCTACAACCGTTCCCTGATGAGAGTTTTTTTTCCCCCCTTTGTTTGTTTTGTTTTTAGGAGGTACTGGGGATCAATCCCAGAATCTTGTTCATGGGAAGCAGGCATTCAACCACTTGAGCTACATCTGTTCCCCCTCAATTTTATTTTTGAAATTGATTAGATTGCATTTTTGAATAGTAGACACATAAGAATTAGGATAATTTATGATAATTTATAATAATTTATAATAATTTGTGATTTCTTCTGGCGTGAACTTGATGCCTACTCATGAAAATATGAACACTCTGAAAATAGATAGCTGCTATGCATTTTGAATATTGTAGAGACAAAGCTACAATTTTATATGTATGAAAGGCATGAGTCATCATCCATTGACAGGCACTGGGTTGTTTCCATGTTTTGGCTATTGTGAATAATGTTGCTATGAACAATGGTGAACAAGTATATCTTTGAGTCTCTGTTTTCAGTTCTTTTAGGAATATACCTAGGGGTGGAATTAGTGGGTAATATGGTAGTTCTATCTTTAACTTTTTGAGCAACTGCCAAAATTTCCACAGCAGCTATGCCACTTTATGGTCCCACCAGCCAAGCACAAGGATTTGAATTTTCCACCTCCCCATCAACATTTCCTTTCCCTTTTTTCCCCCAACAGCCATCCTAGTAGCTGTGAAGTGCTATCTCACTGTGGTTTTGATTTGCATTTCCTTAATGACCATCGATGAACATCTTTTCTTGCGTTCTCATTAGCGTTATTTATTATTTGAAGTTTCTAATAGTTACTAGGAAAATCTAATTAAGGGAATCTGTACAACTTTAAGAGGGAAGCTTGCCTATGAGAATTCAAAAGGTACAACTTTTTCCTTGAAAGATCAGTTCACCATCATTTTAATTATTGGCTATTCCAGAGTGATGAAAAGTACATGGTGCAACAGCAGATTGTAATGTGATGGCAGAACCTGCAGAATTCCTTTGTTTGCCATATTTGTTTTGCTTTTTTGAATTATCTTCCAGGCTAGGAACATTTTCCTTAAATTGTAATCATTGCAAGTATATTTTCCCTAAATTTCTTTGATTTTAAAAATAGGTTTATTAATAATTTCAACCACAATTCTACTCTTTTAGGCAACCCTTTAACAGCAATCCAAAAGAGTTAATGTATCTTCAGGTAGATCACAGTGAGTAGCAATAACTTCTCAATGGGGAGGCCAGGTGACTTAACAGCCTTCTCAATTTTATAGAAGAATTAGTTAGCTATTGTATGAGAATTTATCTTTTGGAGAATTGCCTACCTTTTTTTTTTTTTTATTTTTTATTTGTTTGTTGCCTGCCTTTTAAACATAGCAGCTACTTTTTAGTGTATCACATTTAAAAAGTTATATTATATTAGTGTTTTGTGAAGGAGCTAGAAATAATGCCACATTTTTTATTGTCTATATGAGAATATCACTTCAGGGGATTTACACCAAGGGAAATAATTTACCTACTAGCTGGACCCAGTTAGCATCTGTACTGTAGTCAGAGTTTTGAAAACTATTCTCAAATAATTTCAGATTACAGGAACATAGAACAGTACAAAAACTCTCATACTCCTCTGGTCAGATTTCACTTTTATTAACATTTCTGCCAAATTTGCCTTCTAATTCTCTCTCTCTCTCCACTTCCACATCTTATTATAACCTTTTTGAACTATTTGAGAGTAAGTTGTAGATATGATGCCCCATTATAGCCTTAATACTTATATGTGTTCTGCCTAAAAACAAGGACACTGCTATATATATATATATCACAAGTCAAATGGTTAATAGGAAATCAGGAAATTAATATTGATCTGTTATTACCACCTAATCCACAGATCCCATTCAAATTTCACCAGTGATCTCTAGCACCCTTGATTTTTTTCAAACAATTTATTGAAGTATATCATTCATACATGAACATACATGAACTATAAGTATTCAGTAAACATTGTGAACTTACAAAACAAACATGCACAAAATCCTACAGGGCTCCCACACATCACCCCCCACCCCACAAACACCCTGCAATGTTGTGAAACACTTGTTAACAAATCATGAAAGAGCATCATCAAAGTATTACTACTAACTGTAGTTGGTATCTTCCTCCCCTATACATTTTTTAAGGATTTATTTATTTTTATCCATTTTTACACCCCTCCCCCCCATTTTTGCTGTTTCTTTGTCCATTCACTGGGCAACTCTCTGTGTCTGTTTCCTGCCCTCTTTTCTCATCCTTCTCCTTTCTTCACTGGGTTTCCATCCTCGGAATCTCCAATGTGGGAGAGAGGAGTCCTACCGCGTACACCACCTTGGTTCCTGCCTTTTCGGTGCGTCTCATCTTGGCTCTCCCATGTGTCAGTCTCCTGTTACGTCATCATCTTGCGGCGTGGCGCGTGGGGCCTGATGGTCACCTGATGGTCACCTGCACACGGGGCCTGGTGGTGCACCATGCACGAGGCCTGGCAGCGCACCCAATCGTGGGGCCTGGCAATGCACCCGCACGTGGGGCCTGGCTGTAGTACCCTTTATAAGTCTTGGATATACCTCCAGCCCATGTGTTTGTTATGTCTCTCTAGTCTCTTTCAATTACAAATAGTTCTTTAGTCTTTTCTTCCCTTTCAAAACCTTAAATTGTTCAAGAGCAAGAGTTACTTTTTGAAGAGGTCTGTTACTTTGTAGAATGCCCCTTGATTTGGGGTTACTGATGTTTCCTCATGATAAGATTCAGATTACATATTTTTAGGGCAGAATTAGCACATTGTAACTGAAGGCACAAGATGTTGATTTGTCCCAGAAATAATTATGCTAACTTTTATCACTTGGTTAAGATGATGTCTGCCAGGTTTCTCCACTGTAAAGCTAATAAGAATTTTGTATTTATCAATAATAATAAGTATTTTATAGGAAAATACTTTATGATTATGTAATGATCCTGTTTCTCATCAAACTTTTACCTACTAGCACCCATTGATGATTCTTGCCTAAATCCATTATTACTTTTATGGCTGAGAAATGGTAACTTTCAAATACATTCCTTCTTCATGCACTAATTGGCATTCTATATAATGTAGAGTGTTCCCTTTTGATTTATTTATTTATTCATTCATCCATTTATGTATGTCACTGTGCATTCATCAATTCCTGTTTTGGTCAATTGGATATTATAATTTGTTACTACTCTTATTATGGTCAGATTGTCCCAGATTTAGCCAATGGAAACTTCTTTACACTGACTCCTCCTGTCTTTTTGACATCCTCACATCATTCTTATAGCAATTCCTTATTTTCTGGCACAAAAACATATTCTAGACACATTTTATCCTGATCCTGCCACAGCCTGAGAATCTAGACATTTCTTCAAGGAGCCTCAGATTCTTTTATTGCAGAATGGTATTTAGAAACCAAAATCTGAACACTGTGTGCTCGTTGTTGCTGGGGTGGCCTAGGTTCTAGGATCTGTCTGCAGACAGACTTATGACAAATGCATGTTTATACATAAACATTAATTTATATCTGTTTCTCTTCCTATATATTTCTCTTTTATCTTAAAAGCCATGAGTTTTTAATATGTTAAACTTATCTATTTATACTAGAAACTACACATTCATGTCAGTACTTCTAATTCCAATCCAACAATACAGTTCACTCTGGACTCCTCATTTTAATTTGTTACTTCCTGTTGTATCAGTAAGAATCCTGGCAGCCTCTCATCATACTCAATACATTTACTTATTTGCTAAATCTTCTGGTAAGTAACAAATCTCTTGATTAAGCAGGCTGCCTTCTTAGCCTCTACCATGTGGTCCCTGATCACATACAATGTCTCCTTGGTTTCAACCAGACCAGCCAAACTTCAGTCCCAGTCCCACCAAACATGTTAGTTATTCCAGCAAAATAGAGGGTCATCCTCACAACTTTATTTAGATGTGCAAATGCATGTGGAATAATTTATTATCGCTATTTTCTCTGGCATGTTCAAACTAGCTGCATTGTGTTACTTTATTTAATCTCACATTTTAAAAGTAAGCAAGAACAACAATCTGATGTCCTTGTGATTGAGTTTAATGCTTGTCTTAGCATTTAATATGTAAAGCTTATAAAGGTCAAATTAGAAACCTCTGTTATGGAGTTAATTATTAATGGAAATCTTTGGAGTTATTGTGAAGAAATCTCATTATCTTCCTTTTCAAAAATGTTCTGAATAGATCATTGATATCAGTGTTTTTTTCTTTCAGTTGTTGTAATAATGTATGTTTTAACTGAAAATTTTCTCCCTACCTTCTCAAAATTGGCAAATATATAATACCTACAAATAATGAAAACAGCATTTTTTAGGTGTGTGAAATTCTCTGAAATTTTTATTTGCAAATTAAAAATATGCAGCTAGGGAAGCGGCTGTGGCTCAATCAGTAGGGCTCCCGTTTACCATATGGGAGGCCCCGGGTTCGGTTCCCAGGGCCTCCTGGTGAAGGCAAGCCCGCCCGCGCGGCGTGGTTAGCTGACCCAGCGAGCACAAGCAGCAAGAGGGGGATAAATGAATAAATAAATAAAATCTTTAAAAAACAACAACAACAACAACAACAACAACAACAACAACAACAAAATGGGTTAGAGTTTCTCATTTCTCCCCAGTCCAAATTTACCTCCCTTAGAGTGCAAGCAGAGTGCAAGCAGAGTGCTGGTGACCCCACCTACTTTATGATCCCCAACACTCCTCTCAGCCCCACCCATGATGTTTCATTCCTCTGGGCAGTTGTTGATAATTCCCAACTGTGTGGGGACATTACTGTTTTGTCTGTTTAGGGCTTTAGTGGGTTTTAGAAGGCCTCCTATCTCAGAATGTGTGGTGTTGGTCAAATTTCAGTCATGGCCCCTGGTGTCATAGAACCGCAGAACCGCACCTGGGGCTTGCACCAAGGATGGTCAGACCAGATGGAGCTCTTCCTGGATATCTCACACTTGAACTGGTCCTCTTCAGTCACAGAGTTGGAAGGGTGCTTCTGCAGCCAAGAGGGAATGTTGCCAAACCACGGGGAGCTGTGAGACAGAGGAGAGTCCCTAGTTGTTTGTAAAAACAGTTCCACACTGGCCCTTCCTGGTTACATAAGGAAAATGAATTCCCTTTATTTTCTTAAGCTAGTTTGCATTGGGTTTCTGTCACTTTTCATCAAAGAGTCCAGACTTTGCTAGGTACCTTTCTCCTCTTTCCCACTACAGTTGGCTTCCAGGCTTAGTTTAAGCAACCTCATTTCTTCTAAAAAGTCCATTCTTACCCTTAGACTAGACTGAGACACCTCTCTCTTAATTCTTCTCAGTACTTCTATCTTAGTACTTAACACATTATGTTGAAATTATAATGTGCATAAATCTATATCTCCTGCTATATATTCTTCTCCTAGGTCTGAATCCTCAGTACAAGCCCACATTCAGTAGATGCTCAGTAAATGTTTATATCACTGAATAACAAAGCAAGGGCTTGCCTACTTTTCTGAACTACATGCAAATAAATAGTTCCTTAGTAAAGGTTTTTGGTGAGAAGTATGCAACATAAAATCCCTTTTAATTATTTTTAGCATTACAGGAGTGACCTAATTCTGGTCATTAGACTAATGAGTGATCATTTTAGAAAATTTAGCAAACAAAGGAAAAAAGTTTCCTGTAATCTTACCACTCATATGCTTGATAGACTTAAGACATATGTTTCCTCAGAGTTCTCAAGAATGAAAAGGTACATAGAAACAAAGCTAAAATCTGGATTGCTCATAATAATAATTTGTACATTTATTACTAGTTTCTTCAAATAACTAGAAAATATGTTACAACTTCTAGATGATATTCTGTAATTGATTATTTGAAGTTATTTAGTAAAGCTGTTGTCAAGTCTGTTGGCAGCCTTGTCTCCCTATTATTCTCTCAGGGACACCTCTAGAAACAGTCTGAGCTTGCCGCATGTGTTTATTTGCCAGGGTCCCCTCCCCGGGAGCAGAGATTGAATCCAGCTCATTTAAAGCCACATGGATCTGGTTCACCTTGTCTTTGGGAATCAGCAATGATTTTCTTGGTTACAGTGGAAGGGTTGTGGGTGCAGTAGTGTGGGAAGGCAAGTGTGAGCACACATACTTGGGGATAGAGCCACCGTGACCAGTCATATTAAAGGAGGGGGTGGGTGGAGACAGAGTGAGGTGCTATGTATGCCAAAGGAGCTCTCATTGCACATGCAAAAACCTTAGGGAGCAAGTGTTTATATCTAGAGAAATCAAATGGGGAATAAAAGAAGGGAGAGTCAAAACAGAAACAGCCATCTGCACTTTATAATAAACATTTGTTAGGTTGTGATTTCTCCATCTGTTCTCTGACTAGCCTGGTGTAAAGCAACAACACTTGAAAAGAGAAGCCCTTGTAAAGTCCTCTTTCCCAATTATGTCATTTTCTCATTCTGCTTTACAAATACAAGTAGTGACCCTTTGATTATGTTTGGAAAGAAGATGGAGGCTATTAAGAAAGAAAAGAGATTTTGGAGTGCATGCTTCAATGGGTGAGAGGGCTTTGTGGACAGTTTTGAAATATAGCCTATTTAATTTAGAATTCACATAAATACCATTTGTTTCACTTTCAAGAAATGAGACATTGCTCACTAAACTCCATTTCTCAGAATGTGAAATTGCCAACCTTTAAAGTGTGTTTCACAGCGAGAAAGGAATAACTTCCAGCATAAAGCCTGCAATTTTCATCATCTCTCTATTCAGGAGTGATTACATGGTAAATGTATGGTGATATATAGCTTCAGAAATTGTGAGAATATATATTTTTTAAGATTTATTTTTATTTACTTATTTCTCCCCACCTCCTTGTTGTTTGCACTTGCTCTGTCTGTTCGTCTTCCTTGTTTCTTTTGGAGGCATCAGGAACTGAACCTGGGACCCCTGATGTGGGAAGGAGGCGCCTTATTGCTTGAGCCAGCTCTGTTCTCTGCTTTGTTGTGTCTCTCATTATGTTTTTCTTCTTGTGTCTCCTGTTGTGTCTTCCTGTTTCATTAGCTTGCCGTGCCTGCCCGTGGCATCAGCTCGCTGTCTTACTCTTCTTCTTTAGGAGGCACCGGGAACCTCCATTCCCTGCTTTGTGTCGCTCATTATGTTTTTCTTCTTGTGTCTCTTGTTGAGTTATCTTGTTATGTCAAGTTGCCATGCCTGCCAGTGGTGCCAGCTCGGTGTCTTCTTTAGGAGGCACCGGGAACTGAGCCAGGGACCTTCCATGTGGTAGGTGGGAGCCCAATCACTTGAGCCACATCCACTTCCCTAGAGAATATTTTATATAAACCTGGATTCGGAACTGTCAGATGTATTTGCCATGATTTCTTTTTCATGTTCATCAGCCTGCTTGCTGTAGTAGAAAATAAATTTTCCTGCTTAACCCTTCTCTGGTGATTTAGAGTGAAGTTTCTTTATTTTGCTTCTTTTATTCCAGAAGGATATTTTTTGGAATACTTTATTAATAGTTTATAGAATTAATCTAAAAATCTATTCATTCTGTTCAGGTTCTTCAGGACTACTCTATGCTCTGAAAGTAAAATGAATTCTCAGATAGGTTTTCTAAGTTCCTCTTTTTATCTCTCTGCCTTAAAGGTTTTTTTTTGTTGTTGTTGTTGTTATTATTGTTCATTAGTAATGAGTAATTTCAGATTTTTTCAATTTTCTTATTTTTCTTCTTAAAACATGTAATTTGTCATAGGGACATGTCTGTTTGTCCATCCCCCCCCTTCCCTTTCCTTCCTTTGTTTCTTTTCTCCCTCCTCCCTTCCTCTCTTCCTTTTGTAGCAGTTTTATATACATAATTTAAAAACTATTTTGGGACCATTAAATTAAATGCTTTTTACTTTATTTCATCAAGGATTTGTTTTTTGAGGAAAAATTATATAGATGGTTTTATCTGACAAAAACTTAAATACCCTGGCATGAAGTCCTGGAGAATAGTATCACATCTGTCAAGCCCTGAAGCTTTAGGTGTGCAAAATTGGATGGGAAGATCCTAAAAGCCCTTGGTCAAACTTGTATCACTTTTTAAAAAGATTTAATTTATTTATCCCCCCCCCCCTTGTTGTTTGAGGTCACTGTCTGCTCTCTGTGTCCATTTGCTGTGTGCAAATGTCTCCTTATCTTCTCTCTAGGAGGCACTGGGAACCAAACCTGGGACCTTCCATGTGGGAGAGTGGCGCTCAATCACTCGAGCCACCTGAGCTCCCTGGTTTGTTGTGTCTTTCATTGCCTTTCCTCTTTGTCTCTTTGTTGCATCATATTGTTGCGTCAGCTCGCAGTGCCAGCCGATCGTGCCAGCTTGCCTTCTCCAGGAGGCACTGGGAACTGAACCCAGGACCTCCTATGTGGTAGGTGAGAGCCCAATCACTTGAGCCACATCCGCTTCCCCACTTTGTTTTATAAGGCCACCCCAGAAGTTCTGTTCCATATTAGGACTTCAGATTTACTGGTTGAACTGTGGAACTGGACTCTTTCTTGTGATTAGATCAAACTAAGGTTTATTTTCGTGATGGAGATTATGATTAAGTTTGTTCTGCCTTCTCTAGACTGTTGGTTTCTATATTGACTTACTTTTGTAGGGTCACACATTCATAAACACTTAACTTTCTCTGCTGTTTTCTGAAAGGGAAAATGATCAAGCATAAGGATGTCATGGATATGAAATATTAGTGATAAAGAACTTGTAAATGTCAAATATAAAAATGACATAATTTTGATCATGATGCTTTACTTCTCCATGGATCCTTTTTGTGATGTGGTGTTCCTGAATATCTCTGCACTTGTCTTGTATTTGGGCACTTCTCATAATTTTCTATAGAGATGGACATGGGATAACAATTTAGTACTTAAGCAGTAATCATTAAAATTGGAGTATTTCTGCTTGACAGTCTTTCTTAATTTTGTTTTAAATTTAGGAGAAAATCACAGTAGTAGCAAATGTATTTGGAAATTGTTTTTAAATTACTTTCATATAAATCATCTCATTTGAATCTTACACTGTCCTGTTAGGTATAGTCAGTACAAATGTCTTTGTCTCAATTTTACTGATGTGAAAATAAGCTTTTATCTGATAGTTAAGTTTCACAGTAGCTTTAATTGTACAATTGGGATTTGAACACAGGATCCTTGGCTTGATAATTTTTTCCAATAAATAATGTTCCCTCTACAATAGAGACTATTAATTTTACAGAAGGATATTGAACTTTATAATAAATTGCCACATAGGCTTTTTTAATGATCAGTTTCCACAGACATTGATAATTTGACTTGATTTACCGATGTTTGATTAAAAGGAAGCTATAGTCACATTTACGTTGGAGTTGTAGAAAACAGTATTGCTGGAATCATCACTTTCCTACGCCACTCTTGGGGCATGTAGTGAACATGTGTTCCCTTTGCAATGTAGCACCTTCCCACTCAGTCTGGCTCTTTGAGGTTGTTGCCTAATGAAAGTGGCGAACAGGAGAGAATGGTCCAAAGTTGGTGATGCAGGATGGTAGGGTTCTGGTGTGGTATCTGTAATTGCCTTTTTCTTTAGGATTTCATTGTTCCTCTTTCAAAGGAATGTCCCTAAAATCTGTCCCTTAACCACTTGACTCATTCATTTATTTGATACCTTTAAAAAGCATTTAAATTTTTATTTGAGACATCTTCCCATCTATTTAATAATATCTCTTAGGTTTGCTGATACGGAACTTGACTTTCTCAGTTTTTTTTTTTTTTATTTATTTTTTATTTTTTTTATGTGATAATCTTCTCTTGAGGCCATCCTTTCCAGTTAACAAATAGTTCCCTTTCAGGGTATGCTAAGAAAATAATTAATATATTCTGTTTCTCAAAATACTATTAGATTTCTCTTAATTAAAACTTGTAGCTATGAATATCATATATATGTTTATTAGAGCCTTCTTGAAGTCACATAATACCTCAGTTTTGAGAGATGAATTTTTAAGTCATCAGACAGGTAATTTATAAAAAAGTAGTACTTAAGAATATGTATTAAAATTTGATTGTCCCAAACTTTTTATTTACTTTATTTTTGCATTACTATAGCTGATATATTCTTCATGATACACTCTTGATTAAAGTGAAAAATATGTTTGGAAAATGAACATTGGCCATTAAACAGAGTAGGGAATATTAGATATTATTATGTTTTATGCACAGGTATTTTTGTAGACATTACTCTAAATTCTAGGGCATGGTAAAGTAGAACTGATTCTTCATTGGTCATATGGTGAAACCCCCAACAAAACAGGAACTTTGTAGCTTGACTTTAGAAGAGGGGAGGTCTTTTTTCAGAATCTGGAGTACAAGTGTCCCTCGTTTTCTAAATATAATTTATCCAAACTCAGAGTTGGTTAAGGACACTTATATTTCAACCGGTGTGATGGTGTTGGGAAATAATAAACCTATGAAAAGATACACAAGTTCATGGATTACATCCTTGCTCTTTCCCATCCTTGACCGTTGATAAGGAACATGATTTCTACAATGAATAAATGTTATGTATATGTTTGCATTGTTTTCCTCTGTGTTTACGAATGCATTTATATAGCACGCCCATATCTAAGCATGTATCTACACACACACACGAGCATAAAATGCTGTTTGAGCAAATTGCTATTGATATTTGTTTTATATTCATAAACTATGAATAGAGGCCTGTGTCTGTTACAGGCTTCATTCTTTTCTCTGATGATATAAAACATAATGTGAGGGGAGCGGATGTGCTTAAGCAGTTGAGCGCCAGCTTCCCACCTGGGAGGTCCCGGGTTTGGTTCCTGGTGCCTCCTAAAAACAACAATAACAAAAAAACAAAAAGCAAACAAATGAAAAAACCAACTCAGGGGAGCCAGTGTGGCTTAGTGGTTGACCGTTGTGGCTCAGTGGTTGAGTGCCGGCTTCCCACATATGAGTCCTGAGTTCAATCCCTGGCCCTCATACCTCAAAAACAAACAAACAAAAACCAAAAAACGTAATGTGATTTTTAAAATTTCTCATTGACCCTTTTCACAAACAAAAAAGCTGTTCATGCAAAATTAGGATTGCCATCACTTGTGGCTCTGTGTAATGGTAATCCAAGTATATAGGGTATGAGAGGTTTTATGATAATTGTCTGATTCAACAGTGATAGTTTCCACAGTTAATTTATTTTTATCTCCAGGATGCATGGGATTTTTAAGCAGTGAGGCTGCTGTCTTCATTAATGCTGTGAAAGTTGACCCTGTTCCCCTAAAGAAAAGCTGTATGGTTGGAAGTATGGGAGCCACTGAAAATGAATGATAAAGGACCCTGCCCGTGTTTATGGCCAGCTTCTGGCTAAGAAGGCAAAGACTTCTGCAGTGTTGGCAGATGCAGCTGTGCTTCCATTTCAAAATAGGCAAGGTGAGATAATCCAGGGAACTGTGTTGCCAAAAATTCATTTTAGAAGAATGTTGTTCTTCATTGTCTGTTTTATTTCATTTTTGTTGGGGTCAGTCTCCTTGCTCGATACATAGAGTGACTTAACTTACAGTGAAGAATATTGCTTTTGTTTATAAGAGCAAAAGGAAACTATTATACCTTAATTCCTGATTTGTTTGTTTTTCTAGAAAAATAAATCTAGTATATTTTTAGGTCAGTGAACACCATACTGGAAACAATACTTATTGTTATGTATATGACTGAAAAGTGAGGTAGAAAATGTGCTGGAGGAGTATGCAGAAAATAGGAAATTTTCCAAGGTAAATTTTCAATATTCTTTCCTTAAAAGCCTGATTTGGTAGTTTACACCAGACCTTAGCATAGAATGGTAAAAATGCAGACATATGTTTAAGAATATGTCTCATGAAATGAAGCCTTTATACTGTTACATATGAACTTTTCTTGCTTTACTCCATGCCTCCCCCCCCCCCCCTAAAAAAAGCAACTCCCCAAACCATGGTAAACCAACGAACCAACCACTGTGAGTGAAGGCTGCATTTTATATCCCCTGAAAGTTTCAATACTTGTAGAGAATACCTGGTATTAAACACATACTGACTTTATTCTTCTTGTTTATAGTCTTACATTATATTTATTTCAGTCCTTCTTCCTATTGAAAAAGCTGTTAAGTACATCAGAAATCGATGAATAGTTCACAAAGTTAATTACCAGGCATTAATGAGAAATGTAATTTAGCAATATTTTTGTTCTTCCAAGCCATGCAGGATGAAAGAGAATAGAATTGAATGTTTTAAAGATTTTTTGCTTCAATGCTGAGTAAAGCACTGGTGTATATGCTGTAATGGATGCAAAGATGAGTAAGATCAGTGGTCCCAGTTCTCCCAGGATCTAATAAGTTGAGTGAAGGAGAGAGATATTGATTAGTTAATAATTTGAAACAGTGATCGTAGGACAAACGGGACTTGTTCAGTGAGGTATAAATACAAAAGGAGCCAGCCTTAAGCTTTAGGCTGGAGCTGTGGTGGCGGTGGGACTGATGAGCTGCTTTAAAAGTTCTTTTTTAATCACATTGATATCATGTTGTATTAAAAGTGAGTGTTCCAGCATGGATGAACCTGGAGGACATTATGTTGAGTGAAGCAAGCCAGACACAAAAGGACAAATACTGTATGAATGCATTACTATGAACCAAATATATTGTGTAATATATTGTTTGATTAAAAAAAAAAAATTACATGTATCCATTACATTTAATTGAGAAATGTATATATTTATTCATCTGTGTTTACTTTTTAGTTTTTAATTGTTTATGTTTTCAATTATTAAATGTACAAAATAAAGTTTAAAAAAAAAAAAAAAGTGAGTGTTCCTAGGGGAGCCGATGTGGCTCAGTGGTTGAGTGCTGGCTTCCCACATACAAGGTCCCAGGTTCAATCCCAGGCCCCGGCACCACAAAAAAAAAAAAAAAAAAAAAAAAAAAAGTGTTTATTCCCCAGATACTCACTCTTTCTACTTTTGTTAAAGATTTTGGTTTTAGATATTTTCCTTTTCATTTAGTGGTTGGAAATCAATAGCCTTTTGTGGTTGTTAACAGACATTGGGTTGTGCAAGATGCTTTCCCAAGCCTGTGTGTGTGTTGCCCCATCAAGTAAGAAGTTGAGCTGGTGGCTGAGTAGTTCTTAGAATCTTAGATCAGGTTTCTAGGAAATAAATGCCATTTTGAGGTGAATAAGAACAAGCATTATTGGTTTATATGTGTTTATCCTACTATGTCTAGAATCAAAGGGTTAGCTTTAGCCAATCATAGCAGAAAGGGAACTCCTCCCATTTATTAGCTGAATGCGTTTCCTGTGAAATCACTTAGTAATGTGATTCACTAATCAGTCTTAGTTTTGAAAAAATGAGCAAACTTGATTTGTGACATAAGTATTATTTAAAATGATTTTAAAAAGCTACCCCAAAATTCAATGTTATTAAAAGCTTTTAAATTTATAAAGTGGTTTTCTTGGAGCAATTCCCTACCCATAATTTTTTGAAGTTACTTTAAGAGAAAATAAAATTTATGATATTAAAATAGAGCAAAGGCTTCAAAAGAAACGGTACTTGGAAGGCCTTAAAATGGAGACTAAACAGAAAAAGAAGCTGTGAAGTTACTGTGTAATGGTTTGCAGTCTCATACAGAGGTCTTCCTTCTCCACCCTTCATACTTAGAATCAGAGGAATTAAAATGTCTGGAATTGATTGATTTCCTCACCTGCTTTGGTTTGTTCCCCCTCCAGCTTACTTCGTTATTCAATCTCTTTCTTCTCTTGTACTGATTACTTGCCTTCTTCTTCTTTTTTTTTTTCAGTTTTAAGGGAAAACTCTCTTTTTCTTAAAAACAAATTATAGCTTTGGTAGTAAGGTATTGGCTCTAACAAACTACTTGTTTGAATAGGCCTCCCTGTATTTTTACTGCATATGTTATTTTTATGCCTCTTTCTTTTGGAAAGAAGTAATATATTAACTTACTGTGATAGTTATCTGAAATTTACAAATTAGCTTTAAACAAAGAAAGAAGCTTAAATATATAGATACCTATATCTATATAAATTAAAATGAATATAGATATGTTACAGTAAAACTGTAGCAACTTTCTGTTGACTTATGGCAAATGCCAGCTTTCTATTTATATCTAGTTTGTGACTACTTTGGGCTAATATTTACAGTTTCTACTTTATAGTGCTGTTGCTTTGAGACACTTTTTCCCTCCAAGAGTAACTCTAGTATAATGTCATTGCAATATGTTTTCTCTATTGATTGATTCATTCAGCCTAACTAGTAGAGAATGTAGTTCTAAAATTGGCCTGATTTTTTGAAATTTAATTTGATAAAACCTATAAGGCAAATTAAAGGAAAATTGGTGGCTAGACATTCAAAAAAAAAAGCAAAGTTAAAGTAAGAATTCATTAAAAAATCCTAACACAGCTGAATACTTGATTGAATTCCCTAGTTTATTTTGCTTTTGTAGAGAGATAGCCTGAATATTCTGTGACATTTAGGAATGCATTGAAGAGGTTTTTTCTTTCTTTCTCGGACCTCATTTTTAGTAGGAAAAAGTAAATTTTACCCCCAGAGAAGATACTTTTTTTTCATAGTCTTTGTGGCACAGTTTGAATGATAATTCAATAGGCATGTAACAGAAATTATGCAATTTTTTAAAAGATGGATTTAAACATTGTAAAGGATTGAATTTATTGAAGAATTTTTTGATAATGGACCATTTCTAGTAGGATTTCTCATTATTTTAAAATGTAAGATATTTAAATCTCCAAGTTTTTAACTATGATGATTCCTAAATTAATTAATTTCACCTGTATGATTAATGAATCTTTGCTTGACACCAAAGCTGTGTGCTTATCAAAGGTTTTAAGATGGCGATAAATGAAATAGTGTCTGGGATTATGTGTTACAGCTTCTCTTCTTGGTTATGAGAAAGGACACTGATTTCATTTTGCAGCTATCATAGAGGCAGTGGCTTCTCAAGTTCAAACCTGAATTACTTGGACTTTTTCTTCAAAGCCAGTTTCTTAATGCTGTATTAGTCAGCACAGCAATAAACTCCATGAAGTCAGGGGCCAGATGGACTCATCATCTTTGCTCATTATTTTAGAATGTGAGCCAACAATGCTGACCCTTTGGAATAAGGTCTGTGTTTATTATAATAGGTGACAAAAATATTTAAAAACTAAACCTGCATTTGAGGGCAAAGTCTTTGTACATAATGTACCTATTCGGGTGGGGCACAGAAATGTCTTTGGAGAATGTGTGATGAAATGGAAGCATAAAGAACAAGTGATTGATTCATTCCAATGCCAGTAATTAAGCTGTCACCATAATTAGCTTTGGAGCAAACAGATATCTTTTATAAATTTAGAATATGGCTCTCTTTTTTAAAGAAAGTTGTAACTTTTTAAGTGATTTTTTTTTAATATTAAGGAAATGAGGCAAGTATTTTTTTAAGCCTAAAATTGTTTTATTGAAAGTATGAATTTTTGTTGAACCAGTCATAATATAGTGATTCATATCGTGTTTTTTTTTCCTTTGAAGACTATATACACAACTAATAGAGTACCATTGGCGCTTCTTTGAAGGGTAATTGTCCTTAGCAAAAACAATTATTCTAGAGTTCTTGTTATAGAACATTTTGTAACAGGAAAGCATGTGTAAATATACTCCAAAGGAAAATTCAGTAATAGTTTCTTTTTTTTTTTTTTTTTTAGTGCATTAGAGTTTAATTTGTTCTATATCCTTCCCAACATTTTTTTTTTTAATTAATTTATTTTTTATTGTGGGTAAAAATCAAAATTTTCACAATACATACCAATATTTTTAAAATGATATATAAATATATATGCATATATGTGCATTTGCTTACAAAAATGTTATTTATATATATATAAATATATTTTAAGAGGTACTTAGATTACCTAAAATATTACACGGAACCCACTGGGATCCCCATATAGAGTTTCTAATCCAACAAGAAATTACTGAGGAGTCTCTGTACCAGGCCCCCAGGGGATTCAGAGATGAGTGTGACACAATTCCTACCCTCAGGACTTCTGTGAACTTAAGTAGGGAGCCTGGAAATGGAACCAGAGAGACCAAAGCCACAGACAGCAATGTCTCCAAGGGGCGAGAATCATATCTGGACGAGATGGTTCGGGAAAGGCTTCGTCAAGAAAGAAGGTGTTTTGTTTGCTGTGAAGTCACTGTTGTGAGAGTCATCTGTGCACTCGCGAGAACTGCAGCATCAGCACAAATGACCTGTGCTGGATGGAGCCACCCAGTTGTCTGCCCAGTTTATCACTTGTCTGAAAGAAACTTGGAACCCAAACGTGGCAAAGGCTGTGGAGATTTTATTAGGGTTTCATTGTGGGTATGGGAGTAGGGTTTCTGTTGATCCTCTATGCTTTAAAGGAAGAGAGAGGTTTTTATTTGCTGAATGTCTGAATATCCAAAGTTGGAGTCTTGATAACCAGGTGTAAATCAGTTTCCCACTTTTAATAACTGCTTTGTATTTTGTATTCACTTAAGGCCAGTTTTCTAAAGGCCTCATTTGACTCTCATATATCCAATATTTCTTCTTAACAATGTGCTTACTCTTCCTCTGAACAATTTCCTGCCTTAATATCTTCTTGGAATGTATTAGAATGAGGAATCTGCATACCCCAATATATTAGGTGTTACTTGCTAAATTATGGTTATGCAGAATTTACAAGGACCTCACTGTGCATAACTGTGTGCGGTTATTGAAAATCTGTTACTTCTGGTTATGTTCTAGGAAATTTTAAAAAAAGATCGGATTATGGTTCCTGCTTATCTTCTTGAAAATAGAAGTATCTGTATTTCATGTTGCCTTAAGCACTTCTAAATTTCTTGCTTATTTTCCTCACCCAAACCTGACTTGAGAGCCTTTTAGTTTAGAACTACAGTAGGAAGGCTGTGCATGTAGATTTTGTTGATGATCCACTAATGTAGTACTCAGAGTTCAGATCTTTTAAAGTCTAAAAATTATGCTGACTCCAGACTTGTGATTTACATGTAGTAAATTAACCCATATGATTGACTACTAACACCACTCTCTGAGTCACAAAGCCATGTAGTGAGAAGTCTAGTACAGCTGCTGAGGTGGGCAGTCCTCATTCATGGATTGGCTCTTCTCTGGGACTAAGGTCTCTGGGATAAGAGTTCTCTCTTTTCCATTCCTACTTCCACTGTTCTGCTCAGCGCTCATCCCGATTCCTTCTGGAAGCTCTTAGCATCTGACTTCTTAGTCTGCCACTGGGGAATTTCCCAGATCCAGGCTCTCCTGCCTTTTCTGCCAAAGTGTGTTACTTGCCATTTTTCACCTCCATTCTTCCCTTTCCTCTTTGTGTTTGTTTATGCTGTGTTTTTTTTTCCCATTTCTGCCTAGTGAAATCCTGTTCCTCCTTCAAAGTCTAGTTCAAATGCTACTTCCTGGCTCTCTCTGATCCTTCCAGAAAGTGTAATTTCTGCTAGTTACATGATGTTCTTTTAGTGCTTATTTTTTGGTATTCCATGGGGGTTATTTGTGCATGTGTCTTATCACCCCTGACGAAAAACACTCTATCTTATCATTTATTTTTATGTTCTGCATAGCATTCAGTGAAGATTTTTTGATTTAATGAAATTTGTGAGTCTGCAGTCCACCACCATATATAAGGTACAGTGACAGTTAATTTATGATAACCCCTTCAGTCTCACCCTTTAGGGAACAGTCGTTATAAACCCTTTTCCTACCTTGTACTTCTTAGTCATTTTTTATTGTAGTTTAGGAGTAAACAATACTGGAATATTCAGAAGAATATTTCCCCCATTTTAATATTATTTTTCAATAGCTTTTTCCTTATAACTTTGGGACATGACCAACTAGAACTATGAGACAGTTGCCTTCTTTTGGTCTTTATTTTCTTAAAGCTAGTAACAGACTACTAAGACTGAAAAGTTGGTAAAATCTGTTTGGAGCACCTCTCTTTGGAATATGAGATGGGTGGGCCACTAGGGCCTCAGCTAAAACTGACCCATTTTTATCAGCCTGTTAGACTATAACGAAAGATAGGAAATAAGAGCCATAAAATAATAGCACCGTATGGTTTCAGAACAGGATGTTGCCTCTAGCACAGGAGACTTGGAAAAGGATTAGGCACATGCCTGGCTTTGGGGCAGGACTCAAATATGTTTAGAATAGGGCAGGCAGAGATGGAGCAGAGGAAGAGGGCATGTCCACCAAAGGATATGGTCTCCTTCAGGGTTTCAGTTTTTTTTTTCCCAGATAGGTAACAATTGATATATGGGAACTTATTTTAACTGGTGGTATTTATTCTTATTCCAGTGATTCATGTGTTAGCAATCCTTATTTAAAAAAATTCCTCAGATGACTGCCTGACTTTCTCACCTTTTAGTACCAGTTCTGCTGACTGACAGATAAGATCAGAAATCAGCCAGACCTAAGTTCAAATCTTTCCAATTGCTTGTTATATGATCTTAAACAAGTCACTTAATCTCTTTTACACTTGTCAATATGATAATGAAACTAATAACATATGACTGTTATACTCCGGTATATGGGATATAATAAATTTCTGACAAATGTTGTTTATTTTATTGATTATTATTACTTTTATCATCATCATCATCATCATCATCATTAAAGATAATAAAAATTAAACATTTCTGCTGAAATCAAAAAATATTAGACCTGGCAATGACTGACTTAAACATTTGGTGGGATGCATTTGTTAGAATTAAAGTGAATCTGATTTCTAGACTTTAAAAAAAATTCAACCAATGTTTGAATGCTTGCATTTTGCTATTGTCATTACTAAACCCTAGAGATGTAATACTAAAAATGTTTAAACTTTATTGGGAATCAGAATTTTCAGAAAAATCTTAATGCCACTTCCCGCCTGTATGTAAAACCTGTGATTATAATTAGATATGTGCATTTTTAGACAGCAATACAGGGAATAGGGTGTGGGAAACTTGCATAAACATCAACAGCTATTTTCTCCAGCACTGGAATGGGAAAGGGCAGAACTGTAAAGAGGCCAGATGATTGCTTAAAACCACCTCTTAGATTGCAGCAGACCTTGGCCAGCAAAATGAGCTTCAGCAAAACTTTCTTTAGAAATTATCTGAGGGAATTGTAAAATTTGTTGCATAGTAAAGGGACTCCTTAAGTAAAGGTCATAATCAAACTTGAATTACTGTAAAAGTGCCGTGAGTTGTATGATATCTATTTGTGTGCATGTGTTTATATGTGTGTGTTTGTGCACACGTGTATGTGTGTGTAAGACAGAGAGAGAGGGAGAGGGGAAATAGTTATAGGGAACAAATTCACAGATCAGTGACCCCCACCCTTCTGGAGCTGTGACACCCAAGTGACCGACCCTACATATAAGTTTTAGATTTATGGAAAAGTTGCAAAGATAACAGAGAGGGACCACATATCCCACATGGTTTCCCCTTTTGTTAACATTTTACTTTACTGTCGTACATTTGTTACAACTCATGAACCAGTGATTATTTTTATCCATACAAATATCTTATTGTATAAGATAATAAAGGATGTAATGTCACAGTATTTGTTTCAAAGAGTAGTTATTTTAATTTTTGGATCAAGGTTTTATACTAAGTATTTGTTTAACTTTCTTGAGAATTTGCTTTCTACAAGCAGTGTGCTTTCTTATTTTAGTTATACATTAAAATATATTGCAAAATTTCTAGTGAGTCATATAGCCAAATCCTTTGACCCTTGAGTTTCATGGTGGTTAAACTTTTCTTTAAAATGGTTAAGGAAAATCTTGGTGTTTATGTGGATTGTTGTTTTCTTTATTCCATGATAGAATACGTCATGTTGTTCCCAGAAATAATAAGAATTAACAGTTAGTTTTATTTTTTGTTCAGGTGATTTTGTACAAATCCATAAAATATCCAGAGTTGATAAAAAATCATTTTATTCCAAGAAATTGAAAAAAAAATAGAACCAAGCCTTTGTATGCTTGATTCAAACAAATTGTGTGACTTTCATCAGAATAATTGCAAAGGAAAAATCAATTAATATAAGAAAATACTTGAAAAGCCAAAAGCCCTAAACAAATTCAAGCAACTTATTAAACTTTGCATTATTAATGTGATGCATACATTATCACTATTTGATAGAACCACATTTGTGGTCTCTTATTTTATATTTATGTATTTACAACCACAGTTTAAAGCATTAAAGTAAACAATGAGGAGATTAGAAGTCCTCTAAAATGGCATTTCTGTGTAAAAATTACTTGATAAACTTGCTGAATCACCTGTAGTGGAAATTTCATTAATTCAGTGCCTTTTCTAGTGTCACCCATTCTCAGCAGGACCACAGTAAACAGCTTACCAGCCCCCAGTGCTGGCAAATGTCTACATTTGGGTGTATTGTGTCACTCCAAACTTAGTATGTCTAAAACCAATTCATTTTATTTTAAGTCTTGGGTACTTCTCCTGAAATCCCCATATCAATTTATAGTAATGATTCAGTGACCTGTCCTCAAAGCTCAAACTTTACCTTTGATTTTCTTACTTTCTTTGCATTTCTATATTTAGACAGTCTTCAAATGTTTTACTTTTATGGCCTTTGTATGCATTTCTTTCCACTTCCACATCCTTGTCCAATTATGGATTACCTCATGTCTGGATTATTGACATAGCTTCCTAATTGGTCTGTCTGCTTTAATCCCCCCCCCCAACAGAGACACATACATGCATATTCACATGCTACACACATATGCTCCCCCATGCCACACCTGCTGCATAGACCCAAATTGCACCAATGCATGTGCCCACGCCCTCCACAACATCCCCCCACCAACATTCTCCCATGACTCTCCACTCTACCCTCTATACACACAACACATACTACACATACCACACCCACGATCCCCCACACCACACACTTCTGCACTCCCCCACATATTGCCTACTCATCCCCCATTCCTTATAACCCCCACACCACAGCACACACACCCACACCACTCTATACACTACACATAAACCGCACACACATACAACATACACTCGAACACTCTTCTTTAACTGATCCAGTTCATGATGAGATTAAGATTCTTAAAGCCCTCCCTCCATTGCCCTCCTGTACCTAGCCAGGGACCTTGTGATGATATTTCTCCCTGTGCTCCCACCACTAGCTTAAGCTCTGTATCACGTTTTTGGAATAGGGCTGTGAACAGGACTGGCATGGGCCTTTTCCATTTACTAACTAGACAAGAAGACTCAAATTGTGCTGTGAATTTTACAGAGAAAAGCATAGTATACAATCAATATTTGGCATAACCACATAGATTAATATTCCTAAAGTACTTCCATTCTTTCAACCTACTAAAAACTTACAGTGGATGGCTCCTCATGCTTACAGGATATGGTCTGAATTTCACCGTCTGGCTTTGTAGACAACTCCCCTTTCAGTTCACTTTGTTGTGAATTGCTATGGTCTGCTTGCCCCTGGATTCCAGTGTGTAGAAGAGATTTATGTGCTCTTTCCCCAGGTTGTCACACAATTAAAAAAATATTCTAGAGTGAGCTGGTCTGGTCTTTGTTGAATAAAGTCAGCTTTTTTTTTTAGAGAACAAATAAGCCTTTTATTTAAAGGACAAAGCATTTGACTTAACTAATGAAGGCTTGAGTATAATTGTACAGTCAGTCGTTTAGATCTTCAATATTTAGAAATTTTGAATTGATGATGAAAAGAATATTTTTAAGTGAAGGACAAAGGGATATTGAGAAACAGTAAGCATAATTCTGAAGTATTTATGAGTGATTTCTAAAATTGGCCTTCCAAAAGGTGTCTTTTGACGTTGTAATGGATACCCATGTTTTCTCTAGCCTCCATCTCTGTATAGCTGCAACTATTAGGAACAAACTGATAGTATTTGCTTCTTGCAGATTTTATTTCTAATCTTATTACAAAAAAGGATTTGAAGCACATGTTTTTCCTATTCTCACTCCTGAAAACTTTAAAGCAGAACTGAAAATGTCTTTCCTCCTCTAGTAGGAGGTGTGTCTTGTTTCCGGCTCAATATTTTCCTTGGAAGTGACTGAAGGTAGGATGCCACTATTTTTCTGGGTCTGTTTGAATAGTGGGGTAGGCTTAAGCCAGCAGAAAACTCAAGCAAATAAGCCTGAGAGAGTCTTTAAGAAGTCATGACCATACTGTTATTTATAACTGTTGCAAAATAATCTCTCATGGAGGAATGTGCTTCAGGGGTGCACTTAACACATGGCATGTGTCATTCAGTTTATATAAGGTTTATATAAATTGAAGTTAAAATACAATTTAATTACTCTATGATTTATTTCATTATCATTTTTAAAATTAACATAGGAGATATGTCAGACTTTGTTAAAGTTGCTCATATTTTAAGTACTTAAAATTTATCTGAACTCAAAGAATCTTTCCTGGATGTGCAAAATAATAAATTGTAATGTATACTTTTTTATCTGTAATTTTTTTTTTTGCTGTGAAGATTTTTTTACAATAATGATAAATCCACTTTTGTCAGTGGTTATGCTCTCCCCTTATTTTTATTTTTATTTTTCATTCCTCAATCTTGAGGGATTTAGGACAATGTCCACTCTGACTGCTTCAGACTGAGAAGGAATGTAGATATTATAGGGAAGAGGAATGGAATTATTTTGTTTGCAGGTGAAGACACTCCTTGCTTTCGGAATGGGACTGGTCTGTCATCATCATTTTGTTAGCTGTCCAGAGCAGGCCCGAAGAACTGGAGAGGGGGAGTTGATTGCATACCTGCTGGCTCTCAGGGCTCAACCAACACAGGAACAATCTGGAGGCTTTACGGCTCTGAGAAATAAACTTAAGTAAATTGAAAACAATAGGTTCAAATAAAAGAAATAGCAGAATCATGATTAGGGGATTTATAAATGAATATAACTATTGTATTGGGGGCTGGCCGAGGGGGCGTTGATTTCATGTATCAGCTCTTTTTGTGGCCTCATCCAGAACTCAGTTGGAATTTTAGACCTAGAATCCTCCCTATCTTATGTTGAAAACTGAGAATGAGCTCAAACAAATGAACATGGTCTTAATGTGCACTACGTGGGTCCGAAAGTCTTCTAAAGAAATTGCTAATGGTTTTGCTTGTTCTCTGTACACCAGTGTGAGCTCAGGTGTCATAGGGGACATGTGAAGTTCAACAAATAATGCCTTTTTGTTCTAAGCACAGTCTCTTGTGGAACTCCTACTGACATCTCATGTGACCCCAATTGAGGAACTCTGTTCTAGGAAAACTCAAATGGAAGGGTTATATTTATACTTAAATACAAGCCTCTCTTTCTGGAGCCAATTACTTTTACTCCCAGCTAAAAATACCACAGTTTTTGAGATCCTGTAAGATCTGTAGATCCAATCTAACCATTGGAGCAAGGCTAACAAACATCAGCTCTGTAGAGTATAGGCCTCTGAGTCAATCTTCATTCACTGATGAAGAGATGGGTCATATAACTAAAATTTTGACAGGTTGATACTATTTTTCCTAGTATCAGAAGGAGCTTTGTCCTTCTAAAACTAACAGTCTAGTCTTTTGTTCTTAAAATACCGTATCTACTCATGACATCATAGAAATAATGTGGACACTGGCAGAGTCTTGAGGCTTGAAAAATGGGATTTTTTAATCTATTTTCTGCTTAATGAATATTAGCATATGATCAATTTCAGGTATTCAATAAGAATTCTTGTCCTTTTGTAGAATACCTGGTCCTTGATAGGAGACCAGTTCTGAGTGATTTGCTTTGCTGGCAAACTGTCCTTGAGTGCAGATCAACTCGTCTGTTTACTAATGGTCCTTGTAACCATCTAAATTAGTCAGCCACACCACGTCGCCTGTTACTGGAGCACCCATTCCTGTGCACAGGGGAATGCCAGCTCTATCTGTGGATATTGTTTACCTTCCCTAAGCACAGTAGCATCTGTATCCTTGACATCATTGTCTGTGAAATCTAAAGTATTTGGGTTTTGTATTTATATTTAAAATACAAATGACTCTTTGGAGCCAATTACTTTTATCCTCAGCTAATAATACCACAAGTTTTGGCTGGTCATCCTTTCTGGATAGTGCCCTCTCTTGCCTTCTCTGACCCTCCGGTGTGCTTGCATAGCACCTTGCACTAACCCCATGGCACTTGCCACAACGAATGATAATTGCCTGCTTTCCTGTCTGTATCCCCTACTCCAGATTGCAAGTTCAGTGATGGCAGGGGACCATGCCTGCTGGTTCATCCTTCTGTTGCCTAGCATAGTGCCTCTCATGTAGTAGGCCACAGAATAAATATTTGTTGAGGAAATGAAACTTTGTAAATATGTCTCTTATTCATGAGTTACAATATCACATAAATATGTGGAATATGAGGACCAACTTCTCTGTAGCAAGAAGTTGGAAATTGGGTTTATTAATAGGTTGGGAATTAATCCTAAAATGATTTCATTAGCATATAATGAATAATGCCGTAAATTAATATTGCTGTAAACTTTCTAATGTGAACTTTCCAAATTGGTGAGCTGGGCAGGCCTAATGACTGTGTTCTTCTTTTGAGATTACCCAATCAAATGACAGTTTACTTTGCCACTTGAGTTAATATAAGGGGTGACAGTAAAAGGTCTTTTAAGTTACTTGTTTATATAGGGGCCATAAAAGGGTTGCTCACCTAACCTATACTTTATTTTTAAAACCAGCTGTGTGTGAAGTGGTAAACTGTTGTTATCTACATATATGTTTTAAGTGAGGGAAAGCAAAATCAGGGTGAACTGAGAGCTTATAGCCCAAATTTCTACAAACTCAAAAAATTCAGACTCTTTTATTTACTCATTGTAACTTATGAACTTTTCTTCCTTTCCCATAAATGACAACAGATTTCTACTATATCGCCTGCACTTATGTTAGGATTACCTGTCTGTAATTTCTAGTAGTTAGACTAGTGCCTGATCAGTAGGTGAATCTTGGCAAGCTAATTGATTGATCCTTAGACTTGGGAAAATATATAGGATTAACTAAAGTTGATATTGCAAATGAAGATAGTGCTTTTTGATTCCTAAGGAACTTAAAAGACTCTATAAGCAAGCCACGGTTGTTTGACTTGATAAGTAGAGGCTTTCTCTTCAGCTTTATACAACAATTTCAGTATTCTTTTGAAACACTTTGGTTGAATGGCCATTGCCACTGAAGCACTTTGGGAAGTCTTTTTTTTTCCCCCAAATGTTTGTGGGTTTTGAGGAACTATAAAGGCTGAATGGTAATATTAACTAAATTTTAGGTAAGCCCTCCTGTTTGATGCTAACTGGCAACTAGTTCTGTTTCATTATATTACATTGTGAAGGTGGAAGCAATGGTTATTGACTATTCTGCTCCACTCTTTTTTCTGCATTAGAATTTGAATTATTGCAATATTTCCCATATGCTTGCCTTTTAGTCTCAGTAACGCAAAGGGACAGTCACGGAGAAGAGCGTCTGTCATTTCTGTAATATATGTGGTACTAGGTTAAGGTATTCTTGACTTCTTTACCTCTGTGGACTGATCTAGCCTTTGCCACTTGGATTCATGGTTCTGTACAAAGTGTCTGGCATTTGGGATTGATTGAAATATTTACATCTATGCTTTGAATATAGATTATGACTTTCTCCCCACAATATTTCTAAGATAGTTATTTTGACTTTTTATTTTCATGTGTGTCTCTGTTAAAAAAAAAAAAAAAAAAAAAAGGCAGGCTTTTAAGTTTTTGGTAGCCAAATATAGATCACATCATTTTGTGGTGTTTTCCTGTGCAGGATAGCATGACCCATCTTCTTAAGCAAATATAGCATGTGTAGAATTTATTTATAGTTTTGACCTCTAATCTTCATTGGCTACTAGTTTATTTGGAACATAGTTCATTAGGGTAATGTGCTGTAATACTTAAGGGTCAGCTGAGGAGAAGGAAACAGAGAAAGAAACATTGTTTTATTATTTGCATATACTCGGACGTATCCACACCGGGACTACTGTTTGTTTTTTGGTGGTTGTAGTGTAGGCAGACCATATTGGAGCAGAGACTGAAAGTGTATGAACTTTCATGTGAACAGGTGAGACAGGCATAATGTAGAAAAACTTTGAAATGGGATATGATGGAAATATATTAAATATTACTAATTGGGGCTACAATTTATTGAATGATTATTATAAGCACCCACTGTTCTAAGAGCTTTTGATTCATTAGCTCATTTAAACCTCACCACAGTATTCTGAGGTTAATTCCTTTGTGTTTTTATGTCATTTAAAAATCAGCATAAGATAACATGAATTTGGTGAATAAATTAAAAAATCCTAAAGCTAGGGAAAACCTTTATAATTTCTATGAAGTGGGTGAGAACATTTAAAAGGAGTTTTGCATTCACATTCATTTCCTCCACAGGTGATATAGTAGGGCAATTATAAATTGATACGAGTATCTTACCCTAATATTAGATGGGACTTTTATAGCTATCTAGAAAAAGGTTTGCTAAATTTATTAACTGAAGTTACATAAATGTCTTAAGAGATGCTGGGATTTCAGAGAATGTTCATTAACTCCTGGAAGGTATTTGTAGGCAGCAGAATACTAATTTATTAAGGAAATAAATGTTCCATAAAATTATATTTGATTTTTTTCACCAAGGATCAACCTGAATCAAACTGAACACTTCAAACTGAAATGAACTAAAGTGATTAGCAAAACTTCAAAAGGGACCCAAATACTTTAAATTATCTAACAACATGAGCGCTTGGAAGGAAAAAAACTACGAAAAAATCTAATGAGTCTTTTAAAATAAATCCTCACTGAGAAGGAATTGAATGTTTGCTAAGATTACTGAAGGGGAACATCAAGAGAATCATGAACCCAGTCATTATTTCCTTATTATTAGATTGAGGTACTAGATGGCCTTCCTGGGCAGAAGTGAGAACAGGATGTTCAAAAGGAATTACAAATTTAAAACCAGAAAAATTGTGCATGCTTGTTGTAGAAAATTTAAAAACTAATTTTAAAAAAGAGGAAAAATATTGTTCATAACCAGTCACCACTGTGGTATGACCATTGTTAAGATTATAATATATACATTTATATTCTTAAAAATACATACATTGTGTGCACATACATTTATATATTCAGAATGTAACTTTCAATAAGTTTTCTTGTGGGTAAGACTGGTAAGTGATCGATAGTCCTTTTGGAAAACTTGATGTTTTAATATACTTGGGGATATAATTTGTGGAGTTTGCTTTCAAATGATTGAGAGTTGAAATTTCCATATGGCACTTCCCACTTTCAGTAGTCATGCCAGCCTCTTCCTTTTTCTTATATATAGTTTATTACCCATATAGATTGGAAAGGAAGAAGTAAAACTATCTCTATTCTCAGAAGATATGATCTTGTATGTAGTAAGTCTAAAGGAACCAACTAAAAAATTATTAGAACTAATAAACAAGGTCAGCAAGTTTTCAGGATAAAAGGTCAACATATGAAAATCAATTGTATTTCTAGACACTAGCAATAAACAAAGCCAAAATGATATTCAGGAAACAATTCCATTTATAATAGCATTGAAAAAATTAGATACTTAGGAATAAATTTAACAAAGAAGTGTAATACACTGAAAATCACAAAACATTATTTGAAAGATATTAAAAATGTAAGTAAATGGAAGGACATCTGTGTTCATGAATCCAAAAAATTAGTATCATTAAAATGGCAGTATTCCTCAAATTGATCTACAGAATCACCATAATCCCTATCAAAATCCATGCTGGCTTGTTTGCAGAAATTGGCAAGAGATCCTACAATTCATGTGAAAAGGCAAGGGACCTAGAATCAAAACAATCTTGAAAAACTTAAAGTTGGAGGACTCACTCTTCCCCAGTTCCGAATTTACTCTAAAGTGACAACAATCAAGACAGTATAGTACTCACAAAAGGAAAGATTTATAGGTCAATGGAATAGAATTGAGAGTCCAGAAATAAACCTTAATATTTATGGTCAATTGTTTTTTGAGTAGGGTGCTAAGACAGTTCAATGGGGAAAAATTGTTTTTTCAACAAATGGTATTGGGACAACTGGATATCCAAATGTAAGAGAATGTATTTGGATCCCTTCTTCACACCGTATACAAAAATTAACTCAAAGTGTATCAGAGATCTAAATGTGAGAGCTAAAATGATAAAATTCTTAGAAGAAAGCATAGGAGTAAATCTTCATGACTTTGGATTAGGCACTGGGTTTTAGATATGACCCCAAAAGCACAAGAGACAGAAGAGACAATAAGTTGGACTTCATCAAAATGAAAGGTTTTGCTTTTATCATCAAGTCAATGAAAAGACAACACAGAGAATGATAAAATATTTGCAAATCATATATTTGAAGGGACTTATAACCAGATTATATAAAGAATTCTTACAACTCAGTAATGAAGAAAAATAATCCAGTTTTTAAAAAGGCAAAGTTGGGGGTGGATGTGGCTTAAATGGTTGGGCGTCCGTCTCCCATATGGAGGGACCTGGGTTCGATCCCCGGGACCTCCTGGTAAAAATAAAAAATACAGAAGGCACGTGGACCGTCAGGCCCCGTGAGCAGTTGCGCTGCCAGTCCTGGTGCGCAGGTGAGACCCCCAGGAGCTGCATCTGGGTACACCGTCAGTGCCGAGCCACACAGCAAGATGATGATGTAACGGGAGAGTGACACAAGGGAGAGCCAAGACGAGACACACCAAAAAACTAGGAACTAAGGTGGCTCAGGTGGTAGGACGCCTCCCTCCCAAAGCGGAGTTTCCCAGGATCAAATCCTGGTGAAGTCAGGAGGAGAGAGATGAGGAGAGGGCAGGAAACAGACACAGAGACTTGCCCAGCGAATGGACACAAAAACAGCAAAAATGGGGGGGGGCGGGTAAAAATGGATAAAATCTTAAAAAAAAAAAAAAAAGGCAAAGTATTTGAATGGATATTATTCCACGAAGATATGCAAATGATAAATAAGCACTTGAAAGGTGTTCAACATCACTAGTCAGGAGGGAAATGCAAATCAAAACCACAATGAGATAGCACTTCACACCTACCAGAACAGATAAAATCAAAAGGACAGACAATAACAAATATTGGTAAGGATGTGGAGAAATTAGAACCCTCATATATGGCCGGTGGGATTGTGGAATGGTGCAGCCACTTTGGAAAGCAGTTTAGCCGTTCCTAAAAATGTTACATAGAGTTACTGTAGGACTCAGCAGTTCCACTCCTAGGTATCTACCCAAGAGAAGGAAAACATATGTCCACGCAAAAACTTTCATGTGATTGTTCATAGCAGCATTATTCATAAAAGACAAAAAGTGGAAAACACCCAAATGTTCATCAACTGATGAAACAGAATGTGCTATGTCCATAACAGTAGAATATTACTTGATAATAAAAAATTGACGTACCAATATCCCCTACAAGGTTGATGAACTTTGAAAACATTATGCTAGTGAAAGAAGCCAGGCACAAAAGACCACAATTTATTGGATTCCATTTATATGAAATATCCAGAATAGTCAAATCTATAGAGACAGAAATAAGATTAGTGATTGCCAGGACTGGAGGAAGGGGGAAAAGAAAGGGGATAGAGATGTGACTGTTTATGGGTACAAGGTTACCTTTTGGGGAGATGAAAATGTTCTAAAATTGAATAATGGTGGTAGTTGTATGACTGTAAATATACTAAAAACCAAGTGAATTGTGCAGTTTAAATGGGTGAATTTTTATGGTAGCTAAATTATGTATTCATAAAGTTGTTTAAAATATAGTGGCTTGTTTTTCAAGATTTCCTGGCTTGTTCCCCTCTTTACCTTTTATCTGGATCTTCTTTTTTTCTGTTTTTTTCCTGTCTTGCTCATTTGATTCTCATTTGATTCTGCTCATCAGTTTCTGGTCAGTGTGAGTTTCTTGTCAGTTTCCAGAATTTTCTGGAGTTTAGCCCCTTAGAGTTTGCTGCAGGCCCCTCTCACCCACTTGTTATTGGAGTAGACATATCACCTTCCAATTTCAACTGCTGATCTCAGACTGGCTGAGCAGGCTTACCAGTGAGTACTGTTGGCTGTTTCGGGGCATTCCTGTCCTCAAGCTCAGCTTACTGGCCCTGTTGCTTATTTCCTCAGAGATACTGAGACTGAGCAGGTCTTATAGGTATATGTGGTTTGTGCCAAACCATTTGTATTTTGGGATTGGAGGGGACACCCTTTTTTTTTTGTAATTATTGTCCATTTTGGTTTTTTTTTTTAATAGCCTACTTTTAAATTTCATAATGTATGCTCAACATTTTCTATGTCATTAACACCCTTCAACAATATCATTTTCCTGGCTTATAGTGTTCCATTAAATGGATGTACCATTGTTTTAGCTTCCTAGGCTGCTCAAAGCAAATACCATGAAATGATTGGCTTTAACAGTGGGAACTTATTAGCTTACATGCTTACAGGTTTGAGGCTGAGAAAGACGTCCACATCAAGGTATCATCAAAGCAATGTTCTCTTTCTGAAGACCAGCTGCTGGCGATCTGTGTCTCCTCTGCCACATGGCAAGGCACATGGCTCTCCCTTCTCTCCTGGGCTTTTTTACTTTTGTAACTTTCCTCTTTGTCTGAATTTTATTCTCTTATAAAGGACTTCAGTAATAGGATTAAGACCTACCCTGGGCCATGCCTTAACTGAGGTAACCTCATCAAAATGTCCTACTTACAATAGATTACACCCACAGGAATGGAATGGCTTTAAATACATGATTTTCTGGGGTTACATACAGTTCCAAACCACCGCAACCATATTTCATTTAACCCATTCCCTCCTTCAGGGTTTTCAATCAATAAATATTTCTCCCTAACCCACAACTGGCAAATTGTTGTTAGGGCTGTTATCCAAACATGCATACTATATACAAGCGTGCGTGCAGCAGGATTGTACTTTCCTGCTCCCAACAGTTTTTGGTTTTGAAATCAGTTGTTCTTTCTGTTTTTGTGTGAAGATTTGGGATGATCTAAAACTGTGCTTCTCCTGCTGCTGCCATCTTCCTAGAATTCAGAAATGTAATCTTCTAAACGATTTGAGGAAGAAACTTGGAAGGAATTGTCTCGGGAAATTGGAGGATATCCTCCTGGAGACTGCAATGTCTTTTAGGCTGTGGTTTATTAATCTTTCTAAATCCAGCATCTCGTACAAGCCCTGGCATTAGTAAACTCTGGCATAAACGTTTGTTAAATGAATAGATGTGCAGAGAAATGAATGAATGCTTGAAGGAGAGTTGAGTTAGAATTGATAGCTAGTACTCACTTGCCAGGGTTGACAGCCAAGGCATGGAGAGTAGTTAACCTTCCTTTCACATGCAGGTCAGAAACACTTCTGAAGTTTTGGTCAGCATTCGGTCTTTCATGTTTCTTCTGATCAAGAACTCCTGAAATGGTACATAACTGTCATATTGGGTTTCTGGCTTTCACTGGGATATTGGTGATCTCGATTGCTGGAATTCTTGATGCACTTGAGCAAGGGTGCTAGATCCTATTGCCCATCAGGTATTAGGCTGGTATTTCAGATGTCCAGGGCCTTAGATTCCTTCTTCCTGCCCTAAGCAGCCCTAAGCTCTGCTTGTATATAAACTAGTCACATACATGAGTTGGCTAATTGTCATGCAGGGTCTTTCCAATCTGATATTGGGGAGGAACACTGCCTAATCTTTCCTGAGCTTTTTTTTTTAATAAATCACTACTGTTTATTCTACTCTCCCATGAATCTTAAAAACAGTAAATAGAACTATATCCCACAAAAAAATTGAATTCTCCAAAGACACTGTAGCCTGAAACTGCTTCTGGGTTGTCTTGGGGCAGCCACTGTGATGTGCTAAATCTTTCCCTCTTCATCCTCTTGTCCTCATCAACACTTATTTTCCAGTTTTTCCGAGGTAGGCATGGAGGCCAGAGGCATAAAATGTGCTGTCTGTTCAAAACATCCTATCACTGTGTGCTTAAACCAGGGTCTACAATGCTTTCACTCAAGTAAGTCAAGTTATGAGGGAAATTGGAATTCCTTTGCCATTTTTCAAATCCAGGTAATGCCCAGTTATCTTGGCAATAAGTGAGGTATGTAAATAATAAAATTATAAGGAACACAGCATTCATTCTCTGAGTGGCTGTGAAGATGTTTAGTATTACATATCTGGATTGGATTCCTGGATGGGTTTCTTAAGTCTCTTGAGATAAGTGTATCAAGTCACTTGCTACACAGCAAAGGAACATGAAGGCATATCACCCTCACAGTTGGCCTCTTTCAGATAGTGCAGCTGTTTGAATGGCCTGAGTGAACTAATTCAGTTATAGGTGAGAAATCTCTCTTGCCAATGTTAGTACTTGTCATGAACATTCTTTTTAAAATAATGTTAGTTCTGGGGGAGGGAGGAGAGCGGTGTGCCAGGAATACAGACAGTTAGCTACATTAAATTTCACTTTAAAAAAGGACCAAAACAAAAAACATAACATTTACATTTTTGAAAGATAAATGGAGAATTGTAATTTTGGTGTGCCATCTTGAGACATTTATTAAAATTCCTTTTATTTGGTGTGCTTTTTGGAAAGATGCCTTATATCATATACAGTGTTTAATGTAATTCTTTAAACAAAAGAGTTTTTGGCTTAAAGCTTTTCTGTATCCCTTACAATCTGTTTTTGTAATAGTAAAAGATGAGTATGGTAAAGTTTATACAATATAAAAGTGTAAAAAGTAAAAAAAAAAAAAAAAAAAGTAACTTCTGTTTCACTTCTTCCCTTCAAGGAACTATATCCTGATGCATACATACTCTTCTAGACTTTTCAAAATGTGCACATTTATGATTCATTGAACATGCATATATTGTACCTTTTCGTAAAAAATGGTATAATATTTATACCTGCCACTTGATTTTTTTCACTTAATATTTCATGGTCCTCTCTCTATATAGATGAGAATTTAATGAGCCAAAGTGTCCCTTATTGTATCCATAAGGGTATTATATATATGATGGCCCATATGTAAGGAAGATGTCAGGAGGGACAACAGCCCTCCCCAAATAGTTTGCCTCTCTCAATCCCTACCCTAAATGGATGTGTCGGTACATAGGAGTCATTTGACAGCTGTCAAATCAGTAGCATGGCTGCTGGTGACATGGAGGAGAGGCAGCAGCTGGGGGACGAGTGCAGCCGTCCCCATTTCTTAGCATGGGAGGAGGGACAGTATATGGACATATTCTATCATTTTGTTCCAAATGTTAACCACACTGTTTTTCTTTAGGTGTTTCCTGTTAAAATCTTAAAGATTTTAGTGAAATCCTTAATTTTTAATGATTTAGAAAAATGTAGACAAGAAAAAAATCATCAATAGTCTCTCATTACTCAAAGGTAATTAATGTTGATGTTTTGTTATGCTTCTTTTTTCCATGCTTTCTGTTAAAAGTGTCATGAAATGGCAGTCTGTGGTCCTCCTCCCAAAAACTTATACCCTCATTCTAATCATGAGAAAAACATCAGACAAATCCCAATTGTGAGATATTCTATAAAATGCCTGTTCAGTTCTCAAAACTGTCAAGGTCATCAAAAACAAGGAAAGTATGAGAAACTGTCACTATCAAGAGATTCCAAAGAAGACATGATGATGAAATGTAATATGGTATCCTGGAGGGACCCTGGAATAGAAAAGGGGTATTAGATATAAACTAAGGAAATCTGAATAAAGTATGTACTTTAGTTAATAATAATGTAGGTAATGTATCTCTGATTTTGGTGGTAGATGAGGATTGTGGTTAATATAAATACAAGAATGTTCTTCTACTACAAGGTATTAAGAATATGGTGATACATGGGAAAATATAACTAATTTAACTTACAGGCTATAGTTAACAACAATATTGTAATATTTTCTTAGAAAAAGCAAAGTCAGAACTATATTAATGCTAAAGGTAAAAAAGTAATAAAGTGTTTGGTTTTGTGAGATATGAATATGATTAAGCATTTTTGCTCTTCATTTTCTTCATTAACAAGGAGACCTTGATTATGTCATTTAAAAAATGTGTGTTCATCTGTGTATCTTTCTGAAAACTGGAAGAACAATTGAGTTTGTTTTGGGGATTAGATGAGATAAAAAGTGCCTGGAGACATCCGGGAAGATGGCGGACTAGTAAGACACGGGAATCTCTTCTCCAGGAAAATAGCTAGAGGACAGGCTGAAACAGCCCCGAAAAAGATGTTCTAGGGTTTAGGACAGCAGGTGAAGGCTGGACACCACCCAGAGGAGAGAGGGACAAAGAAGGAAATCGCAACGACAGAACCATGAGTTGGAACCTGCAGCTATTGCTGCTGCTGGCACCCTCCCACACACTCTTCAGAATTCTCGGGTATCTGGCCCTGCGACTACACACAAAGGGGGCTCCAGGGATCTACCACTTCCGGAAAAGGGGAGAGAGAGGGACACAGCCTTAGGCTGACTAAGGTCAACCCACAAATTTGGGCTGCGGAGCCACATGGTGGTTTGCCCTGGGAGCCTAGGAAGGGCTGGAGAAATCTGACCCTCCCAACCTCCCTCTCTGCTAGCCAGGACTAATTGTTGAGGTCTCCACAGGAGAGGGGATAGAAAGCCTGGGGCTGACACTGCTTTTGACTCGCAGGTTTGGTCTGCCTTGTTCCGAGAGCCCTTCCAGGCTGGATGGGGCTGCGCCATTGTTTGCCTTGGAACCTGCAAGGGGCTAAAGATATACAAACCTCCCAATCGCCTCCTCTACTAACAGGGACTGATTGTTGAGGATTCAGAGGGGAGGGGAAATATTTCCTAGCTGGGAAAAGGGAGGGAGCTACCAAAGAAGGCTGGAGAACTGTCTCAGAAAGTTTGAATTACAAGGCTCTTAGGCCCCAGACAGGAAGCTCTGTCACATTGATCTGGTCTGTGTCACAACAAATACGCTCCGACCAGGCATTGAATTGAGAGCTGCCAACAAACGCCGTCTCTTGGCAGACCAAGGAGGTGCACATAAGAAAATTAATAAGTAAGAGAGTCTTTTCCTGGCCTCTATAGCCTCCCTGCCCAAGGCCCTAGGAAATGACTCTACAACCAATTACTGGGTCCAGTGCCCAGTTTTGAGGAACCAGCAGAACAATCCTAACAATCAAGGTTGAGCCAAAAATCAAAGAGCTGTGGTATCTCACAGCCTCCTGCCACCAAAACCCCATAAAAGAGAAAGAGATAGAGCATCTAAGTAAAATACAAACTAACCAGATGCCTAAGCACCAGAAAAAAATTACGATCCATACTAAGAAAATAGAAGACATGGCCCAAGAAAAGGAATACAACAAATCCCAGAAGAGATGCAGAATTTGAGAGAACTAATCAGTGAGATGAGCACAAATTTCCAAATTCAAATAAATGAGATGAAAGACAATATAGTTAAAGAGATAAATGACATCAAGAAGACATTGAGCGAACGCAAAGAGGAATTTGAAATCCTGAACAGAAAAGTAACGGAGTTCATGGGAATGAAAGAACAATAGGCAAAGTCAAAATCACATTTGAGGCATACAACAGCAGACTCAAATGATAGAAGAAAGAATAAGTGATACTGAAGACAGAGCAGCTAAAATTGGAGAGAAAAGAATGGAAAAAATTGAGCAGGGGCTCAGAGAGTTGAATGACAACACAAAATGCAACAACATACGTGTAATGGGAGTTCCAGAAGGGGAAGAGAAGGGAAAAGGGGCAGAAAGAGTATTTGAGGAAATAATAGCTGAAAATTTCCCAACTCTCAAAAAAGAAATGAACTTACATGTCCAAGAAGCACACCGTACCCCAATCAGAATAAATCCAAATAGACCTATGCCAAGACACATACTATTCAGAATGTCAAATGTAAAAGATAAAGAGAAAATTCTCAGAGCAGCAAGAGAGAAGCAAACGATCACGTACAAAGGACGTCTAGTAAGACTTAGTGTAGATTTCTCTTCAGAAACCATGGAGACGAGAAGACAGTGGTATGATACAATTAGGAAACTGAAAGAGAAAACCTGCCAGCCGAGAATTCTTTATCCAGTAAAACTGTCCTTCAAATATGAAGGTGAGTATAAAGTATTCACAAACAAACAGAAACTAAGAGAGTTTGCAAAAAAGAATCTACCTTTGCAGGAAATATTAAAGGAAGCCTTAGAACCTGAAAGAAAAAGACAGGCGAGAAAGGCTTTGAGGAGAGTATAGAAGAAAGAAAAGCAGAAGGGTAACCAAAAGAGTAAAAAGAGAGACAAAGACAAGATGACATATGAAAACAAAAGAATAAAATGAGGGAAATAATTAGTGTATTTTCAGTAATATCATTGAATGTGAATGGATTAAATTCACTAATCAAAAGATACAGGCTGACAGAATGGATAAAAAAACCATGAGCCATCCATATGCTGCTTACAAGAAACCCACCTCAGACCCAGGGATACAAAGAGGCTGAAAGTAAAAGATTGGAAAAAGATACTCCATGAGAGTAGTAAACAAAAAAGAGCAGGAGTAGCTATACTAATATCAGACAAAACAGACTTTAAATGCAAAAAAGTGATAAGAGATACAGAAGGCCATTATATATTAATAAAAGGGATGATCCTCCAGGAAGATATAACAGTCATAAATATCTATGCCCCTAACCTGGGTGCCCCAAAATATATGAGACAAACTCTGGCAAAACTGAAGGGAAAAATAGACATTCTACAATAATCTTTGAAGACTTCAACACCCCTTTCACATCATTAGATAGAACAACTAGACAGAAGATCAACAAGGAAACAGAGAACTTGAACAATATGATAAACAAGTTAGACCTAACACACATATACAGAACACTGCATCCAAACTCAGCGGGTTATACATTCTTCTCAAGTGCCCATGGATCTTCTCCTGGCTAGACCACATGTTAGGTCACAATACATCTTTCAATAAATATAAAAAGATTGAAATTATACAGTGCACCTTCTCAGATCATAATGGAATGAAACTAGAAATCAATATCAGACAGGAAAAAAGTAAACTTGCAAATGTGTGGAGACTGAACAACACACTCCTAAATAATCGGTGGGTCAAAGAAGAAATTGCAAGTGAAATCAGTAAATATATTGAAACAAATGAAAATGAGAACACAACGCATCAACACTTATGAGATACAGCAAAGGCAGTATTGAGAGGGAAATTTATAGCCCTAAATGCCTAAATTAAAAAACAAGAAAGAGCTAAATTCAAAGATTTAACTGAATAGCTAGAGAAAGTAGAAAAAGAACAGCAAACCAATCCCAAAGCAAGTAGAAGGAAAGAAATAATAAAGATTAGAGCAGAAATAAATGAAAATGAGAACAGAAAAACAATAGAGAGAATAAGCAAAACCAAAAGCTGGTTTTTTGAGAAGATCAATAAAATTGACAAACCCCTCACTAGACTAACAAAGAAAAAGAAAGAAGAAGCAAATAAATACAATCTGAAATGAAAGGCGGGAAGGTACAAATGACCTCATAGAAATAAAAAGAATCATAAGAGGATATTATGAGAAATTATATGCCAACAAACTAGACAATCTAGATGAAATGGACAAATTTCTAGAAATGCACAACCAGCCTACACTGACGCTACAAGAAATACAAGAACTTAACAAACCAATCACAATTAAGGAGATTGAATCCGTCATCAAAAATCTCCCAGCAAAGAAAAGTCCAGGACCAGATGGCTTCACAGGTGAATTCTACCAAGCATTTTGAAAAAAATTAACACCAATCCTGTTTAAACTCTTCCAAAAAATTGAAGAGGAGAAAAAATTACCCAACACATTTTATGAAGCCAACATCACCCTAATACCAAAGATTCTACAAGAAAAGAAAATTACAGACCAATCTCTCTAATGAACATAGTACAAAAATTCTCAACAAAATTCTTGCAAATCGAATCCAACAGCATATCAAAAGACTTATACATCACGACCAAGTGGGATTTATTCCTGGTATGCAAGGCTGGTTCAACGTACGAAAATTAATCAATGTAAAAGATCACATTAACAAACTGAAGGAAAAAAACCACATGGTCATCTCAATAGATGTAGAAAAGGCATTTGACAAAAGCCAACATCCTTTTTTGATAAAAATACTTCAAAAGATAGGAATAAAAGGAAAATTCCTCAATATGATAAAAGGCATATATGAAAAACCCACAGCCAACATCATACTCAATGGGGAAAGGTTGAAAGCTTTCCCTCTAAGATCAGGAACAAGGCAAGGATACCCACTGTCACCATTTTTATTCAATATTGTACTAGAAGTTCTACCTAGGGCAATTAGACAAGACAAAAAAATTCAAGGCATCCAAATAGGAAAAGAGGAAGTAAAACTCTCACTGTTTGCAGATGACATGATCCTGTATTTAGAAAATCCTGAAGTATCCACAACAAAGCTACTTGAACTAATAAATGAGTTCAGCAAAGTGGCAGGATATAAGATAAACACGCAAAAATCAGTAATGTTTTTGTACACTAGTACTGAACAACCTGAGGAGGAAATCAGGAGGAAATTTCCATTTTCAATAGCAACAAAAAGACTCAAATACCTAGGAGTTAATTTAACCAAAAAAGTACAGGATCTATATGCAGAAAACTACAAAACAATGTTAAAAGAAATTAAAAAGGACCTAAACAAATGGAAAGACATTCTTTGTTCATGGATTGGAAGAATAAATATCATGAAGATGTCAATCCTGCCCAAACTGATTTATAGATTCAATGCAATACCAATCAAAATCCCAACAGCTTACTTTACAGAATTAGAGAATGCAATTACCAAATTCATCTGGAAGGGTAAGTGCACCCGAATAGCCAAAAGTATTCTAAAAAAGAAGAGCAATGTGGGAGGAATTTCACTGCCTGACTTTGAAACATATTACAAAGCTACAGTGGTCAAAATAGCATGGTCCTAGCGTAAAGATAGACACATCGATCAGTGGAACAGAATTGAGAACCCAGAAATATACCCTCACCTATACAGTCAACTGGTTTTTGGCAAACCTACCAAGCCCACACTAATGGGAAAAAACAGTCTCTTCAACAAATGGTTGTTGGGAGAACTGGCTATCTATAACCAAAAGAATTAAAGAGGACCCCTATCTCACTCCCTATATAAGAATCAACTCAAAATGGATCAAAGATCTTGATATAAAAGCCAGGACCATAAAACTACTAGAAGAAAATGTAGGGAAACATCTTCAAGACCTTAGAGTAGGTAGTGGTTTCTTGGACCTCAAAGCATGTGCAAAAAAGAAAAAATAGATAAATGGGACCTCCTCAAAATTAAACACTTTGCACCTCACAGGACTTTGTCAGAAGGGTGAAAAGGCAGCCGACTCAATGGGAAAAAATATTTGGAAATCATATATCTGATAAGGGTTTAATATCCAGGATATATAAAGAGATGTTACAACTCAACAATAAAAGGACAAACGACCCAATTAAAAAATGGGCCAAAGACTTGGATAGACTTTTCTCCAAAGAAGAAATACAAATGGCAAAAAAAAAAACACATGAAGAAATGCTCAACATGACTCATGATTAGGCAAATGCAAATCAAAACTACAATGAGATATCATTTCACACCTATCAGAATGGCCACTATTAAAAAGACAGAGAACTACAAGTGTTGGAAAGGATGTGGAGTGCTAGGAACACTTCTTCACTGATGGTGGGAATGCAGAATGGTACAGCCACTATGGAGGACTGTTTGGCAGTTCTTAAATAAGTTGAATATAGACTTACCACGTGACCCTGCAATACCACTACTGGGTATATACCCAGAAGAACTGAGAGCAGTGACACGAACAGACATCTGCACATCGATGTTCATAGCAACATTATTCACCATTGCCAAAAGTTGGAAACAACCCAGGTGTCCATCAAGAGACGAATGGATAAACAAACTGTGGTCTATTCACATGATGGAATATTATGCAGATGTAAGAACAAATGAAGTCATAAAGCATATGGTAACATGGATGAACCTGGAGGACATTATGTTGAGTGAAGCAAGCCAGACACAAAAGGACAAATACTGTATGAATGCATTACTGTGAATCAAATATATTGTGTAACATATTGTTTGATTCAAAAAAAATTTATATGTATCCATTACATGTAATTTAGAAATGGATATATTTATTCATCTGTGTTTACTTTTTAGTTTTTAATTGTTTATATTTTCAATTATTAAATGTACAAAATAAAGTTAAAAAAAAAAAAAAGTGCTTGGACAGAACTTTTTAGGAATAATGTTTCCATAACTTGTTGAGCTGCCTGTTGTCTGCTGTTTTATTTTTTGAATTTGAAATAAAGTTTGCATTTAAAAAAATGATGTATCAATATTGGTCCATTCGTTGTGACTAATGTTCCATGCTAGTATAAGATATTAACAGTAGGAGAGACTGGATTTCATTTATATGGAAACTCTCTATATTGTCATTGCAACTTTTTTGTAAATCTAAAACTATTCTAAATTAAGTTTATTTAAAAAGTTGTAATACTACATATATCATTTTGTATTCTGATTTTTCTTCTTTTGCCAACTTTTAAAAAAATTCGTGATCGCATGCTAGTCTCAGACTGAGTATATGCTATATAGTTCATGTAACTATTTCTTCTGGGACATATATATCATGCATATTGATAATAATATCAGTAATCATACATAATCTAATGAACAACTGTATAATTTATTTTGTACCTTGACTTATTTAAAAAAATAATTTAGTAATTTACTCATATATGAATCTGTATTTATGATTAGTTTTTTGGGAATAGATTCCTAAAAGTGTAATTACTGGGTCAAGTTGTATGAAGATTGTAAGCATTTTGCCAAGTTGGTTAACCAAAATCCTATTCTAAAGTACAGTATTACCACTTGTAGATAGAAGTGCTTGGTTTCACTGAAACTTCACCAGTGTTATGCATTATGTTATAATCTTTTCTAAATTCAGCATTTTCTTATTTTAATTTATATATATTTAAAAATTTAAACATGTTTATATTACTACCTCTCTTAAGAATTATCTTTGTCCTGTTTGTGTTTGTGTTTTTCTTGTCAGTTTGCTTGAGTTTTTAAAAAGTAATAATTGAAACCTTTCATAGTATAAGCACAAATAAATGGGAAATTGGAATTAATAAGTATTCTTTCATAATGGTGCTGTGGTGTTCAGTCAGGAAGACGGAAATATAATTATTATGGTAAAACTAATGTAATTAGAGTTTGTTTCAAGAAAATACAGAAGTAATAGAGATTAACAAATTATTTCTTTGACATGTATATGTGTCAGTTATTTTTGAGCAATCTGTGAATTTTGGAAATGTTGGAGTTGTTTAATAAAAGTATTTATACTTCCTGTTTCTATTCTAAAAGGTATTTATCAGGTCAAAAACAGCAATCATGAAAATATATACACTAAAATAATTAGAATGCAGAAGTTAAAGAAATATGAATAATTTTTATTTAAGAAATTATTAGAGTTTATAATAAGAGATATTTTGTTTAGTAATGATGCAAAATTAGCTTTTAGCAAATGGTTTTATTTCTAGCTATGAAGTTAGAACCAAAAATTGTCTTAATTCCCTTCACAGCCCAAAAAAAAAAAAAAAAAACCCACAAAAACTAAAAACCCACAAACTTTTCTTTTAAAAATAAAATGAATAATGCTGAGAAGTTGAGGATCAGTTAGAACATGACGAATTCAAAATGTATTTACCCTGGTATCTGGCCATATACAGGAACAGGTCGTTATACCTGTGTGACAAGCAGTTCAGTCCCCTGAGTTGGTTACTTTTCGACTTGCATACCTGGAACAGTCCTTGAGAGAGGGGCCCTGGAGCATGGGGGCTGAGTGTTCTTTCTCCTTGATTGCAAATGCCAGACATTCTGTGAAACTGGACTGTGAAGCCGATTACCTTGGGCCTGCTGTCTAGCATGCCTCACAGCTTCCTCTTATTTTGGCAGGGAACAGAAGATGTTCAGATGCCTTTTTACCTCTCTGTGAACTCCATTTTCCCCTTTAGTGCTTAGGCAGTTATGTGTTTTAAGATCTAAAGAGTCTCCTGTACCTTCTTTGTAAGTTTTACCCTTTATTCGATGCTAGCCTGAATTAAAATGCACATACAAAATAATTTATTAGAAATATTTTTGTTACAGGTTGTGTTACATTTTCTTTTGTTCACTAAAAGTAGAAGAGCACATGGAAAAAGTTACTTAAAATAAAAGTTTTGTATGCCAAATAAAATATATAAAATGAGGGCGTGGGCCAGTAACCTGTTAAATGGAGAATGTGATCAAAATGTTAAACTTCAAGTACTTTATTTTTTTCTTAGAAGCTGTTACCTAAGAATGGAAGTATTTATTATCTTACTATCATTTAGTATTTTTCATCCAAACCTTTTAAGGTCAGGAGAGAGTGAAAATATGTATCTCAGGAGTCTGGGGGTGAGGCCCTGCAGCCTGCCACAAATGCTAAATTACTTTGATGCCTTGCTGTTTATTAAGAATTAATGCACATTTTAGTCTAGTCTATAATACATCTTGTTTATCTTAATATAAATGTGTTTTAAATTACTTAAAAATAAAATTACTTAAACCCCTCCCCTTTAATCTATAAGTAAGAATGATTCTACTGGAATATGTGTCATGTTTATCCTTGGTTTGGGGACATCCCTTGGCAGAATGTTATATATCTTTCAGAGTACACATAGCTTAACTTAAGTAGTTTCCTAGTATGAGGAGAAACAGATCAAGATCCATGTATTGGGAGATGTTAAGCAGAACTTTTATTTGAAGTGGTCATTTGAGCAAAATTCATGGTTTGAGTAGTTCCTTACTGCTTAATGTTCACTTTTTATGAATTCAGACATACATTCATTAATTGACAAATGTTCTCGGTCTCATGAACTTTACATTGTAGTTCTTCCTACAATTTTTAATTTGATTGACACGTTTTAAGACAAGTTAACTTGGTGCTTTTATACTCGAGTAGCTAAAAAAGAAATCCAAATCAAAAGCATCTTCATTATCTGGAAAATATGGTTGTATTTCTTATGGTTGAGAAAACATATATTATTCTGTATATCCTGCTAATTATTTCTAGAAAGAGGCTTTCTCATTGCCAGAGTATTGTATTTTTTATTTTATGTATCTTTTGATAGAAAATAATTTATTGTGCCTCTATAGAGTGAAGTACTTTGTTCTTACTGATTGTAGTTTACTTTCAGCTGTTGAAAAACTGCCTCATGTCAAACTCGTTTAGTATTATGTACTTGCCAAAAATAGTTATAGAGGTAGTTCTTGACTGCTTGACTTATAAACAGCTCATGCATGCAAATGACAGCAGGTGTCCTCCCCACTCTGCTTGCCCCCACCATCATGGGAGTCTTTCTGGGAAGGAAGCTTGGGGTTTGTAAAGATATTCTGACTTTAGAGGAAGAAAGGGGGGAAGTTAAGAACCGAAAAGGGGATCTGTTCCTAGAAGCAGGGATCTATCTGTTCCTAGAAGCAATCTCTCAAGCATGTTTGAAGGTACAGCTGGGGCAAGGTGAGATGGTGCATGCGACTTTCCCCTTGAAATAATTTTCCTTCGGACTTAATATTAAAAAGGGTTTTGAGAATTATAGGATATTAGAGATGGTTGAAAGATAAAGAGATTGTCTAGTTCTTGTCCAACAATAATGTTATAAGGTAAAGGACACCGAAGCCTGCATAAAGTGACTTGCCCAAGTTCACATGGTTAATTAGTGGCAGCATATTTCTGTGTCTAGATTTAGAGCCTAGTCCTGGATTTTTCATTCTAGACCTTATTCTTTTTATAGAGTGCTCAGTGCCTATAGGATATGATAAAACATGAAGCTGAGAGGTAGTTCAAGACCAAATCATGGAAGGCCTTAAATGCTATGCAAAGGAATCTGGACTTAGACTGTGTGTGATGGAGAATTTTTGTGGATTTTAAGAATGAGTATGTCATCATATTTGCATTTAGAAAAAACACTTTGATTGTAATGTGGAGCAGTGGAGTATGTCAGGGAGCGAATGGGTGAAGGGATATCATTAAGAAACCATGCAAAATACAATGAGACTGAATATAAATACTGAGAGTGGAGAGAAGGGGGACTGGTTAGAGCAATACTAAGGAGGCAGAAAGACAGGATTTAATGAATGCTTGGATGTTGGTGGGAGGGGATGAAAGGAGAGCGAGAAAATTATGAATTTTCATTATCTAGGGCATCTATCAAAGCATCCCATAAATTAATGGCTTAAACCAACAGCAGTTATTTATTTGCTCAGTATTCTGCAGTTTGGGCATGACTTGGTAAGGATAGTGCATCTCTGCTTCAAGTGGCATCTGCTGGAGCTGGAATTTTCAGGTTGGCTTTTTCATTGCTGGTACCTTTGCTGAGTTTGCTGTGTCATGTCAAAGCTGGCTGGAGATCTCTCTCCAGATCTCTTACATGGTTAGCTTTAGCTTCTTCACAGCATAGTGGTTCCATAGAAGTCTGAATTCTTACATGGTGGCTGGCTTTTCCCAGATTGAGAGAGTAGAAGCTGAAGGCCTTCATAATGCCTGGGTGCAGAAGTCCTAGAGCATTACTTCAAGGGGATTCAAGGGGAGGGAAAGTAGTCCCGTCAAAGAAGTTGTAGATATTGAATCCACCAATTATTACCTTCCACCCACAGGCAAAATATACTTACCCACTCCCAAAATGCTCAGTAAGCTTATCCAATTACGGCATCATGCTCAGATACAAAGTACAGAATTTTATTCATTAAATCATGTCTAGGTACAGATGAAGTATGGTAGGTATGAACTTAAAGGACAAATTATCTGCCCCCCCCACCCCAATATAAAAGGGGAAAATAGAAGATAAACACAAACACAGTGGACACCTCTGTTCAGAATGTGTGTGCAGGAGTGGGGTTGGAGCCATAAAATAATTACTAGCCCAAAGCAATTCTGAAATCTAGCCAATTCTCCCTGTTCTGGGGGCAGGGAATGTACCTTGATTAGGATCCAGTTCACACTGGGAATGGTTTTCTGTGGTTATTGGCCTCTCTGTGTCATCCTTCCTTTTCAATAAGAAATGGCCAGTGTTTGCAGCTGAGTAGCCTTTTCAGTCTGCTTTCTGCCCATAGGAATTTGAGGGCCCAGAGGTCTCTTTGGATTTTGGAATTTCTCATTTCATTTTAGTCCAAGCTGGTATAGCTAACAGAATCTTTGAGGACTTCCTTTATATTAGTTACAGTCAACTCTATTTGACTAAAGCCACAACCAGAAATATCTTTGGGATTTGCTTCTTTGAACTTCAGTCTGGATGTCAGGTTGCTGTGGGATATAACCCTTAACATTCTTAGAAGTCCCTTATCCAGTTGAGAGGGTCTAGGAGACAATGTCTTAGGTCTTTGAGGCCTTAAAACAAAGTATTACTTGATATTTACCCTGAGGTTATTTTTACTTGCAGAACCCTGGATTTAATCTTTGTACTGAGACTACTTTTTTTTTTTTCAGATTAATTTAACTTATTTATTTCTCTTCCCACCTCATTTGTGCTCGCTGTCTACTCTTCGTGTCTGTTTGTTGTGTGCTCTCTGTGTCTGCTCATCTGCTTTTTGGGAGGCACCAGGAACCAAATCTGGGATCCCATGTGGGAGGGAGGCGCCCAATCGCTTGAGCCACCTCCGCTCCCTGCTTGTTGTATCTCTCATTGTGTCTCCTTATTGAATCTCATTGTGTCATCTTGTTGTGATATCTTCTTGCATTATCTTGTTGCATCAACTCACCATGTCAGCCCGTTGCATTAGCTCACTGTCTTGCTCATCTTTAGGAGGCACCAGGAACTGAACCCAGGACCTTCCCATATGGTAGGGGGACGCCTAACTGCTTGAGCCACATCTGCTTCCCAGTTCTGAGACTAATTTTTTAAAAAAACTTTTAATTTTGAAATACTTTCAAACTTATATGGCAGTTACAAAAATAATCCAACCTCATACAGAGATCTCCAACATACCCTTTCCCCTGGATATCCAAATCTGCCAATATTAACATTTTGCCATGTTTACCATCTCATTCTATCTACCCATCTTTCTGTCTATCCATCTAACCTTCTATATATTTATCATTTTTTGAGCACTTGGTTGTAGATTTCGTATACACCATGTTCCTGAACACTTAATACTTACATGTACATTTCCTAAGAACAAGGATATTGACTTATGTAACCACCTTAAATTCAGTTATTTAGTTCAGGAAATCTAACATTGATGTAAAACTTAGTCTATATTCCAGTTTTCCCAATAACGTGTCTCAAAAATGTACTTTCTTTTCTTTTCTCCTCCCTTCTTAGATCCTGTCAGGGATCACATACTGCATTTAATTGTTACTGTCTTTTTAGTTTCTGTTTTTGTAAAACTTGTGAACATATATACAGCATAAGTTCTCCAATCTCAACCATGCCTGAGCATACCATCCAATGGGATTAATCACGTTCACAATGTTGCAGTGCCCTCACCACCATCCATTTCTAAAACTTTCTCATCTCCCTAAATGGAAACCCTATACCCATTATGCATTAACTATCCATTCCCCCTGCCCCTGCCCCTGGAAACCGGTAATTTAGGTCTCAGGCTCATACCTTCACTGATATTTTCTTTGTAGTTACCATGGGGCTTAAATTTAACATCCTAAATCTTTAACAATCCTTTTTGCTCTGATACCAACTTAACTTCAATAGTATATGCAAACTATGTTCCTATACCCCCCAGTCCCTTCACCTTTATGTATTTTTCTCATAAATTAACGTGTTTATACATTGAGTCCAAAACCACTGATTTATCATTACATTTTATGCATTTGCTTTTTTATATCATTTAAGAAGTAAAAAGTGGAGTTATAAATCATAAATGCAATAGTACTGACATTTATATTTACCCATGTTGTTACCCTTAATGAAGATCTTTATTTCTTCATGCAGTTTTGGTCAGTTGTCCTTTCCTTTCAACCTGCAGAACACTCTTTAGCATCTCTTATAGGATCAGTCTGATGGTGGTGAACTCTCAACTTTTGTTTATTTTGGAAGATCTGAATCTCTCCCTCAATTTTGAAGGACAGTTTTGCTTAATATAGAATTCTTGGTTGGCAGCTTTTTACATTTAGCTCTTTGAATATGTCTTCCCACTGCCTTTTTGCCTCTGTGGTTTCCAATGACAAATGAGTGCTTAATCTTATTGAGGCTCCCTTGTATGTGACATGTTGCTTCATATGGCTTTCAGAATTCTCTCTTTATCTTTGGCATGCAATAGTTTGGTTATAATATGTCACATTGTGGGTCTGTTTGGGTTTATCCTGTTTGGAGTTCGTTGACCATCTTCCATGTTCATATTCATTTCTTTCATTAAATTGGGGAAATTCATTATTTCTTTGAATATGGAATATTCTCTCTGCCCCTTTCTCAGTTTCTTCTCCTTCGGGGTCTCCCACAGTGCATATATAGATGTGCTTGATAGTGATCTACAGGTTCCTTAGGCTTTGTTCATTTTTTTTCTTTCTTCTTTCTGCTCCTCAGACTGGATGATTTCAATTGTCTTATCTTCAAGTTCATTATTTCTTCTTCCAGTTCCTCTCTAGGGAATTTTAAATTTCTGTTTCTCTGTCCTTCAGCTCTGTTAGGTTCCTTTTCATAATTTCTGTCTCTCTATTGGTATTCTCTTTGTGTTATCTATCATTTTCATTATTTCGCCTACTTCTTTTTCCATATTTTTCTTCAGCTCTTTGAATATATTTAGGACCATTTTTTAAAAAGTCTTTGGCTGTTATATCCCAGGTCTGGTCCTCCTTATTGATGGTTTCTAATGCTTTAATCTCCTTTACCTCAGCTATTGCTTCCCCTTTCTTTGCATATTTTTAAATCTTTTGTTGAAACTTGGACATTTTGATATTCTAGTGTGTTATTGCTGACATTTAGTTTCAGTGTCATCTATTTTTAAGCCTGTATCCGGGTAGCATTATCATACAGTTTTCTTTGAATACCAGGAGCTAATGAAAAAGATGATGTCAAAAGAAGGTAAAAAGGAAATACCTCTCCCAGTCTTTGCAGATTGACCTGTTTGAGTGCTCTCTTTCAGAGTATATCCATATTTATTAGTCAGGGTTCTCCAGGGAAACAGAATCAACAGGTTATAGACACACACACACACGCACGCACACATACACACACTCACACATATAATGTAAATATTATGAGATTTGTTATAGGAATTGGCTCTCATTACCATGGGGGGATGGACAAATGTAAATTCTGTATGGCAAGCAGCAATCTAGGAACTCTAATGGAGATTTTCAGTGAATTCCTTATGAGAAGTTATCTGACTAAAGGAGAAATAGAAATTCTTTCTAACTGCTGAAATTATCATTTCTTCTTTTAAGGCATTCAGTGGTTTAGATGGACTTTTTTCATTGTTGAAGGCATTCTCCTTAGTTGATTCTAGATGTAATCCACTGTAGATGCAGTCTACTTACTGATGATTTAAATCCATGAAATATCCTCACATTAACAGTCAGGCCAGTGCTTGCTTTACCTAACAACTTGACACGATAATCTAGTCACCTTGACCCATGAACTTAACCATCATAGTCCACCACTTGTCATCTTGGCACCGATACACATTTCCTTAAGTCATACTTAATCTCTAGATAAAAACAATAACAGTCATATTTTCACCTAACAATACTTAGCTATCCTGCCTACAACTGGAAGAGCACTAACTCTTTCCCCAGAAGAGGATGCAAGTCCTTCGGAATATTCACTCTTAAACATGATGTCCTATAACTTAAATACTACAATGTGAAGTTAATACAACTTATGTTATATGACAATGGGATAAAATAGGGAAGAAAATAAAGATACTTACTTTATATATATATATACATAAACATATTTATATCAAAACCAAGAAGAAATATTTATAACCTGTAACTGGTCATGTGATCATAGCTTGTATATTTATAACTACCTTCTTCCACTACCCATTGCATATTCCCTTTTCTCTCAGCAAGTATCTCAGTTGGCTATGGTTCTTTGCCTGGTGTGGCAAAGAACTTCAATTCTGAAGTTTTGGGGCCATTAGTAGTCTTACCTGGATTGGGTTGTTGCAGTTTTTCATTGACTTTAATCATAGGATATGGTAGTGCTAAGTGATGCCTCATCTCAACCAGATACCTAGGAAATTTCACTGAGGTGGAAGACTCCTGAATTTTTGTTGGATTTCTCTCCTACCTCTAACATGCAAATATTACCAAGAAGTCTAGAGTAGTTGCTATTTCTTGCTCACTAGGTCCAATCAACATGCTATCATCAGTATAATGGACCAGTGCAATGTTTTGTGGGACTGAGAGATGGTCACAGTCCCTGCAGACCAGATTATGACATAAGACTGGAGAGTTGATATACTCCTAAAGTAGGACAATGAAGGTGTATTGCTGGCTTTGCCAGCTGAATGCACTGTTTCTGATGTTTTTTATTAACAGGAATCCAGAAAAAAGCATTTGCCCTATCAACAGCTACATACCAGTTATAAGGTGATATGTTGATTTGCTCAAGCAATACTGCATCTGGAACAGCAGCTGCAATTAGCTCCACTACTGGGTTAAGTTTATGATAATGCATTGTCATCCTCCAAGATCCATCTGTTTTCTGCACAGGCCAAATAGGAGAATTGAATGGAGATATGATGGGAATCACCACTCCTGCAATCTTCAAGTCCTTGCTGGTGGCACTAATCTCTGCTATCCCTCCAGGAATGTGGTATTGTTTTTGACTTACTATTTTGCTTGGTAGAGGCAGTTCTAGCGGCTTTCACTTGGCCTTTTCTACCCTAATAGCCCTCACTCCACATGTCAGGGAACCAATATGGGGATTCTGCTAGTTGCTGAGTATATCTATTCCAATTATGCATTCTGGAACTGGAGAAATAACCACATAATGTGTCCGGGGACCCACTGGACCCACTTTGAGACAGAACTGAACTAAAAGTCCATTGACCACCTGAACTCCATAAGCCCTTTACTCTAACTGGTGGACCACAGTGAAGTTTCAGTTTATTGGAATTAATGTCACTTCTGAATCAGTGTCTAATAATCCCTGAAATATCTGATCATTTCCTTTCCCCCAGTGCACAGTTACTCCGGTAAAAGCCCATTGGTCTCTTGGGGGAAGGCTGGGAAGAATATTAACACTATACATTTTTAGCATTGTAGTATGATCCTTCCCCAAGGGCACTTGGCCTTCCCTTCATTCAAGGGACTCTGGTCTGTAAATGGTCTGGGAATTGATTGAGTGGCCGTGACTCTCTGTTTTTGTGATTCAAGTTGACTTTTGTTCACTTGACTTAGAATTCTTCTTGTTATACAGATCAAGTAAGAATTTCGCAGACTGCTGTGGCAGTTTGAGATTATTTTATGAATCCTCAAAAGTGAAAGATTATGCTTGTAAACTAATCTATTTCTCTGGGTGTGATACTCTTTGATTGCATTAAATCCAGCTGGGGTGTCATTGATTAGATTAACTGTAAAGATTAGGGCTTTTGATTTGATTATATCAGTGGGCGTGGCTCAGGTTGAGTCCCTGCCCCCTTGCTGGGTCTGATAGAAATGGACACTCACTCAGACAGATACACAGGGAAGAGAGCTCTGTCATTTTTGATCCTGCCATGTGGCAAAAAGAAGGCTCAAACAGCTGAAGCCCTGGGGAGAGATGAGCCATTCTCCTGATAGTTTGCAGCTGACCTTGTGAAGAGACCAGAATAGCTGAGACTGATATAGAAGGCTCAGAAAGAAACAAGCCTTATGCCAGGAGAGAAAGCACTGTAGGATCACTTGAGCATGAAGCCTCAAGAGGAAGAGGAAGCCCAGAGAGGAAGGCAGAGACCAGCCAGAGATTGCCAACCATCTTGCTTCAACATGTGGCAAATGACTTTGGTGAGAAAGCAACCTTGAGTTAAACTTTTTACCATCTTGTAGCTAATAAGCTTTTACCCCAAATAAATACCTTTTATAAAAGCCAACAGATTTCTGGTATTTTGTATCAGCAGCCCTTTGCAGACTAATACAGCTGACCTTCTGTTTTACTTCTAGGTACCCCATGATTTACTAGGCAATGCCATAAGTCTGGGTGTCAGATTATTCTGATTACTGCTTTGACTCTACTGTCATCATCATAGCCACATGATAGTCTTTGGTGATTAAGTGCTGCCACTTGGCTTCTGTCAATCCACTATCCTATCATTTGTTTATGTTTAAGGACCCAAGGATAAGTGACAGCAGTTCCCATGGTAATACCTGACCTACAGGGAAGAGCAACCACAGAGTTCTTCAGGGATGATGAAGTTTAGATCATAGCTTGAGGCTAAAACATAAAGACCTCCCTGGTCCTTTCTGCTTATGCATCTTGTCTTGATCATGCATATGTAGCCCCAGGAATTCCCCTATTTACATGGATACAAATTGTCCCCTCTTCCTTAGCAAACAGTTTCCTCAAGGTCTTGGGCAGTGCACTAAATGTCTTACAGCCAGCACTGCCTTGCCCTAGGAAGCCATCACTTGACTGCTTTCCTACAGAAGAGCTCTGTGGGCTATCTTCTACATACAGGCAAGTTCTGGGAAGGTGAGCCTGAAATAAGTGACCTAGTTCAGTCTTTCAGGTTGCCACTAGACAGTTTGGGCTAGAAATAGATGTCCCCACTATGTGAACAAGGATTTCTCTGCTCCCTCTTGAACTAGACCCAGTGACCTCCATTAGGAACATGGGCTACTCCACACTGAGGGGCCAGCCAGGGCATCAGGACATCCTACCATTTTTAAGTTGCCTTTTTCTTGATTCTTTGCTTACCCTGTGGCTGCAATCCTTTAACTGTTCTCTGGAGCTTTGAGAAAGATGTTTTTGCCAGTTCTTACTGGTTGTTAAAAGCTTCTGTTGGAGGAATGGATCCCTGAAGCTTCTCACTCTGCCATTCTGGTCAGGGTACCTGAATCTGTTTTTTACTTTGAGAGTCTTTTGCTGAGAGAGATTTCAGATGAATTGCAGCTTTACTTTTCTACCCATAAAGTCTTGGCTTCTTTATATTTCCTCTAATTTCTGCTTGAAAATGAAACTATTCCTTCTTAGCTAATCTTGCTTCTCCCATACCTTATCATGTGCAGCTGATAAAGCCAATTGTGCTTTCAACATTCTGCTTGGAAATCTCCTTAGCCTGATGCACAAGTTCATTAGGCACTGTTTCTTTCGTGTACATTACTGTAAACCGTGGTTTTACTAATTGTTTTGCTGTATGTAACTGGTGTCCCCTTTTGTCCACACTCCAATAGCAGTTTCCTCACGGCTCTTCCAGCTTCCACTAGCAGTCTCCTCTAGTTCCTTCAGGCCTCTGCCTGTTGCCCACTCCTCAAGCCAATACCCCATGTTTTAGGTTTTTGTTATGCCAGTAGCACACTTCTAGATACTGACTTTTGTATTATTTATTGCATAATAAATCACCCCTAAACTTAGTGGCTTAAAATGACAATAGCATTTATTTACTCACTACCCTGCAATTTGCACATGGCTTGGTGAGAACAGCTTATTTCTTCACTACATGACATCTGCTGGGACTAGAATGTCCAGGGTGGCTTCTTTATTCACATGCGTGGAGCCTCAACTGGGATGAATGAAACATCTGGATGCTGACTATGCATCTCTTTATCTCCATATGTCCTGTTCACATAGCTCACTTGGGCTACCTCACAGAATGATGTTCTCTTGGTAGTCGGACTTCTTACATAGCTTTTTTCAGAGTGTGAAAACGGAAGCAGCCAGGCCCTCTTAGAGCCTGGGCTTGGAGATCACAGAATGTTTTTTTGACTGCCTTCTGTTGCTCAGACCAGTCCCAATGTCAGCATGGATTCAAAAGGAGGGAATTAGTCTTCACCTCTCAATGAAAGGGTTATGAAGAATTTTTGGCTCTATCTGATCCACTACTCTAGGATAACTCTAGATTTTTCTGGCTTGGTAGATTATGGTACTATTCACTTAGATTTAGTTTTCTGAGAAAGTTAATGGTTCACTTTTGGATATATTTCAAAGAAACCAAATCTTGGCAGAGATGTAGACCAGTTTTTCTTGTCCTCTTCTTCTTGTCCTCTCCTCACAATGTAATTATATTATTCTTGTCATATCTTCTATCAGTGGTCTATGTTTCTTCCTCCACCAACTATAATAGTTTCTCTTAAATTTCTATGCTAACTTTCCAACTTTTCTTTCGATCTCTTTTTCTCCATGTCTATTTTCCAATTTCTATCATCTGTACTTTTATGTTAAAATTGATGTAATTATATTGTGATCCCTGTGTGTAAGTGATTTCATACTATGTTTGTAGGTTGATTTTATGGTGATTGATTGTGATTAATGATTAATAGGCTTTATGTTATTATGACTGTAAATATTTATTATGGAGCCAGTGTGCCATGATTATACTTCTTGTATTTTGTCACTTCCCCCCCCCCCCAGAGTCACTATTTACCTTTTTTTGTTGCCTTCTCTACTTAGTCATATAATTAAATTCTTCTGACATCTCAAGCATATTATATAATCTATGAAATCCTTTCTTTTCCTAGATTCTCTTCACCTAAAGCCTTCAGTACACTATTTCATTTTGGATTGATTGCACTGTAATCTGTTTTACAGATTTCAAGATTGGATCCACTCAGGGAGATTCTGTGTCTTCCTGTTTCTTATTTTACTTCTGTGTTTTGCTGGAGCCTATCTTCAAATAACTTCTCCAAAATGAACGTATGGGTAAACTTTCTGAATCCTTTCATGACTGAAAATGTCATATTCTGTGATCAGGATTTTTTTTCAACATTGTATGAAAATAAATACCTTTGTACTTAGGACATGACCTCCTAATTATGTTTTAAATAAAGAAGGGATGTGGTGACTTGTTTCTGTTTTTGCCCCCTAAATCTATTTTATAATCTTGTATTTGTCTTCTTCATCATTATTGCTTTCTTTTTGATGTTCATAATTTTGGATTTTAGGAATTGCAGGCATTATTCAGTTTAATTTATTGGTATTTAGTTGCACTGATGGCATACCTGTGAAATTCTGCCTAAATGACTTTACTGGGAAATCATTATTGTGAAACAAATGAAATAGACTTCTTTTATAGATAACTGCAAAATGTTTGAATATCTCCCTCCTAGTCCTTATTAAGTATCTCTGATATTTCCTTTTTAGTTCAGGAAGGCTTGTCACTGTAGGGGAACTTAAGCTTTAACAAAATCTGAAAAGGTTTCAGACTTTTGGGCAGTTTTTGGTGTTTGGATCAATTCTGTTATCTTTTCTTGACACAGCTATTAAGAGATAAAAGGTTGAGATATAAATTCCATTAACTTCATTCTTTAGAAGAAAAGTGCTTTTTTGTTTTAGTATAATGAACACAATTGTCTGGGAGGCTTTACTGTTGTTTTATTTTTTTTTCTACACCTGTGGAGGTGTGAAATTTGCAGCTTGTGATTTTTAATTGATAAACTGAATTAAACATTTGCCTTTGCATAAATTATAAGCAGGCAAAACAACCCTGTGGAAAATATTGCTTGAAAGTAGAAAGTGCATGAATAGCAGGTCATAAGACAAAGGAGGTACTCTGCTGGGAAGTCCAAGGCCTAGGGGTTTGCAGAAACCACCTGATACTGTATCTAAATAAGGAAAATTAAGCCACCAATTAAAATGGAAGAAATGCAAAACTAAACTAGGTCTGGAGCCATGATGCATAGTAAGGTATTGCTTTTTTCACTAGTAGATTGTCAATGTCATAAACTGGTTATGGGTTTGCTATTTCCAGCAACTCGTGAGAATAATACAAAGAATATTTATAAATAGCCTTTGTTAGTTTATGGTTATTCCAATAATCATGGAATGTGCTTTATATTATGACCCTTGCATTTCACTATTCACTTAAAAAATAAAATTTTTATGACGAGGTCTTCTAGTTTGAACAGTCTTTCACATGTTAATTTGTTTTGGATATCTCTGCAAAGTTAAGAGTCACAGCCTCTTTGGTGAGAGAGGAAGTAGCAGTGTGGTGTTCCCTTTTGAGGACTAGCCTTACTTACTGCTGAGCAGATAGAAGCCAGTACATATTCCTGACAGTCTCTGATCTCTTTGGATTTCAGGAAACTTCTACCTTTGTCTTCAAACTTCTGACTACCTTTAATACTTAAAGGAACAGCTATATTCTTTTTAAAAATATATTAAAACTTTGAAAAAACCTACTTTATTTCTAATACTTCTGAATGGAAACTTTATATTTTTAACACCTACCCTCTGAATTGTAAATGGTTGCTTGTGTGCTTGGCAACTTCTCTACTGGATACATCGTTTTTGAGAGCAAAGATTTCCCCCCACTCTATACTCTGGAGAACCTAGCAAGAGTTTTGCACATATTAGTTGCTTAATAAAGGTTTGTTGAATGAAATTAATTAGATAGTTTTCTTCCTACATTGTTTCCCTTTAAATCAACATCTGCTGTATGTTAGAGCATTTAAAGTACAGTAACATTCACAAGGACTATGGCCAGATCTAAAATTTTGTGGACCCTAACATGTGGTTCTACTAAACTTGGGTTATTTCCTGGTAATGAATTTGAGCTCAAAATAAATGGATTTGAAATGCCAGTAAACTTGTGTTTAAAATACCAGTGTTTGAGTACCAGCTTGTGTTTACTAGTTGAATGAGTTTCATTCTCTAAGTTAATTATATTTGTCCTGTTTCCCATAAAGTAAGAACCAACTTAAAGTAGTTGAAAAGCTCTTTGTAAACTATTAAGCTGTATTTATAGTATAATAATTATCAGTCATATTAAATAATCCTGTATTTCAAAACAATCTGTGTAGATATTTTCAGAAGCTAAACCACTGAGATAGAATGACTTATGTTGTTTCTTTAGGCAAGTAAATATCTGCTTTATTCAAGAAAGACTTTTGTTTATACCATTTAAGAAACATTATCCAATTAGTCAGTCAATCAAGATGGCAGCATAAGCTTCAGATTGCTGTTCCCCCATAGAATCTTTGAACAACTAGCAAAAACTGGCAGAGGGAGCGGATGTGGCTCAAGCAGTTGAGTGCCCACCTCCCACAAGGGAGGTCCTGGGTTCAGTTCCTTGTAGCTCTTTTAAAAAACAAAACAAACAACAAGCAAAACAAACAAAAAAACCAACTCAGGGAAGCTGATGTGGCTCAGTGGTTGAGTGCTGGCTTCCCACATACAAGGTCTCAGGTTCAATCCCTGGCCCTTGGTACCTCAAAAAAAACAAAAAACAAAAAAACAAAAAACGCCACCACCACCAAAACTGGCAGAGCTAACATACTTTGAATGCTGCAAAAATGAAAGGGTTTTGGTGAATGGGTTAATGCCAAATCAAGAAAATGCAGCTTTAAAAAATGTTAGATGCTTGTGGTACCTTTTCTGACCCCTCCCCCAACTCCTCTCTGGCATGGTGTAGAGCCAGCGACCATTGCAGGTCCCTAGCCCTGTTCAGGAGAGAGTAGAGTAATCCCTATATGCATACTACAGTGCCTATATGTCCCTCCAGTCTGTGGGGTGGCAGCCTGAAAGAATGAACCAGGAAACTATTCTCTGCCTCACCCTCATGTAACTTGCCATGTAGGCAGAAACACCTTGCAGACAGCTAAAGCAGTGTAAGAAACAATTAAGTCAAAGGAGCCTGGGACAAAGAATTATCTGCTTTAAGACACACAATAGAGCACCAGGGAGGGAGAGAAATTCTATTTCATCGGGAGTAGAAGGGACATTTGAATTCCTTTAAGGTCAATGGGGTGGAATTCCTAAGGCCATGAGTGCCCCAAGCCCAGGATAAGGCACAGCTTCAGGAAAGGATCAGTTGGTCTTTGAAAATATCAATAAGATGAAAACCTTTAGCTAGACTGACAAAGAGAAAAAGAGAGAGGACATAACTAAAATAAGAAATGCAAGGGGGCCTCCGTACGTGCCCCACAGAAATAAAAAGGATTACAAGAAGATGCTATGAATAATTGTACATCTAGAACCTAGATGAAATGGACAAATTCCTAGAAACACACAAATTCCCTATCCTGACTCAAGAAGAAAAAGATCTCAACAGACCAATAACAAGTAAAAATAGTCAATCAGTAATTAAAAAAACACCTAACGAAGAAAAGCCCAGGATCAGATGGCTTCACAAGCAAATTTTACCTAAGATTCCAAGAAGAATTAACACCAATCCTGCTCAAACTCTTCCAAAAAATTGAAGAGGAGGGAACACAGATATTTGCACACCAATATTCATAGTGGCATTGTTCACGTTTGCCAAAAGATGGGGGCAACACAAATGTCCATCAAAAGATGAATTGATAGACAAAATGTAATATATACATATAATAGAATATTATTCAGCCATTAAAAGAATTAAGTTCCAATACATGCAACAACAAGATAAACCTTTAAGACATTATATTGAGTGAAATAAGCTAGATGCAAATGGAGAGAGATTATCTGATCTCATTGATATGAAATAGTAAGAATAAGAAAATTTATAAAATGGGAAACTAGAATACAGATTATCAGAGGCAAGTGTGTAGGCTGAGAATGGGGTGTTAATGCTTAATTGGTACAGAGTTTCTGTTTGGGGTAATGAAAATGTTTTGGTAATTGAGGGTGGTGATGGTAGCACAACATTGTGAATGTAATTTACACCACTGAACTGTATACTCGAATGTGATTAAAAAAGGAAATTTTGGGGGTCGGATGTGGCTCAACTGGTTGGGCGTCCGTCTCCCATATGGAGGGACCTGGGTTCGATCCCCGGGACCTCCCGGTAAAAAAAAAAAAAAAAAAAAAAGGAAATTTTAGGTTGACGTGTTGCTTGAATAAAATTTTTAAAAAGCCTAGGACTGTATTATATAAACAGTGAACACTAATATAAATTGTGGGCTATAGTTAATAGTATAATTATAATAATATTGTTTCATGAATGGTAACCAAGGTACCTCACTAATGCAAAGTATTACTAATAGGCAAAACTGTGTGTGTGTGGGGGGGGTTTAATGACAATTCTGTATTTTCTGTATAATTTTTCTGTAAACCTACACCTTGTCAAATTAAAAAAGAAACCTTTGTCCAATAATACAGAACCTACAGATTTCCTTGTTGATCTCCTCTCAGTGTTTATTCATCCCCTTGAGTCAACAAGTTCTTTCCTATATCTGACCTAATGGTGTCCAGACATTTTTAAAATTTAAAATTTATTAAAAACAACAACCAAATCAACAAAACCCAGCAAACCAACAATAAAATCACAACTTGACATTTTTTTTATAACACTTATAGATAACTTTTGGAGTAAGGAATGAGGCAATTCTGGGCAACTCCTGACTGCTGTGTTGCCAGGGAAACTCTCTATTTTTTGTAGACTTGACCTGAGAAGAGCCAGCCAAGTGGCTAGTGGTGGTTAGTATTTTATCTGGTGGATCTAGTACAGCAAAAGATATCCATCCATTAATATTTGTAAAATGTTTAGAGTAGGACCTGGTACATATAAAGCTCCATATAATTTTTATTATTTAAATAATTTAAAAAGTTAGAAAATATTAGTTGTTCTAGTAAAAGGGTGTTTAAGCATAAAATTCTAGCGAAAAGCTTAGTAGAATGCAAGGGTCAAAGGTAAGAAGGCAAGTTCTTTAGAAATGCCTAAAAAATGACTCAATTTCATGTATAGCAGGTTTGGCAGCAAAGGAAAGGAAAAATAAAACTGGGTAGAATGGTAATTTCAGACAAAAGCTCTTTATGTGTGCATGTGTACATGCATGTATGTGCATATGTGTGTGTATATTTTAATTTAAATTTAAAGTTTTGCATACTTCTGAGATTTTAAAAAGGTATGAAGCCTACAGAGAAGAAATAATAGGTGGTCCTAAAGAAGAGGGTTTATTATAGAATTTCAAGTCTCAGTGAAGGTGAGGTGGATTAGGGGTTCAGGAAAGTGAAGGGATTTAGTCTAAGGAGGGAAGAGAGATATCTTCAGTGGTTACAAGAAATATGAAACGATAGATGTAAGGACAGCGAGATACAGAAATGGATTAGAAGCTCATGTGAGAACTTACTCTGGGTCATTTCACAAGTGCCAATAATTTAAAAGTGGATTGTCTGCTGTCTATGGATTAATATGGTTAGAGAATAAATGCAAGTATAGGAAATGATCATCTGCATACATAATGGATAATGAACTTTGGTAATAAGGTGGAAATAACGTGTGAAGGAGGATATTGGGATATTTATGGTAATATTTGGAACAGTAGACTTTTAAATATGGTCTTTTTTTTATTCAACAAATGTTTATTTGTTGAAAATATTTGGTTTCATAGGGATTACATTTTAGTATGGGGAGACAAAATAATAAAGAAGTAAAATATATAGTATGTAAAATGGTGACAAGGAGAAAATAGTGCAAAATGAGTTTTGAGAGAAAGGGATGGTGGAGAATGAGAATTAATGAAAGAGCATGAAAACGAGAGAGAATGTGAGTGAGTTAGCTTTAGGGATTGTGGCCAAGTGGCGGTCTGTTTTGAAGCTGATAGTCAGTAACAGCCTGAAGGAGGTGAAGGAGAAGGGCAGGAGGTTCATGGACCTGTTCCATTGGAGGAACAGTAAGTAGGTCTGGTGGCTGGAGCAGAGTTGAGTGAGAGGAGAGTGGTAGGTGATGAACTCAGAGAAATAGTAGAGAGTCAGAATGTATAGGGTATTTTGAGCCATTTGTAAGGGCTTTTCTGGTTTTTACTTCAAATGTCAAGGGAAGCCATTGGAGGATTTTGATTAGAGGAGTGGTGTGATCTATGTTTGGCTGCTACATTGAGAAAAGGTTTGTGGGACATGGACATTTAGGAGACTATTGCTGTAATCCAGGCAAGATATGGTGATGGGTTAGATGAGGTTGATAGCAGAAATAATGAAAAGTGATTAGTTACTGGATACTTTTTAAGGTATGTGAGAAAGAGAAGAATCAAAGATGACAGCACAACTTTAGATCTGAGCAACTGGAAGAATAAATTTACCATTTACTGATGACAAAGATGAAATGTTTGAGGAGGTTATACCAGGAGTTTAGTTTTGAATGGTTTGAGAAATCTATTAGACATCCAAGTGGAGATATCAAGTATGCAATTGATACATGTGTTTGGAGTTCAGGGGATCAGTCTGTGCTTGTGGTGATAGAATTATTGCGAATCATTAGCACTCTGATATTGTTTAAGGTGATTAAGGTGGTGACACTGGATGAAATTTCTAAGTGGAGTGAGTATAAATAGAAGAGAAGAGGACTAATCACTGAGCCCTGGGTAGCTCTAAGGCTTAGAGTTCTGGGATATGAGAAGGAGGAAGAAGAGACTGAAAAAGGAGAGCCAGAAAACTGGAGAAAAACTAGGGGGACAGTGTGACAGTTGAAGTTGGTGAATCCCCAAAAGATAAAGATTGTTTTTGAACTAATCCATTACTGTGGGTGTGAGACCCTTTTGATTGGACTACGTCAGTGAGCTGTGACTCAGGTTGAGTCTCTGCCCTCTTGCTGGATCATATATAAGCAGATACACAGATACAGAGAGAGACACACAGGAAGAGGGAGCTCTACCATTTTTGATCCTGCCATGTGAGAGAGAACTCAAGGATTGCTAGCCACCAAAGCTTAAGCACGAAGCCCCCAAGAGTATGGGCCCATGGAGTAGCTCCAGGCTGAAGAGACAGCCATATGCCTGGTTGCCCACAGCTGAGCTCTGGAGATGATAGATTCTGAAAGGGTAGGCAAGGATCTAGGGAGAGATCAGTGACCATCTTGCTTCGCCACGTGACAGGATCCCAGACTCACCAGTAGCTGACTTTGGTGAGAAAACATTTCTGCTGATGACTTGATTTGGACATTTCACAGCCTTGGAACTGTAAGCTTTTATCCTAAATAAAATTCTTACTATAAAAGCCAGCCCGTTTGGGGTACTTTGCATTGTCAGCGCTTACGGCAAACTAAGACAGACAGTGTAGTGTCTTGGAAGTGAAGTGAAGGAAGTATTTTAAGGGGAAAGAAATGATTGTGTGTATCACATGCTCCCAATGAGTCTAGTTAGATAAGGACTGAGAATTAACCATTGGATTTAGTAATGTGGAAGTGCTACCAGCTGTAGGACTATTGGTGGAGTAGTAGGGGAAATTGCCTGAAGGAAAGGGAGAATTGGAGATAGTGTACATAGGCAACTCTTTCAAGGAGTTTAATTGCAACTATGAGGAGAGAATTGTGTAGTAGCTAAAGAAAGAAGTGGGGTAAAGAGACATTTTTTTTAGGAAGGGAGAAAAAAACTATGTAAACTTTTTGGGAAGATAAAGAAGGGAAAATTTATCATGTAGGAGAGAGGGGAGAATTGCTGGAGTAGTGTCCTTAAGTTGCCAAGAGATGATGCATCTGTTACAAGTGTGCGGGTGGATAGAGTGGGATAGGGGGAGAGTGGCCTTAGCTAGAAACATGTTCATTCAGAGTACCAAGAGGCAAGGAGAGTATATGGGCACAGATGTAGATAGGTGGTTAGATGTGGAGGTGGGAACTTGGGGAAGCTCTCTTTGGATTTATAGCCAAAGACAATATATAATGTATATTATATAATATAGTATTTGTATATATATAATATAATCTATATTAGTCTGACGTAAACCAAATAGAGTTTAAGAAAGATGAGGTTTTGTCTTTGCATTTTATGTATCTGCTCAGATAGCCTCATATTTAAAATAATAGTTGACCATGGCAGACACATATACCTTGACATTTGCTGTAGTTTTCTGGACTTTAAAGTTCTTATACAGCATCCTTAAGCTTTTACTCCAAGCCTTGAGGAATTACTGTTAGAAAGGTAGACTGTTGGAGTTAGGGTTCAGTTAACTTTTCACTGCTTTCTTTTTAACTCCAGGACTGCCATTTTATGTTAGTAAATGAGGGGGAATCCAAAAGGCAAACGAAGATTGCTGAAGGTGGCAGTCAAAGAGTCCCCTGGTATAAAAGCCATATTGCTGGGTTAGTGAGAGAAAGCCTTACTGAAACTGATTCCGCATTCGGTCATTCTGGACATAGATAAGCTCCTGATCTTTTAACCATTGGGGTTTGACTCTCCATTTTATCTCTGCCTTGATCTTTTCATTTCTAAGTTTTTGGCTTCATTACCTGTCTTCTGGACTCACGCTTTCTTTGACTTCAGGAACCTCAGACTTCTAATTTGCTGAAAATTTCCTACAGTTGTCTGTGTTTTACCTTATTAATTTTTAAACCTTTCCTGCATACTTTCTGCTGGTCCTTGTCCGACTCTGACTCACACAGTTGTCTTCATGCCTATGTAGTAGCCATGTACAATATGTACACTATGTACACTATGCTCTGTAGTAGCCAATCAGACTAATATAATTTCTTAGGTTTTCTTCTTTACTGGGTTTATAAACTGTAAGAATTGCTATGCATGAGTTGATGAATGATTTCCTAAAATTCTGGAATTATTTAATCAGTCAAAATATGATATATTTATTCTATAGGTATTTAGCCAGTTTTTCTCTCAAAGTGTAGGGTATTAAAAAAAACTCAGAAAATATAACAGTGGGAAAAAGGTAAGCTTTTCTACAAACTAGATTTGTTTTTATATACAGTTATTTTCTGAAGAATGAAAAAAAAAAGCTACTACTTGCCACTGGAAAAGAAAAGAGAAAGTGGTTGTGACTGACTTTAATAATGAAACATAAATTGTGTGAATAATGATCTTGTGTTTTTTTTGAAGTCTCCTTTCAAGGTTGTTTGCATTTCAATTTTTGCTGCAGGTAGGTAACTGACAGAAGCAGGATCAGTTTGTAGAGTGAGTGTTCCTGGCCATGCAGCATATGGTTCTAGCTGTCACAAAGATAGGATTTGGGTAAGCATGTTGCTGCCCTGTTTTAAATGTGAGAAGTTAGAAGTCTGAATCACTGCAGTCCATCTCTAATTACCTCCCTCCCCAACCCCCACATGCCAGAAAATTGGGACACACACTAGATGGTGAGCAAAAATGGTCACCATCTAGTGAACATTTACTATCTGCTAAGCATGTTATGTGCTCTCATTTAAAACTTGCAACAATCTTTTGATACAGGTATCATCAATCCATTTTACGCATTAAAAAACTAAAGCTTAGATAAGTTAATAATAAATGTATATAAGTCCACATACCCTGTAAATTGGAGAGCTGAGATTAAAGCCCGTATTTGAACAATTTTGGAAGGCATTAACTTTTTTTTCTTTATTAGAAGAGTTGTGGGTTTACAGAACAATCATACATAAAATACAGGATTCCCATATGCCACCGTATTATTAATACCTTGCACTGGTGTGGAATATTTGTTACAATTGATGAAAGCACATTTTTATAATTGAACTATTAACTTTAGTCCATGGTTTAGTTTAGGGTTTATTGTTTGTGTAGTGTAGTTCCATGGACTTAAAAAAATTTTTTATTCTGTTACCATAGTGCAATTTAACATTTCCCCTTTTAATCATCATCTGATATAATCAGTTAATTGCATTCATAATGTTGTGCTACCATCACCACCCTTCATTACCAAAACATTTCCATCATTTAAAATAGGAACCCTATACATTTTATGTCTTAACTTCCCATTCCCTATCTCCACCTGTCCCCTTGGTAATCTATATTCTAGATTCTGACTCTACGCGTTTTCCTATTCTAATTGTTTCAAATTAGTGAGATCATATAATATGTGTCCTTTTGTGTCTGGCTTATTTCACTCCACATAATGTCTTCAAGGTTAATACATGTTGTCACGTTTATCAGGACTTCATTCTGGAAGGCATTCACTTTTTTTTTTTTTTACCAGGGGGTCCCGGGGATGGAACCCGGGTCCCTCCATATGGGAGACTGACTCACAACCATTTGAGCCACATCGATCCCCCAAGGCATTCACTTTTAACATAATCTATGTGTCCATAAGTTTGGCAGATAATTGAATTCAGTGGATGTAACTTAGGTCAATATTATAATACATCATTGCAGTGGGCATGGTGATATATGCCAGAACCATAGTTCTCAAAGTATGGTTTGCAGAACTCTGGGGTTCCCTGAGATGCTTTAAGGAGGCCAGTAAGTCAAAACTATATTCGTAATAACACTGAGATATTATGTGCTTTCTTTCTTTTCTTTTTTTTTTTTTGCTATGTTGACCTCTGCACTGATGGTGCAAAAAAGCAATGGGAGCTAAAACTACTGGCACCTTAGCGTGAATCAAGGCAGTGGCACCAAATTTACTAATGGTCATGGTATTCCTATTAAGAAGTCATAATAAAAAAATAAGAAAAAGAAAGACAGTTCCACTTAAGAATGTCCTTGATGAAGCAGTAAAAATAATTTACTTTATTAAATCTTGAGCTTGGATGACACAGGTTTTTTTTTTTTTTTTTTTTTTAAGATTTTATTTATTTATTCATTTATCCCCCCCCTGCTGCTCATGCTCGCTGGGTCAGCCAACCACGCCGCGCGGGTGGGCCCGCCCCCACCAGGAGGCCCCGGGAACCGAACCCGGGGCCTCCCATATGGCAAACGGGAGCCCCACTGATTGAGCCACAGCCGCTTCCCTTGTTTTGTTTTTTGATAATTAATTTTTTTATTTTTAAAGAAGCTTTCGATTACATAAATGTTACATTAAAAATATAAGGTATTCCCATATGCCTCCTCCCTCCCCCTCCCACACTTTCCCACATTAACGACATCCTTCATTAGTGTGGTACATTACTTACAATTGATGACTCCATATTGAAGCATTGCTACTAACCATTGTCTACAGTTTACATTACAGTTTATACTTAGTCCTGCACAATTTTGTAAGTTATTACAACATATTCAATGGCATGTATCTGTCACTGCACTGTCATGCAGGATAAATCCAGTGTCCCCAAATGCCCCCATATTATACCTATTCTTCCCTCTCCCATCCCTCAGAACCTCTGGTGGCCACTGCCTTTATATCAATGATCAGAGTTCTTCATTGCCAGAATAGTAATAAGCCTATAGTAGAATACTAATAACTTTACTTTAGTCCGTTGTTCCCTCCCCAATCTTGAGGATTTTGGGATGGTGATACCCACTCTGCTTCTAACTGAGAGGCTTAGATGCCATGGGGCAGATGGGTGGAACTATCTTGCTTGCAGTTGTAGATACTCTCTGTTTCTTGGGATGGGCATTGTCCATCATCATCTCCTTGTTAGTTATCCTGGGTGAGTGCAATGAATTGGAGAGTAGGTGTTGCAACTCTGCAGAGATTGAGGGCTCAACTGGCACATGAACAGACCAAAGATTTAAATCTCTGGGACATACATTTAACAAGTATAGTGCTAATTAAAAGTTTAAATAAAAGGGGCAGAGCCATGGTTGGATTTTACAATGGGGATTTATTAGGTTCCAAGCTTACAGTTCTGAGGTTGTGAAAATGTCCAAATCAAGGCATCAGGTGACTGTCTCTCCCTGAAGATTGCAGCTGATGATCCTGGGCTCCTCTTGTCAAATGGGAAGGCACATGGCAGTGTCTTCCCTTCTACTCTGGGTCTCATTGCTTTCTGCTTCCTGGTTTCCATGGCTTCCTCCCTCAGCTTCAGTGGGTTTCTCTTTGTCAGCCTCTGGGGGTTTCTCTCTGTGTCTCTCTCCGTATTCATCCTGTTTATAAAGGATCCCAGTAAGAGGACTGAGACCCACCATGGGTCAGGCCCTGAAGTAACCTAATCAAAAAGATCCCACCTACAATAGATTCACACCTACTGGAATGGATTAGCTCTAAGGACATGATTTTCTGGGGTCCATCTAGTATCAAACTACCATACTGGCTTTGAAGATGGAGGAAGGAGCTCAAAAGCCAAGGATTTGCAGGCACATAGAATCTGGGAATGGCCCTTCGCTGACAGCCAGCAAGAAAATGGGAACCTTAGTCCTATAACCACAAGGAAATGGTTTCTCCCCTAGAGCCTGGGTAAGAATGCAATCTATCAATATCTTGATTTTCGTATGGTGAGACACATACTGGACTTCCGATATACAGAATTGTAAAAGATAATAAGTTTGTGGTAATTTGTTAGGGCAGCAATAGAAAACAGAAACAGGTTGTGAGCTGAACCACCCAATTTTCATGGAACACCATTTTTACTTGAAAGAATGATAGACAACAAGCTAGGGTTATTCAGTTTTGGGTGATGGGCATATATTTTCTTGAAAACGAACAAAGTGAGCTTGACACTTAAAGTAAAACAACTGACAGTGTTTAGAATTTTGGGAAAACTTCTATTTGCTACTGTACTTGAAAGCTTGCCAATACTGAAAACTTTTCAGATGAGATTTGTGGTGATATTATTAACAAATGTGATATTTTGATATTAGTGAATAAAAAGCATCAACATTTGAAAGATCTGCATAATTTAATGAACCAGTACTCTTCAAAGTCATACATTGGTAAGAGATCCATTTGAAGTACAAGATAAAAAGTGGATTTTGATGGAATAGAGTATAGAAGGTTCACTAATTTAGTTTCCAATTCCACACTGCAACTAACTTTTTTTTTTTTTTTTGAAAGTCAGTACAGGTTTTTATTTTTACTTACAAAAACTTTCAAAGGTACACATTGGGAATTAAACAATGTTTTTTCTTCTTTCGAGGGACATGCCATACATGTTTTCCAGTCACTAGTTATACCAAAATTTCACTAAATCAAAGCCAGACAGATGACCACCGAAGCTGTTTTCTACCTCCTCATGCTGAGCTAGAGCAGTGGAACATCATTTGGTAGGAGAAATTTGACATGAAGAAGAAATTGCAGAGCTTGCAGCGTTTTTTTTTTTTTACTAAACTCACCCCAACAGAAAACCTAACGGATTGATTTATACAGGGAGGATTTTAAGCAAACCTGCACAAGCACACTTTACATGCTCTGAGGAAAGGTCCTCTTGGCCTCTGTTCAGTGCACAGCTCCCATCACTGGTGCCCAGTCTGTCGGGAGCACCGATGTAGAAAGCAGCTTGGCCTTCATAGCACTAACATCTACAAAGCACACAGCATATAATACTTTGATCTTTAAGTGGGTAATCATGGAAATTCCAAGATTAGATCCACTAGGTTAGCCTGAGTATTCATCTATACAAATATTTTTTCAAAAAGAATGTTTCTAAAAACAGTGGGATTACATCAGGACCAGCAGAAGACAGTGGTAAAAGGCCTGGAAACAAGCTGATTTTCACATGTAGCTTTTAGGTAAAGGGCTTAGTTGACTGCCATGGCCAAGACTAGCTATAATAATAGGAGCTCCGGAAATCTCAAGATATGGATAGTGTCACCCTGGATAAAAACACTCCCAAATCAAAACCCCACAGCTGGACCACTTGGGCTGAAGGCCTGAAACTGACCCAAGTGAAGGAACTGGGCCTGCACGGAAGATCCGTGCAAAGGCTGCTGTGGTACTCGGGGCAGGGAGGGCTCGTGTGGTGACTCCACACTGTTGACATAACCATTTATGCTGGGGGAAGGGCTTCTCCCAGAAGCACCTGGGAGAGGAGTCTACTCTAGGAGGAGTACTAGGGTTACAGAAAACAAGAAGGTGGTCCAGGAGAAACAGGTCCTGAGAGGGTCAGGGAATTATCTTTTTGACCCATCAATACTTTACATTAACAGCCGCAGGGTACTCTTTGCAAGATGTATTCTGTCCGCATTAGCCAAAGCCCCTCCCAGCCCAGGGTGCTGGTGACGCCTGGACCCATCCTGCTGCTGGAAGGTGGGAGCTAGTGCCGCAGGTTGTTCTGGGAAGCTGGAGTGGAAGATGATTTGCACAATGAAGTCACCACTAAGCCACTGCTTAAGTCCAGTCCCCGGCCTTCTTTTTCTGCTCTGTAGTCCAGAAACATTTCTTTAAAAGCCAGAAAATCTGTAAACGTGAGCAACATGTCAAATATGTCACCAGCCACTTCATCTTTATGGTGCTGTAATGTTGTTGTGAAAGCTGCCATGTTAAATCCAGGAATCCGCTCCAGCAGCTGTTCCTCAATATACTTTTCTACCAAGGAAATATATTCATTAAAAATGGGTGTGTAGGTGAGTTTATTCTCTTCTGTGCCTTCAAACTCCTGGTAGTACTTGTCCATGAAATTTCTCTGTAATAACTGGAACTCATCATCCATGATAATGTTCTCTAAATATCCAACCACAGCATCAAATTCTGCATCAGAGGCGAAAGAGATGGACAGCGCAAAGCTCTCCTCCTCTAAGGCGTCCATCGCCGCCGCCGCCGCTGCATCCGCCCACGCGGACGCCCGGGCCCGTGGGTCTCCTACCCGGCCTGCCGCCCAGGCCCAGCCTCCACTCCACTCCGCGGAGCCCCAAACGGCATCGAGAGCACGTCGGCCGGGAGCGGGCCTCGCCGCCGGGGCCACGGCCTGCCCACGGCCCAGCCGAGTCTGCGCCTGCGCGCAAGGCGCGGGCCTCAGGCTCCTCGTGCCGCGGCCCCGCGCCAGCCCGGCCTCCGCGCGCCGCCGCCGCTTCTGCGGGTCCCCGCGGCGGTTACTCTGCAGCTAACTTTTTAAGAAATTCTAACTTGGATTTGGTGCTTGGGTATAGTTTCAAAGAAGAATATCCACAATTATCTGAAAAGTCCATTAAAATATTCCCCCCATTTCAGTATATATTTGTGTGAGGCCAGACTTTCTTCATATACTTCAATCAGAGGAACATATCTGAGCAGATTGCAGAACCAGTTATGAGAATTTAGCTAGCTATCTTCCAAGTCAAACATTAAAGAGACTTGCAGAAGTGTGAAACAATGCCACTCTTCTCACAAAATCTTTAGTTTTTAAAAATTTAGTTATTTCTCATAAAATATTTATGTAAATATATAATGGATTTATCATCATTATTATTTTAAATGAATTTGTAAATATTAAAAAAATACCTTAGTTGTAATTTTAAAATGGTAAATACCAGTAGATATAGTCACAACACAAAAAGTTCTTTGGGGTCTTTTAGCAATTTTAAGGAGTGAGAATTACTGTTCTAGAAAGCACTTTAAAAATGATTTAAAAAATTTGTAGTTACTGATGTGGAAAATATCTAAGCCATGATTTTAAGCACAAGGGAAGTCACAGAAACTTAGTGTTTAGAATGATCCTATTTATTCAGAATTTTATACCTATATTAAGTACATGTGCAGAGAGCTGTCTGGAGGGGTATTCACTAAAATTTCATTGCGGTTGTCTCTGGAAGAGTATTTTCTTGTATGTTCTTGGCTTTATGGTTTTACTGATTTACAATGAGCATGTATCATTAAAAGGACGACAAAGCTATATATAACCATTTTTATTTCACAGCATGCTATTTTTACAAAAATCATGAAGAATAATGTGTTCATAAAAACCATTCCTATGGTGCTCTCTTGGAAATTTTCAAAGATGTTTAATGATAGTTTTGGTTTTTGGTCCAAACTTCTTGCCCAGCACTTTAATGTGGTAGTTTGAATTTACTGTGTTTTAAGATTGTATTATCGGTAGCTTGACCCCAGTAGATATTGGTATTGATAGAGATATTTGATATTGCCCAGTACATTTATGACTTTATTAATCATTTTGTTTTTCTCTTTAGTATTTGTTAGGATAAACCTGATAAGATAGAATTAGACCGATTAAGTTTATTAAAAAAATTTAAATTATTCAGATCATAGTAAGATATGGGGGCTTTATGGTACACATAGTAAGCAAATATTCTCATAGAAACCCAGTGTTTCATGTCATCTTTTTAGTATAACCACACAATCTTTGATCTCATCCTTCTCTAAAGATCAGAAAATGTCATATTAATTCTTCAGATTCAGTTGACATGATTTTGTCAGTGAGTTAAATCTGCAGAATCTAGGATAGTTTCTTACCAGCGAAATGGGGATAAAAGAATTACCTCATAGGGTGGTTGTGAGGATTAAAGGAGAAAAAACATGTAAAACATTTAGAACAGTACCTTGCACATAGTAAGTACTCAGCAAATGATATCTGTTGTTCTCTAGAAAGTGCTCACAGTAAGTCCACAGAAATGTTAGAGTTAACTTTCCCAAATAATCACTTACAAATTTTTTGTGTGTGTTTACAGTAACAATAGTTTTGCAAAGGCTGTTAGAAATTCCTCTTTTTAGAAGAGGCACCTACATTTCACCGGTGACACTCTTAACTTTGATGAATACTGTTTTTCCAAAAGGAAACACTTTGGGCTGAGGCAAGACCCTGTATGGTATTCTCATCTAGGGAGGTAAGCATAACAGCCATTTTCTTCTTCAGTTATTTGTGTGCTTATCCATTTGTACATTCATTTAAACGTATGTGGAGTGCATGCCCTGTGCTAGGCTTTGTGTCAGGGGTTGATAAAGAGACATGAGACAATTCTAGAGTTTGTGGGAGACTCAGCTATTGTGGAACTAAATCTAGTACAAGTGCTCTGCGGGGAAAGCACTGCAGCTGTGGGTGATTGAGAGGAGCATGGGCTGATCTTGGTCACTGGGCTAGAGCACCAGTAGGTTGGTGCTATGGAGGAAAGTTTCTCTGAGGAGGGGACACTAAAGGGAAATATGTGGAAACCATGGGCAAAAGGGCATCCTGGGCTGAAGGCTTTTTCCTTCTGGCTTGTTCCTTCGAAGATGTTCCTCTTTGAACAGCTTAAATTAAGCTGATGTGCCCTAGAGGTAATGCGCATGGAAGATTTGTTAGTGACCATTTTATGATTTTCACATTCTCTTCACTAGGCTAAAAGAGAGCATATGAGTTTATCCAATATTTATAGTTTTCAGGAAAATTTAATAGAGGTAAGGAGGTTTCTGAAAGGTTTTTCCTCAGTTTTTTTTTTTTATTTTTTTTTAAGGAGGTAATAGGGATTGAACCCAGGACCTCATATATGCAAAGCAGGCATTCAGCCACTGAGCTACACTCACTCTTCAGGTTTTTTTAACCATAACTGGAGTTACTAAAAATATAAAAATTATTTTTGTTTGTTGATTTCACAAATGTTGAAGGAATAATCCTTCCCAAATTCTTTTTTTCCTGAATCAGCCCACAAACTTTTAGACTCATTTTAAGAAAACCCTTTAGTTTGGTATCTGTGTGGAGAAATATTTCATTGTAACTGAATTTCCAAATCTTTGAGCTTATATTCATGTTTTATGCTGTAGTTTCCTTCTTTTTAGTATTCTTTTTCCCCCCTTCATTTTGAAAGTACTTCAAATTTAAGTAAAATTTGTGAGACAACCTGAAACTGTCAGGTTGATTTGATGCAGTGCTGCAGGGGTATCCAGAAAGGAGTATGTTAGCTCATTGGAGATAAGTTTAGGAATGGCTTAGGAACTGGAGAGCAGGAGATGAAAAAAAAATAGTTCAGGGAAGCTGACGGGCTGTGTGCCCAGGAAATATATAATGAGATTTAAAAAAAGAGTACTAAGCAATGAATTTAGAATCTTGTACGAGACAGAAGGCAAGAAGATAAATTATATATAGGTCAGGATATAATAAGCACCATGAGGGTAAAAACAAAGTGTTTTAGCAATTTATTCAATAAATATTTATTGAGTGCCTAATGTATGTCATCAGTGGGAACAGGAGTGATATCATTTCTAGTTAAGGAATTAGGATAGGCATTTAATGGAGTTCATGACATTTAATTTGACCTTGTAGGGTAAATAGATAGAATTCTAAAGCAGCACTGTCTGATAGAAATGTAATGTGAGCTGCATGTGTAATTTAAAAGTTTTTAGTAACCACAGTAAAAAAGTTAAAAGAAACAGCTGAAATTAATTTTAATAGCATATTTTATTTAATCCAGCATATCCAAAATATTGTCATTTCAACATGTAAAATTATTCATGAAATATTTTACATTTTTCCATAACAAATCTTCAAAATTTGCCACGTAGTTTATACATCCAATACATCTCAAATCAGAAACTAAAATTTCATTGGAAATACTTGATTCATATTTAGAGTTTTATAAAACTTACTGGTGAAAAAGTAGATATACATACCCAAATTGTTCCAATAATACTTTAAAGGTTTTCAGTACTTGAAGTGGGCATCCATTTTAAAATTTAATTGCAAATTCATTAAAACTAAAAAAAAAAAAAAACATTTCCCCTGTCATAGTATGCTCATTTCCAGTGCTCAGTAGCCACTTGTGGCTAGAGGCCACTGTACACGTCTAAAAGAGATTGAAGAGAAAGTTTTTCTGCATAGAAAGTTCAGCATATGCAAAGGTGTAGAGAAGAATCTCAGGGCCATGCTGAGGAAACAGCAAGCATCCCTCTACCTCTCCCTCTCCCTCTCCCTCTCCCTCTCTCCCCTCCCCCTCCCTTCCTCCTCCCCTCCTTCCCCCTCCCCCTCTCCCTCTCCCTCTATTCATGGATCACTTTCTATTTATCCAAATCTTTTCTTATGTTCCTCGGTAGAATTTTTTAGTGCTCTTTGCATGAGCTCTGCACATTTTTAAAAGGAAATTTCTAGCTCTTTTGCTTTCTTTTGCTATTGTAAATGAAATTTTTACTTCTGTTATATTTTGGAGCTGCCTCATTTTTATAGTGAAAATTTTAATTACTGTATATTTATTGCATACTTTAGCACCTTATTAGTTCTAATTGTTTTTCTTGATAATTTTGGGGGTTGTCTCTAGATATATAATCATGTCATTTGCAAATAATGATAATTTTTATCTAATTTCTGGTGGTTATATCTTTTGTATCTATTTCTTATCATACTGCAGTATCTACAACTTCACAATGTCAAATTAGGAGTGATAATAGATGTGCTTGTTCTATTCTCTTTAATGAAAATATGTCTACTATTTCAATATTTACATACTTATCATTTAAGGAAGCATCCTTTTACTCCTAGTTACTGAGTTTTGGTAAACAGGAATAAATGTTGACTTTTACCTTCTCAGTATCTGTCAAGATACTGTGACTTTTCTTCATTGACTTATTCATGTAAAGTCAATAGATTTCTTAATGTTCAGCTGTCTTTGTATTCTCTTACAGATATGTGCTGTCTCATTCTTTTAGTACGCTATTGTATTGTTTGCTAGTATTTTATTTGTTAGTTTCACTTCCATATTCATGGATTGGCACTATAAACATGCACCTGTACAGCACTTATTTCCTAGTATTATTTTGTGTTTGTATTTGTTTTAGAGTTTGTGCTCTCAGAGGAGAGGAGCCATTTAGCTTTTATTGTTTGTATGAATAACATCTAGCACCTGGTGTCTCTCTCTGCTCGGCTTGTTGCACTGCAAAGGAATTTGATAATTAAAAAAAAAATTGTATGAGGCCAAAATGATGGCATTTTGTAGAGAAGGCATGTATTTGGGCATAGACTTGATTGATATTTGAGCAACGAAGAAGCAGCTAGTGACAAGGTTTATTTAAGGGTGAATTGTCAGAAATTTTTGCTCATGTGTTGGAACAAAATATGAGATGGTTTCTGATACTCATGTTATAAACAATACAGAGGAAATTGAAATCATTAGCGAAATCTTACAACTTGAAATAGTCAACACTTACTACCCCTTGAATTATTTCTGAAACAAAGATTCCTAAGACTAAAAGTGTAAAACCAGGTACAATCATTTAAACATTAAAATAAATGAGAAATAGATGTAGCACATTCAACCACTGGACTGTAAGGACCATGAAGATGAACTAGTGTGTGTTTGTGGGAAAGTGACGATCTCCTCACATTGAATTGGAGGCTTTACTTCATGTAGTTGGATGATGATGATGATGATGATGATGATGATGATTAGAATAGTTACTATTTATTTATTAACACAATGTTAAGTGCTTTACAAACATTTTATTTTCACAATTTTAATGGTTTATGGGTATTATCCCTATTTTATAGATGATGCTGCTGAAGCTAAGAGTTGTTAAATGGTATGCCTAAATTTCATGTACTAGTAAGTGACAGAGCTGGGAATAGAACCCAGGTCTTTCTAACTATAATGTTTGTGGCCCAGTCACAATTAAGTAGAGTAGATATTATGAATGGGACATTTTTTTTTTCTGGTTCAGTTCCAGTCTCTTTATCATGAGGTCTTTTCACCCATCCAGTCAACCATCTATGGCAGTTCTCTCTTGTGTACATGTTCATGGAAAATATTTATACATCATTTCCATGCTACAGTTTGAGAGTGAAGGTATTCTGATAAGGAAGCAAACTTTCCCCAGATTTTCCTTCAGAGAAACTACGCAATCTGTCTTTTACTTTTTAGGTTCCAAAGGAATTCAGACACCATCTCTCATGTCCTTCAACTGGGAAAAACATGTTAGCTCTCCATTCATGTTCTGAAGAGGATATTTTGGAATAAAAGAAAAAGAAAAGGCAAGGACATCTTTCTAGAACAGAAACTCTCTTCTATTCTAGTGGATGTTGATACGAAAACCCTTCCAGTGGTGGAACAGCAGAAAATTTGGAGACTACATTCGTTTACTTTGGAAAATGTGGTATATTATAAGAAAGTTTGAGTTTACTTGCTGTTTTTCTTCTTCATAAAGAGTAGATAAAGTTAAGTATAGGAATATAAAATACTGAGGAGGTGGAGTGAAGAAAATGGGGAGTTGATTGTTTATAAATTCAGTGTTACATCCCTTAAAGACTTTAAAATATTTAAATCTTACTTACCTGGTACATTATCATTTTATAGAGAGATATCTCAGATTTGAAATTGTCTATCGTTTAACAGAAGAGTCAAATTAACAAAATGATTTCTTTAAACACTAACGTTCATTTAGATATCTTGATTGTATCAGTGATGATAAATGCCTATTTAGTTGATGATCTGTTGCCTGGGAGTTTTAACTGACTCAGTAAGCTGATGAATCATTTTCTGAAATAGGGCTCTGTGAGGCCTCATTTCTGAAATCCCTTAACCATCAAATATCTTTAATGTTTACTCTTTGTGCAGCATTTAGTAGTATGTGCTTGTAACAGATTAAGTCAAATAAATATTTTGGTAATATGATTCCATATTATACAAGAGGTAATTGAATTCCTAAAGCAATTCATTCATTAAATAAATTCATTTTAGGCGCTGTGCCAGACTGGGGTGTAGCGCGATGAATATCTCCCTGCTGTCATACTCCTTAAAATTAAGGGAGGTTGGAAGCAAACTTAAACAGTTACATAAATTAATATATACTCATGCACTGAGATCATATTTGGCCTTGAAGATGTTGATTTCCATTGAACATTGGAGGTTTAAGTTATTTAAATAGATGTATCCTGAAAAGCTGTGTTTGTGTGTGTAATTCACAATTCTGTGTTTATAGTATAAATATATAATTCCCATTTATGTAAACAAAATAATTTAGTACTGTGACTTTGAGCAAGTCATTTTTCTTTTCCAGGTTTTTGTTTTCTTGTTTACTTTCAGAGTAATTTTTTATTTTTTGAGGTTCCGGGGGCGGAGATTGAATCTGGGACCTCATATGTGGGAAACTCGTGCTTAACTGCTTGAGCCACATCCACTTCCTTCAGAGTAATTTATAGAGGATAATTTGTGAGTTTCTGCTCTTAAATTTAGTCATGGCTTTAGCTTTATAGATTGAGATGTTTATATTCTTTTTTTTTTCAGGTGTTCTACTTCATAAGTTCATTTTGTCCTTGAAGTAGAAGCTAAGATTTATCAATTAGTAAATTTATCCAATCAGCATGCCATATAGGAAATTCTGGAAGTTTTTTTGTTTTTGTTTTTGTTTTTGTTTTTTGTGGTACTGGGGCCAGAAATTGAACCTGGGACTTCGTATGCAGGAAGCCGGCACTCAACCACTGAGCCACATTGGCTCCCCTGAGTTGGCTTCCTTGTTTGTTTGCTTGTTGTTTGTTTCTGTTTTTTTCAGGAGGTACTGGGGACTGAACCCAGGACCTCCCATGTGAGAAGCAGGCGCTTAACTGCTTGAGCTACATCTGTTCCTCTGGAAGTTTTATGGAAGCATAGATAGGAAGTGTTGGAAGGTACTATAGAAATTCATTTAAAAAATATTAATCTAGAATGTGTTAAAGACCTTATTCTCCTGAACTGTGTATCCATTATTATCTGAACCTTCTAAACCAGCCAATTAACCACTTATGGCCTCTCTGATCATTTTCTCAACTTACTATTAGACTTTATTTTTTAGAGTATGTTTAGATTTACAGAAAATGCCTAGACTTGTACCTGTCACTAAACCAGCTAGGATTACATGCCCTTTAAGGTGGCTGACTTAGTGGGGGCTGGGAGTATTGGGAGGAGGGTGCAAGGATTGACAGTGTCTACTACAACAATTTGGCTTAAATTAAGGTGGTTGCTATTTAGACAAAGCAGTGTCTATCACAGGTGATTAATCTTTCATCAGTGATTTATTAGAATCACCTTATTCTGTTCTTTGGCTGCTAGTTTGCTTTAATTTATTTCTGACTTTGAAGTTGTGAATTTTGGCAAGATGCAGCTCAGACAGAGCCTTTGTTTTGGAATTTTAATGAAATTGAATTCTGGCTACATTATCACATTATGCAGGTTAATTATTAATAACCACTGAACAGATTGCCTTAATTTCTTGTGTCTTTGGTCACGTTAATTGTAATGCTGAATTATTGAAACATGCTGTAATTACTAAGCCTTTTAATATAGATAGAGGAAGTGTTTTGAGTATTAGAGAATTAAGGCTACTATATACATCATGAAAATATTACAGTACCATAAACTCTACTTAAAATTCTAAAGTATGTGCTTCCTTCAAGAAGTTAAAATTCAACAGTTATATGTTTGACACACATAAAATTGAATAAGTAAAAAATATTTTTCTGTCATTGTTGTTCTTTGGTATACTGAATTACCAAAGTTTACAGGAAATAATGGCATCATGAAAGACCAGTTAATTGAAAGGTATGATTGAGTTCTGTTGAAGGGCAGGGGAGCTGTCCTCTCTGCACAGGCATGGGTGCTTAAAGTTTCGTATGGGCTGGGTAATGCATGGCACTGTATACACTTTTACAGATACTTTCAAACAAAATGGTGACATTTCAGAATCTTTAATGGTAGAAGTTTCTTTTTTCCAGAAGTACTATATTAATCCAATTTCAGCCAGAAATCTGTGAGGCATATAGAAGGAATACCTTCTTCCTACAGGATTCTAAAGGCTTGAGCCTTTCATCGTTTTCTTGGAATCAAAGAGGACAGGAAAGTCAGTTTATTCGGGTCACCTAAATGGTTATGCACTTTCCCTTGGTGTCATTTAGCCAGATCATACCAACCAGAAAAAGGGAGAAAGGAGTCTTAAACAAGAGTATCTTTAAACAGCCAGGATTAGCTATGAAAAAGATTTTTTTCTCTTCAGAACCTTTTCTAAGTGACACTCGCTTGTAGTCCCAAGTAGGTAAAAGGGACAAGGGCCAGAAAGGCAAGTCTTGCTGCAAAATTTCATAGCATTACTTTTTATTTTTTCTGGGATCATCTGTATTGGGCACTTTGAGTTATGCCTCAGGTTGTTTCATGGAGCTCAGTTCTGTGAGGACTGGAGCTAGTGCAGTAGGTAGAGCTCCAGTGTCAATAGTTACGTGGAGACCAGTACTTTTCCTTCAAGCATGGAAAGTGCAAAGCTGGGTCATGGATGAGGCATCTGCTTGCTAGCTCTTGACCCTACTTCTAGCCTAAGTTTGGAGTGAGGTGAATATACATTTTCCTTTTTATCCTTGGGTGGCATGCAGTTAGGAATTTACTTCTTTGAAAGAGAGACCCATTCAGTAATTAATGATAATGTTTGCAAGTAACCAATATCACTGAATAAAACTTCAAAAATGTCATATTATTTTCATTTGCAAGGTGACACATCTGTTGTGGTGGTATAAATATCTGAAGTAATGTGGAAGGCCAGGGCAAAAATAGGTTTCTGAGAAGTCCTTGGCGTTTTTTGTTTACTGATAATATTACAACTTTATCTACTGATCTTGGCTGGAGCCTGTCATGTCCAGGTCCCTCTGGACTTACCCTTCGCTCCCTTGTGCGTTTTCCCAAGGCCTTATTCTGTTGCACAACTAAGCCTTGCTCAAAAAGTTTATTTCTCACAAATTCAGACATAGCATATGTTAAAACTACATACTAAGTATCTAATTTAGCAATTTGTTTAGATGACTTTATACTTTCATGTGTCATGATAAAGGACCAGCACATATTTTTATTATTATGTTAATTATGTCTTATGTGAAAATATATAACAGATTAAGTGCCATCAAATGCTGATTTTGTTATACCCTGTTTTGTTTTTTGTTTTTTTTTCAGTCTAATTCATTGACTTAATAATTTTATTGCCAAACTTGTCTAGCCAGTTAAAATACCAACAATTTAATTGGCAGTATTTAATTTTATGAACCTAAAATGAGAATACTAGTAATAATATTTACAAGCAGTGGCACTTTTTCAGTATTATAAGAAACTGTAAAAGTTTTTTTGTTGTTGTTTTTGCTTAGATGAAATGGCCCCTGTGGGAAAGAAAGCTCCCTCTAGTGTTTGTTGGAGTAAATACATTATGCAAATAATAGCACGAATAGAAAGTGCCCTTTTGCTAAGCAGCTAGTAGGTTGATCTCACATTGAAAATACTTTGTGCTTGAGTAAGGGCATATGTTGTATTCCAAACTGAGGGTCTCATACTGCCAGCATAAATAAATAAAATTAATTAATACAACTTCTTAGGGTATTTCTCAGATGTCCCTATTCCATGTTATTATTATAATTATAAAATGGAAGACTAACTTTCTTGATTACATATTTCTAAGAAGCTTGATTTTCTTGCTTTGTTGACTTTGTTTTTAATTTTCACCTTTTGATCACATCTAATTTTAAAAGAAGTATAGAATTCTCACTACTTTGTAATCACATTGCATGTTATGGTATTTTGGTTAGGTACAGAACAGCATTTTATGGCCTAACTATATTCAAAATTTTTCTAAAATGTATTCCTTTTGTAAGTATTACTTATATAGGATAGCCCCCTATCTTATCCTAGGAAGAGAAATGAGTTTACCTCCATGGTTTTATTTTAGGGTGCAAAACCTCTCATCTAATTATTGGCTAATTCCTGAGTTGCTCCTAAGCTCCTTTGAGTTCTCAAGTTAAATCTTAGATTAAAATGCAAATGCTTCCATGTAGGGGTTGTAGGAGTCATGTTTTGCCAAAATCAGAGCACAGAAAGGGTAGCTCTTCTCACAATTTTGCCTGCAGTCAGCTTCAAATTAAGTTAAATGTTCAATACTTTGTTAGATCTCTGTCCCTATCCTCACCTCAACTGGTAACTGTGAAATGCTGCTAGCTTCCACTACCTCTTTTAACTCTATCTGTGCCTTTATATTCTGCCTTTTCCTCGGAAAATGAACTCTCCCTGCTTCTAGCTGAGTTCAACCTTCTCCTTTGTGCCCTAGATTCTGTCTCCTCTTGTCTACTTAAGGACGTTGCTCCAGAGGTTTTACTGTCTTTTTCTAGATCAATTTCCCCTTCACGCTTAGAGATTCATTATTGAAAGCTGTCATCTGTTCCATGTCTGGAAGAACCCTCTCTTGACTCATTTGCACCGCAGACACTGCCTGTAATGGGATTGTCTATACCTATTGTTTTGGATTTCATTCCTGCAGTTCTCTTTGGAACCTCCTCTAATAAGGCTTTTGTCCTCAGCACTCCACCAAAACTTTTCTTGTCAAAGTCACCCATGATCTCATATTGATCACTTCCTCTTTCTTGGAAACCTTTCTTATTTGGCTTCTTTGGATACTATTTGTAGCAGTTTGATATTGTTTATGAATTCCAAAAATAGATACTGGATTATGTTTGGAACTGGTCTGTTCCTCTGGGCATATTAGATTATATTAACTCCAGAGGTTTCACTTTTACTTGACTGTGTTGTGATTAGGGCTTTGATGGGACCACATCATTGGTATGTAGAATCCCTGCCCCTTTGGAGGGCAGGGACTCACAGAGAAAACTACGTGAGAGAGGAGTTAGTTGGAGTTTTTAATGCTGGAGCCCTGGGAAGTAAATACACAGAGAAGCAGATATGTGAGGAAAGAGAGAAGGCTCCATTAGACATGGCAGAGGCCCCAAGAAGAGAGACAAGCTGGTCACCTGAAAGTTTACAGCTGGCCTTGTGGAGAGAGCAGCGCAGCTGAGCCTAGAGAGAAATGAGCCCTAGGAGAGAGATGATACTTATCCCAGCTGATATTGGAAGTAGCTGGGACCACAGCACCTTAAGAGGAAGAGGAAGAGGAAGAGGAAGCCTTGCAGAGGTTGGCAGCCATCTTGCTCCAACACTTGGCAGCAGACTTTGGTGAGGGAAGTAACTTAGGCTTTATGGTCTGGTAACTATAAGCTTCTATGCCAAATAAATACCCTTTATAAAAGCCAACAGATTTCTGGTGTTTTGCATCAGCACCCCTTTGGCTAACTAATACACTCTTCTTACCTGGTTTTATTCCAGCACTTGCTGTATTTTCCTTTGCTGACCTCTTTCTATCTCCCAAACTATAAGCATTGTGTGACTTGGAGTTTAGTCTCTGGAGATATTTCTCTAGCTATCTTAGTCACTGCCTCTTTTTCTCTCTGTCTCTCTCCACACAGCAGCCAAAGGGATCCATTCAAAACAGAGTTTAGGTGACTTCTGGGAAGATGGCAGACTAGAAAGACACAAGACTCTCTTTTCTCCCAGAAAAACAGCATGGAAAAAAATCCTCTAGGGTTTAGGTCACCAGGGGAAGGCCAGAAACTGCCCAGAAGAGAGAAGGGCAAAGGAAAAGAATCGTGACAGCAAAACAGTGAATTAAAAGCTGCAGCTACAGCTGTCAGCACCCTCCCTCAAGTTGTAGACACTTTTTGAATTCTCAGGCCTTGGGGCCAGTGGCTACAGAAAAAGAGGGCCCCAAGGATCCACCACCCCAGGAAAGGGGAAAGAAAGAGTCAGCCAAAGGCTGACTCACTTTTTGACCCCAAAATTTGGTCTGCTGTGTCCCAAAAGCTCTTCCAGGCTGGGGGGGTGGGGGCGGGGGGCATGGCATTGTTTGCCCTGGGGGCTGGCAAGGAACTAAAGAGATCCCACCCTCTCAATCTCCCTCTCTACTGACTGGGACTGGTTATTGAGCATGCAGAGGAGAGTAGAATTATTTCCCACCCAGGAAAAGGGAAGGGGCTGCCAGCAAAGGCTGGAGAGCTGCCTCTGGGAAAATTTGAATTAGGAGGTTCTTAGCCGCACGCAGGATCCTCTATCACACTGATGCAAATAAATAAAATCAGAAATGAAAGGGGAGATGTTATGACTGACCCCACAGAGATAAAAAGGATCATAAAAGGATATTCTGAGAAACTGTATGCCAACAAACTAGACAACCCAAATGAAATGGACAAATTCCTAGAAATGCACGAAAAACCGACACTGACGCTAAAAGAAATACAACTTAACAAACCAATCACATTTAAAGAGATTGAATCAGTCATCAAAAATTTCCCAACAAAGAGAATTCTAGGACCGGATGGCCTCACAGGTGAATTCTACCACGCATTTCAAGAAGAATTAACATTAATCCTTTTTAAACGCTTCCAAAAAATTGAAGAGGAGGGAAAATTACCCAACACATTTATGAAGCCAACATCACCCTAATACCAAAGCCGGGTAAAGATAATACAAGAAAAGAAGATTACAGACCAATCTCTCTAATGGACATAGATGGAAAAATTCTAAACAACTATACTTGCAAATAGAATCCAACAGCATAACAAAAGACTTATACATCACAACCAAGTTGGGTTTATTCCTGGTATGCAAGGGTGGTTCACCCTAAGAAAATCAATTAACATAATATGCCACATTAACAAATTGAAGGAAAAAACCCACATGATCATCTCGATCAATGCAGAAAAGGCATTGGACAAAATCCAGCATCCTTTCTTGATTAAAAAACTTCTAAAGATAGGAATAGAAGGGAAATTCCTCAATATGATAAAAGGCATAAATGAAAAACCCACAGCCAGGATCATACTCAATGGGGAAAGGTTGAAAGCTTTCCCTCTAAGATTGGAAACAAGCCAAGGATGCCTACTGTTACCATTGTTTTTCAACATTATGCTAGAAGTTCTATCTGGAACAATTACACAAGAAAAAAAAAATAAAAGGCATCCAAATAGGAAAAGAGGAAGTAAAATTCTCAGTATTTGCAGATGACATGATCCTATATTTAAAAATTGTGAAATGTCTACAACTCAGCTACTTGAGCTAATAAACAAGTTCAGCAAAGTGGCAGGATACAAGACCAACACACAAAAATCAGTAATGTTTTTGTACACTAGTATTGAACAATCTGAGGAGGAAATCAGGGGGAAAAATTCCATGTACAATAGCAACAAGAAGACTTAAATACCTAGCAATACAAAACAATGCTAAAAGAAATTAATGAAGACCTAAACAAATGGAAAGACATTCCACGTTCATGGATTGGAAGACGAAATATTGTGAAGATGTCAATCGTACCTGAACTAATTTATAGATTCAATGCAATGCCAATTAAAATTCCAACAGCCTACTTTACAGAAATAGAAAAGGCAATCACCAAATTCATTTGGAAGGGAAAGTGCACCTGAATAGCCACTAAAAAAGAAGAGTGATGTGGGAGGAATTTCACTGCCTGACCTTGAAACACATTACAAAGCTACATTGGTCAAAACAGCATGGTATTGGCATAAAGATAGACACATCGATCAGTGTAATAGAATTGAGAATCCAGAAATAAACCCTCACCTCTACGGCCAACTAGTTTTCGACAAACCTACCAAAGTCATGTTAACGGACAAAACAGTCTCTTCAACAAATGGTGCTGGGAGAACGGGATATCCATAACTAAAAGAATGAAAGAGGACTCCTATCTCACTTCTTATAGAATCAACTCAAAATGGATTAAAGACCTAAATATAAAAGCCAAGACCATAAAACTACTAGAGGAAAATGTAAGGAAACATCTTAAAGACCTTGTAGTAGGTGGTGGTTTCTTGGACTTTACACCCAAAGCATGAGCAACAAAAGAAAAAATAGATAAATTGGACCTCCTCAAAATTAAACGATTTTGCACCTCACAGGACTTTGCCAAAAGGATGAAAAGGCATCCAGATCAATGGGAAAAAATATTTATAAATCACATATCCAATAAGGGTTTAATGTTCATGAAAAAGAGATACTACAGCTCAACAATAAAAAAGACAAATGACCTGATTAAAAAATGGGCAAAAGACTTAGATAGGGTCAAAAGAAGAAATACAAATGGCAAAAAAATACATGAAAAAATGTTCAACGTCACTAGCAATTAGGGAAATGCAAATCAAAGCTATGAGATATCATTTCACACCTATCAGAATGACCACTATTAAAAAGACAGAGAACTAGAAGTGTTGAAGAGGATGTGGAGAGATAGGAACACTTATTCACTGTTGGTGGGAATGTAGAATTGTACAGCCACTGTGGAGGACTGTTTGGCAGTTCCTAAATTTGAATATAGATTTGCCACGTGACCCAGCAATGCCACTACTGGGTATATACCCAGATGAACTGATAGCAGTGACATGAACAGACACCTGCACACCGTGTTCATAGGGGCTTTATTCACGATTGCAAACCCAGGTGTCTATCAACCAATGAATGGATAAACCAAGTGTGGTGTATTCACATGATGGAATATTATGCAACGGTAAGAAGAAATGAAGTCATAAAGCATATGACAACATGGATGAACCTGTAGGACATTATGTGAGTGAAGCAAGCCAGACACAAAAGGACAAATATTGTATGATTGTGCTACTATGAACTAAATATATTGCGTACTCTTATGAAATTAATAACTTGGATATCGGTCACCAGAAAATAGAATGAGGTTAGAGAATGGAAAACTGACGCTAACTTGTGCAGAATTGGTAAAAAGGATGTGTGTTAATCTTTGGAAATGAATAGAAAAGGTGAAAGCCCAACATAATGTTTGTAACTAGCAGTACTATTATGTGGTTATGAAAGTGGTTTAAAGAGAAAGTCTAAGGTAATGTATGTTACTAAAAAGAAAGCTAAAAAATGTAACATGGGACTGTATAGCAACTAAAACCACATGTGAAATATGAATTTGGGTAAAGTTGGATATATAAGACTGTCTTTCTTTGAAACTGAACAAATGTGTATTAATACCTCAAGATGTTAATCAGACAAAAAAAACCCCACCACATTATGTAAGTGAAAGAAACCAGAAAAAGTACTACATATTGTATGATTCCATTTATATAAAATGTAAATATAAATCAATTTATAAGGATGAAATTAGATTAGTGGTTATGTAGGACAGGGGAAGGAATGCTAAGGGATGTGGAGTTTTTCTTTTTGGAGTAATGAAATTGTTCTAATATTCTTTGTGGTGATGAATGCACAACATTGTAATTATACTAAATGCCATTGATTATACACTTTGTATGGGTTGCATGGTATGTGAATATATCTCAACAAAACTGCTTAATTAATAAATAAGTGTGCAAGAACAGCCAGAAATAGCAGCAATATGGAGCAGGGCAAGCATAGAGAGATTGAGTGGTGAAGAATTTTCTTGTTTGTTTGTCTTTTTTTGATTTATTATTATTATTGAAATAATGAAAATGCTCTAATAATGATTGAAGTGATGAATGCACAAGTATGTGATTACATCAAATACCATTGATTGTACCCTTTGGATGAATTGTATGCTTCATTGAAATGTATCAATAAAATTTATTTGTTTAAAATAACAAACAGAACTTAGATCTTGTCATCTCATCCTGCCAGCGGCTTTCTTTTTCACCAAGCGTAAAAGCCAAATCCCTTTCAAGGCTTTGCACGATTTAGATCCCCGCTGTTCTTCTGCAATTGCCTCTTCAATAATCTCCTCCTTCCACTCCTGCTTACTCACTTGCTCGAGCCCCACTGACTCCTGACAGTTCGTTGAGCCTGCCAGGAAAATTTCTGCCTCAGGACCTTTGTACTTAGTGTTCTGTCTGCCTGGAATGTTCCTTCTCCTGATATCAGGTCTTTACTCAATATCATCTTATCACTGAGGCCTTCCCCTAAAATTGCAACTGCTTTGCCACCTCCTCCAAATTTTCTGTCCCCTTTCCCTGCATTATTGTTCTCCTTGAAAATTTTAAAACCTAAAATCCTTTCTATTTTATTTACCTTGTTTTTCTCTCCCACTACAATGTAGATTCTATGAAGGCAGGATTTTTTTTAGCAGCAGCTTTTCACTTCTTCCATCTCTTCTTACTTAGTGAGAATCAGACTTAGATTTTAAAGATTATTGAATGCTTTCACTATCCCCTCACTGTTAGACAAATTTGCATATTTAATTTAATTTTTCCAGCTTCACTCTTAGATCAATATTATGAATGCCGTTTTGCAATTGAAAAACCTGAGGCTGAGAGGGTTTTGTGTCTTTTCTATAGATAACAGTAGGGATTGGAGTGGGGACATTTAGCTGCTTTTTGAATATGCCATGCTATGGACTGCTTCCCCTTTAAAATACTGATTTTGCTTATGAAAGGGAATTTGGAAAGGACTGTCTTGCCTGCTTCTTTGCCATCTAACTTCTTAACCACTCACCCGTCTTCTGTTTTATTCTATCTCTCTAGCACTAAACTCACTCACTTCTAAGAGGATTCCATTCTTTTAATCAAATTGCAGGATTCCCAGATTTTTTCCTGGTGAATTATCCTTATATTTTATATCTGGTCACTTTTGCAAACTTTCAGTGGCTGTAGGGTAAGAAAGCAGAAGTTACACTTTCAAGGAAGGAATTCAATGATATGAGTTGTGAGACAGAATCAGAGGTGAGAAAAGTTTACGGAATTTTTCTCTGGACCAAGAAACCAGGGGTTGGAGAAGAGTTGAACTATAAATGGCTCTGGAGCAAAGCAGCTGAGAGTATCTAAGAACTGAAAATGTCTAAAGCCTGGACTGGAGAGGAAACTGTCTTGGCTCATAGCCCAAGTTTCTAGAACAAAGCTACTTGTATGACCCTGGTTTAACTCAGAAATTTTGCTTTCTTTGGCCCCAAATAGTCTGGTCTCTTGTAATCGCATTTTCCTCTTTATTAGTTTAAACTTTAGATGTAAACCGTCTGTTTCCACATCTGTGAAACAAGATAGTTGGGACCAGTGATACCTAAAGGGTGACTTTGGTTTTAAAGTTCTGTGATTTTAAAATCACTTTATGTCTCTAGTCAATTCTGAATCTAGACCCAGTGAAAATTAGACTTCATTTTGCTGTGGAAAATGTTCCTTAAAACAATAATTTAGACTTTAACAAATACAAAGTCTCTTTCTGAAGAGGTTAAGGATAAAATAAAATGATTTAAAAATAATGTTTTATTTCTTGTTGAGTTTGTCAGACAGCCTGACCTTAAAACAACAACCTAGTCTGGATAGTTTTCCAAGGTATCTGGAGCTGGAAAAACCTCACGAGGCCTTAGGAATGTGTGGTTCTTCCTTAATATAAGAGAACTATTTCATGGCTTAAATATACCTCCTGATCATTTCCATTAGTAGAAGATTAGATTTTAAAATGTTAAATAAAAATGATAAACATTGAATGTCCAAATAAGTCATTTGACAAAATGCTTTCATTATACTTTCAACATCTTCTTCGTGTTGCCTGGACAGTCTATGAGGTAATCTTAATAGTTTCTGAAGCAAAACAAAATTAGAAAGAACATCTACTGTTCCCTTAAAGGTATCTATTACTTCCAAAACAAATATGTGCCTTTTCTGTATTGTCTGTCTTTATATGGGTGAGACCAGCTTAAATTGTTAGTCAAATTCACTAGGCAGTTTTTTCAGTTTACTTGTAAAGTTTCCTAATGTTTTTCCTCAACTTTCTTTTTAAAAAAATACTTATCCAACTCTCCCTCTGCCTACTATAATTATTATTAAAAGGTTAATAATGAATCAAGTATTTATAGCTCACATCACTTGTGAAAAAGAATTGACCCAGTTATATTTCTTTGCTATGTTTTAAGAAGCTTATTCTCATATTCATATTTGTATCCATTTTTAAAAGTTTACTGAAATTCATCTTTTTATCAGTGAACTCTGTGTGGAAATAAGACATTGTACTATAGATTAATATTTTATCATCATAGTTAATAATTCTCAGACATTTGCAGTTTAACAGCATAAGAAAGACAATGATTATCAAAATTAAAGTGTTTCTTTTTTTAAAAATCTAAAACTTTTGCTCATTAGTCCTGAACAATCCATGTATTTCCTGATTGCAGAGTCAGGAAATACTTTGCTTTTGAAGCAATAACAGTTACTCGTGGGAAGTTTTATAATTGGCTGCATAATGATAATGCGTACTTTAACAAATACAGTGATACTACCACTGACTTATTTAGAAAGAAAGAGAACTTAGTGTGACAATGGGCTAAGACTGAGAACACTATCAATTGTTTGGCATGTTCGATGCTCCTGAAGAATAACTCTGATTTTAAACCGGCTTCCTGACCAAAAGGTATATTTTCCTAGTGCATTTTACCATCCAGATTTTTCTCTGATGTTTTTCTGGTCTTAAAATATCAGTATGTGGTAGATCGGTAGTTATGGAACTTGGGTGTTTGTTTTTTTTAAGTTAGACGACATGTAACTTTTAGAATAGCATTGGATTTCTTGTAAAGTGATGCTTAATTATGGTGATTAATTAATTAATGAGAAAATACAACATCAAGGAATATAATGACAATTTGTTTTTCTCTAGATTGAGAAATTGCTTTAATGCCTGAATCTTGATACTTGAATCTAAATTCTTTTAGGTGAAGTCATTGAAGGTGTAACAACAAAATACTAGCTAAAGGTGGCACTGTGCTTTTTCCAAATATCAGGAGGCATTTGCAGAAAACCCCGTCATTCTTTTGTTTGTTGAATAGATATTGTGAGTTCACAGAAATAATGTCAATGACCTACAATATTTCTGGTTTAATAATGTAGGTGATACTCCATCTCCTTTAAATGTATGTTATCTTGCTTCTATTTTACATTGGTGCAAAAATAAACTCACAAATATATGAAACTGGATGAGACCTTATTGACCATCTAACTAGTCCCCCTTTTCATTTTGCTGGTGAGAAACCCCTACCTGCAGAGGTGATAAAAGTCTTCCCAAAGGTACTAAGCAAATTGCTGGCTGAGCTGGGGATGGATTATAAACCTCTCCATCTCTAGTTTGATGGAGTCTTTTCCATAGCTTTTGTTTTGTGATAAAGATTATGTGTTGCAACAGAATGAAGACATCACCTTGTGTTGGCTATAAATCCTCATCAGGCTATGTGGGTGGTAGGCAGGCTGTGAACAATGGGTTTCATTGATAGAGTATGAATAACTAGTGTGCTTCGCTAGGTCAGTTCTACAGAACTTTTACTAGGGTCCTAGGTAGTTAGTTGTTCACTGCTATTTCTATGCCTCTGTTTGCTGATAGCATTTGTTCAGTTACTTCTGAGCATAGACTACTTTCCCAGTGGTCACAGGAAAAAGACAAAATCACCCCCACTCAGTGTTTCACATAAAAGCTTACAGTGTAATAGTAAAGGAAAATAGGTGTCAAAAAGACACAATACATACAAGGAGGATTTAAATTGATTTAAAAATATTTATGAGTGTACATATAAATATTTGTCAGTTAACAGTGTGCTATAGGAGAATGCTATTATCCCAAAATACTGTGTGCACATGTAAGAACTGGATAGTGATTTTCTTTCTTGTATTGCTTATAACTGATCCCTTAAATAAATGCCTCAGTAAAAGTTTTTCCTGGGTCTCTCATAACCCATTTCCTCACTATGGATATTTTACTATCCTTACTTTATGAGTCTGTCCCTTCTGATATAGGCTCTGAGTGTATAGGCAGAGACTGTGCAATGCTAAATTCTATATTGTGTCTTCCACGTAATGATAAGCAAAAACAGAGCTGAATGTTGTTAGTTTTTCAGTTAATGAATCTCTGTAGCCAAGGTCATTGAAAGTTGTGGTTAGTCAACCTCACAGAAGATATTAGAGGCAACTAGGATCCGTATCTAAGTTTTAAGATGTAAAACCTTATGTTCTGTGGTTAACAGTGCAAATTATTGGAATTCCAAAAAATTGGAATTATTGGAAGTTTAAATTACCTATTCAGTTCGGAATTCAAGATGATAATCTTTGCTTATAGAAATTGGGTCATTCCCTGAATTACATTAGATGTTGAAACTTAACCTTTGGTCACTGAGAAGAGTCCTGTGAGACTACAGAAATTCAGCCACAAATCAGTTCTTTACTTAAGCGCTCTCAGTTTAGTGGTAGAGAAAAAGGACAAACATGTAATATAGAGGACTTGACACAACTAAGGTTGAATTGATTTTATTTCTAGTCTCAATAATAGAATATAACTCACAAGCAGCTCCAAAAAATTCAAGAGCACTTGGGTTGCAAAATCATATGAACAGTATTTATTGAAATACAGTTAGTGAGGAAGAAGGGATCATTCTATCTTGGGAGTTTGCCCAGCCCACTGGAATCATTTTACTTTTTGGTTGAATGTTGCCTCTTTCCCTAGCTTTGGCTCTTGTCAGGTGGGGTAAATCCCATAGAGGGCTAAGGTTGCTGGCCAAGTGTTAGAACAAAACACCTGACTTCATCTCTGAGCCATGTCAGGTGTTCAGGGTGAATCCTCTAAAACTAGAGCATTTGGACTTGACCCTTTCATCAGAAATACTGCTATTGGTCAGCCAAAATCCTTGTGATTTAAACAAAGAATGCTCTGGCAGTGTATCCCAAATAATTATGTAGAAGAGAAGAAATTCTGATTTCAGAATTGGTGCTTGAAGATTTGAAGATATACTATATATGGCTGAACATGAAGCAACTCTGAATATAAGATGATCTTCCCTTTTTTCCAAAGATAAAAATCACCATAAATGTGTTTTTTGGTTAACACATGTATTGAGAATATACTCTAATTATTCTAGTCCCTTGGGATACAAAAATGAGAAAATGAAAAAAAAATCTGGAAATCACCACTCTCCTAAGAGCTTACATTTTAGCTTACATAATAAATAAATTATACAAAATATTAAAGGTAGTAAGTGCTATGGAGAAAATTAAAGCAGGGAAAAATCCAGGGGAATGTGGAGGTAGGGGATGCTGCCTCACAAGGTGATATCAGAGCATGGATTTAAGTGAGGTGAGCAGTGCAGATATCTAGGAAAGGAGCAGGGAGCCCTTGAGGGAGGAGGGTGCCAGGCATGTTCAAGGAGTCGCAAGGAGGCCGTTGTAGCTGGAGTGGAGTGAGTGAGAAGGAGCATCGCAGGAGATGAGGTCAGAAGAATTGAGGTGAGGAGGGAAAGATTAAAATCCAGGTCTATCTAAGGGTCCTTTGGAGAATATGCAATCACAGTGCAAATAGAGCCTAAATAGATGTCATATGCAGATGCTGAGGGAGGGCCTTGGAAGGATGGTAGGGGCATTGTAAGGTTCTTGTCTTTCATTCCTGATGAAATGAGGAGCTACTGGAGGGTTTGCAGGTGAATACCATGACTTTAAAAAGGATCATTTAAAAAAGATCATTTTAGCTTTGAGAGTAGATTGAAGGGGGCAAGGGAAACCAGTTGAAAGGCTATTGCAGTAATCCAGGAGAGAAATGAGTTGTATTCACCATATGGATGTACCATATTTTATCTGTTCATTTGTTGAGGGACATTTGGATTGTTTCCAGTTTGGGGCTATTGTGACTGAAGCTGCTGTGAACATTTCACGTTCAAGCCTTTGTGTGAACATATGTTTTCAGGTCTTTTAGATAAATACGTAGTCGTGAAATGGCTCTGTCATGAGTTAGGTCTAATATTTAACTTTCTAGAAAATGCCAAACAGCTTTCTAAAGTGGCTTGCTATGCCATTTTACATTTCTCCCTGCAATGTATGAGAGTCCTAGTTGCTCCACATCCTTGCTTGCACTTGGTCTTTTTGATGTTTGCCATTTTTAATAGGTGTGTAGTGGTATCTCACTGGGGTTTTAATTTGTATTTTCCTGATGGTTAATGCTGATGAGGGGTGCCTGCATTTAATCTCTTCAGAAGTATATTTTATCATCATTGTTGGAGCAATCATTCCTTTTAACTGAGTCTCATAACTTTAAAAGTTATCATAATATCTTTATGATTTATTAAAGATTGACAATGGGAGGCGGCTGTGGCTCAATCAGTAGGGCTCCCGTTTACCATATGGGAGGCCCCGGGTTCGGTTCCCGGGGCCTCCTGGTGAAGGTGGGCCCACCCGCACGGCGTGGTTGGCTGACCCAGCGGGCACAGGCAGCAAGGGGGGAATAAATGAATAAATAAATAAAATCTTAAAAAAAAAAAAAAAAAAAAAAAAGATTGACAATGATGCATGTAGTTTCATGGTTTTGTTTTGGGGAAACTAATATATTTAAAATGGGAAAGGATAGTGCTGCTATCACTTAATTTCAGTTTTACCTTTAATAAATCATTTATATGAGATAGTGTAATTTAAGTTTTATGCTTTATCTTGTGTAGGGTCTATTAGTTTTTAAATTTTATCATTTAGGTAGAGAATACATTCTGTGCGATAACAGCAAGTCTAGGTAAACAGAAATATTTTCTCAACATTCAACTACAATGAGGAATTTTTATTTTTTTTCCCCCAGGTTCCTGATGTTATCAGCAGCATAAGGCAGTTATCTAAAGCCGCTATGAAAGAGGATGCCAAACCCAACAAAGATAATGAGGACGCCTTTTACAACTCTCAGAAGTTCGAAGTATTGTATTGTGGAAAGGTAACTGTGTCCCACAAGAAGGCCCCCTCGAGCCTCATTGACGACTGCATTGAGAAGTTCAGCCTGCACGAACAGCTGCGCCTGAAGATCCAGGGTGAGCAGTGCCGCCTGTGTCCTGGCGATGACCTGATGGTGTTTGAGGCCGAGGGGCCCATTTCACCTGGAGATGGCCCGTTGGAGGAAATGGATGGCATCACCAGCACCCAGTCTGGCCTTCCAGCTGTGGCCAGCCATTCTGGTCCATCCAGCTCTCGAGTTTGCTTCCCCGAGCGGATTTTGGAAGATTATGGCTTAGATGAACAGCAGGAGTTTCGGTCTCGATGCAGCAGCGTCACTGGAGTCATGCAAAGGAAAGTTCATGAGAGCAGCCAAAAAACACAGCCACGAAGGAGGCATGCGAGTGCACCCAGTCACGTACAGCCCTCAGACTCAGAGAAGAACAGAACAATGCTCTTTCAGGTACTTGCCTTGGCAGAGTCCTATTGGGGTATTTCATCATAAATTGCTAGATAGGAGCAGCTGGGTGCCCTGCTCCCCCTCAGTTCCTCATTTTGCTTACCCCCTGTGGCCATCTCTAGATAACTAATGACCCAACTTTTATTTCTTTCACTCTCAGAAGCAGATTAAATCAGGTGGAGAAAGAGAGCAAAAGAAAGTAGAGAAAGAGTTTGAGGCAGACATGGATTGGACTGAAAGAAATAAGGGACCATACAAGAGAGAGGAGGAGAAAGAAGCAGTTAAAGGAACATCATGGAATCATGATGGAAAAAATAAGAATAGAAGGTGACTCTTAGTATCAGTAACATTTTTCCTTATAGTGAATCTTAAATAAATGCAATATTTTATAACAGCAGTAAGCCAATCTTACAGAGGATTTAAAGATGATAATCTGGGGCAGTATGATTAGGCATGGAGGAGAAAGAGCGGGTTTCTAATGAGAAACAAAGAAAAGTCCAAACACTCATAGGGGTAATTCAGATGAGAATACATTGATCTACCCTGTCAGAAAAAAGGGAATGTTAGATATACTATTGGACTGGTAATTTACTGAATCAGTTGTTAAAATAGTTTGGTATAAGTTCTATTATAGGTATAAAAGATAATTCTTAATTCTAAAAGGTAATTTTTAAAAAATGTTACACAAGGTATAGAAAATGTCAAGTTCCACTTGAAAGAACTTTCAAGGTTCTTTCCAATTAATCCTCAGTTTGTAAGACTTGAGTTTTCTCAAACAAATTCGTTTCTGTCCTTTAATCGTGCTTTGAGGACCTGAGAAGGAAATCCCATAACATACCGTAGTAAACAGTTTCAGTGTATATTTGCTTTATCAGAAGTTCATGCTTAATTTTTTTTAAAACTCTAAGCCTGTAATAAAAGTGTCTGTGTTCTTAAGTTATATGTTAAGTGGATTTTCCCTCTTTTTTGGGTTGTCGAATTTGTCCTTTTTCTTAGCTAGTCATAATCTTTGCTATTAATTTTTATGAATGATTTTTTATTTTTAAAAATAGTCCAATAACTTGTATATATTTGGTTGACCATTTGGGACATGTATGATTATAAATCATAACTAAATAATTGGCTTTTTGGAAATTATTAAGTGAAGAAAGGTTACATACTTTTTTAAAAGACAGTCTTTTCTAATTGAAAAAAAATCAGTTTCTTCTATCTTGTAAATTAAGATTAACTTAATTTTCAATAATTTTAGACATAAGGGAAGAAATGTTTTGAGGCAGTTGAAATTGGGGTTGAAATATTAGTCGATTGGATGTTGTATCATCTGTGAGTAGATATATCTGGGGCATAACATTGAGTCTATATTATTAGTTAACTATTCAAGTATAAAGTCTAATGTTAGACCTTTATGAATTGAAATTAATTGGAATGTTTTTATTTTTAAGGTTGGGCGATTTGAGATTAATCTTATCAGTCCAGACACTAAATCAGTTGTGCTTGAAAAGAATTTTAAAGATATTTCCTCTTGTTCTCAGGTATGTATTCAAGTATATCATAGTATTTGAACAAACTAAAATCTTATTTGTAAATTAACCACAACATAGCTGGGTTAAAACCTCAGCAAAGTTTGTTTTAAAGAGATTTTGTTTTAAACTCAGAGGACTCACGTTTTTGTGTCCATGCCAATATCTTAGATTTGCAGCTGCTAAAACAAATACCATGCAATGGGTTGGCTCGATAACAGGAATTTCTTGGCTCACAGTTTCAGAGGCTAGAAGGCTTGCTTCCTTTCAGGGTTGGTACCATCTGGCTGGCAGCAATCTTTGAGGTTCTTTGGCTTTTTTATCACATGGCAATGCATCGGATCCTTTCTTTTCTGAGTTCTATTGACTTCCGACTTCTTGCTGCTCCCTGTGGATCTCTTTCTGTGTCCAGTTCTGCTACTTGTAAGGACTTCAGCCATATTGGATTAAGGCCCCTCTTCATTCAATATGGCCACACCTTAACTAATCACATCTTCAAAGGCCCTATTTACATATGGATTCACACACAGGGGCCAGGGGTTGGGACCTGAACATGTCTTTTGTGGGGGCCTTGATTCAATTCCCAACAGCCAGTAACAAAACTCCTGTCCAGGCCCACAGTTTCTCCTCATTTCACCACCTCTTTCTCTTTGTAGCATCAGTTGCATCAAGATTTTTCCACTGATGGAATTTTTGTGGTGGTGAGTTCTTTTGAAAATGCCTTCAGTTAGTGTTCTGCAGAAGCTTGGGCAGTGGGACCTGAGGATGTAACTGAGTCATGTTTGCTGGTTATACCACAGTAGGTAGTAAAAAGGAGAGCTAGTATTTTCAATTTATATCAATGTAAATGTTAAATTTTAAAAAGAATGTTTTGCAGTGCCTGCTCTTTTTGGTATATTTTTGTTCTTTTATTTATTTTTAATTCACAAATGGTATATTAGAATGTTTTTGTATAATTGCTACAACTAAATATGTATACGATTATAATATTAAGCATAAACTAGTGTCCTAAGGACCATAGTAATAATTTAGAAAATCAGTGTAAAAGTTAGTGCATAAGTATATTCTAAATATATAAATGAAATTTTGAAGAACTTGGAATAGAGGGAGTATTGAAACCTGAATGTGGGAAGGTTAAAAAATGCAAAAACTCCTTTGAGGAGTTTTCTGGAATTTAAAAGGATTGATTTCTTTCCTAGCAGGGACTTAGATGTACCTTCAAGAAGCTGGATCTTGCCAAGTCCTCTTCCTGCTTTTAATGTTAAGAAAACATGACTGCCTATTATTTTCTCTCTTTCTTTTTAAAATTTTGGAGTTAGCATTGTCATAGATGTGGTATTCATACATTCTTCCCTTTGAAAATGATTAGAGAGTTTTTATATATCTTTTAAATGGTTTTCCTCAGCCTTAGCTAATGCAATTTCACTTATAATATTTTGTTTTAATATATTTTCTATTACGTGGAGACAGGAAATTGTGTTGTGTAGATAAAAATATTCTATTCTAATAACCATGGAGAGTGACAACAGCTCTCTAGGAGGAATATATGGCAGTTTTCTTAAAGGATAAAAAACATATTTGAAAGACAGAAATCTGGAACAAAGATTGTTCATTTTAGTTGAAAAAATGTTTATTAAGCATTCTAGTAAATTACCTGTTGACTGTTGGCCCCTGTAAGATTGTATGCTCTGTGAGGGCAGGGACTGTGTGGTATCTTATTCTGTGGGCCCTCAGAATAAAATGTGTTAAGACAGAGCTTAGCACATAGGTGAATACATGTTGAATGAATGAATTTCTATGTATCAGGCCCTGTGCCAGGTACTAGGGGAAGAGTGGTATATAAACCAAATATAATTTCTGCCCCCAGAATACCAAGAGTCATTCTAAAAGGTTGTTCCTCCCACCCCCAGACCCCCAAGCCTTGCAGTAAGTAAACTAGCAATGCTTATCGAATATCCAAAGAGAGAAAGAGAGAGAGAAAGAGAGGGAGAGAGAGAACCAGCTAACCAAATATAAAAAACTGAGCATTCAAACATGATTTTTTTTTTTTTTTTTGGAAGGCAAGCTAGGGTATTCTGATATTCTGATTCAGAGAAAGAATTAAACAAGAGCATGAGGGAAATTTGTGGGAAGGCCTTTGATGAGAATAATCATCAGTTCAGTTGTCACTCACTTCTCACCGAGTGGTCCCTGCTCTTATTACTTCTTTCCACAGGTTTGAACTGATATGTGGCTGCATCCAGGAACAGGCATGCTTTTTAACATAAGCACACCTACAAATATTTCTTTCTTCAAAATCTGTAAGACTGTTCTCCTGGCAAGCATGGGGCATAGGAGAGTAGTTTTCTTTACTGAAAACATTGCCACTGCCTGAAGGCTTGCTGAGCTAATGAGGTCCCATGAATTTTTCCTATTTAGTGCTAAGCTAGTGAAAGACATTCTTCAGTCACTAATGAGTTGGACCTGATCAAGATGAGGTATCATTACTTTTATGATAAGAAATGAAGGCTCAGTGATAATTATTAGCAGCCCAGTACATTATCTCACCTAGTAGATTTGTTGAGGATATTTAAGCACAGATCTGTCTGATTCTAAAGTCTGTTTTCTTTTCATTGGTATTAAGTGATTTCAGAACAACTTTAAATTTTCTGTGCCTGGCTTTTCAAAGCACCATGCTTGCTATTAAAATAACAAGGTGCTTTCTCCAAATTGGTATGTATGTATTCAGGCTGAATGGAAGTCACAGAGATTCAGAATTTTTTTTAATTAAGTATAACTCAGGTTATTTAGCCTGCATTCAGGAAGTACAGCAAATTATTTGTGAATTTGGATTAATTGACACCAGCAATAATTTCTTTAACATATTGGTCTCCTAACAGGTGTAGCTCCTTAGTATTTAAATATTTTTTCATATATGCTTTAGGAAATCGCATGCCCTTTAATTAGAGCATTGGCAGTTGTAGGTCTCAGATTTTTAACCTCATAAAGACAAGAACAAGGCTTATGAGGAATCATCACACTGCCTGTTCTAAGAACACTAATAAATCAGAAACTTCATTACTTCCAAAGTCAGAGTAGAGGTTTTATTCCAAGAAACAGTGGATTATGCTCTCCACATTTTTCCTTCTGTGGCTCTGAGTCACCGAGTAATTGTCAGAAACAAAACAATCTGAGTTGTTCTCTCCCTTTATTTTATGTATCAGAAGTCCACCATATAAATTTATTACGACATTATGTCCCCTTTCCCAGTGTGGAGGAGAGATTCGTGGAACTTGTGAAAGCATAGCACTGATGTTGATTTCCATATTGCAGATTAAAAGGACATATTCCCATAAATACTTCCTTCTTTTCCCCCTCTAGGGTATAAAGCATATTGATCACTTTGGATTTATCTGTCGGGAATCTCCAGAGCCTGGGCTGAGCCAGTATATTTGTTACGTGTTCCAGTGTGCAAGCGAATCCCTGGTAAGTGCTGCTATTGCAACCACAGCTTCCTGCTATCACATCTGTCTCCAGAAGACTCGTCTCTTATGAGCCCAATCCTTGTCAAACAGGTGTCAGTGGGAAGAGAAGAGGGCATCTAAAATATGTGTTTGCCCTTCAAAGCAGCACAGCAGTAGAAAAACAAAAATAAATGGTAATAGTAATTTTTAAAGTCTAGATAGTTTACAAAATCTAGTCATGTTGCTATGAGTGTTTTTAAAAGGTAAGGAAAGACTAATAGGAGAAAAGCTGTTAATTTTTCTGATGCTCATGTAAGAAATAGGAAGGCCATTGGCCTTTTATTCTCTTTAATCCCTATAACATTTCTGAGTAGATAATGCTCTTATCAGGAGAGTAGAAAAGTATTTTTGTTGTTTTCCTTTATCACATTCTACCATTCCTCAGATTTTTAAAATGATTTGTTCTTTATGGTCTTCTTATAAGCCTTATTTTCTTTCTTTGGAATTTAAAAGTCAATTCCAGCACTTATTCCACCTTCCACCCACTCTCTTTTATGGGGCAATTGGGGTTTGAGAGAAAATAGATAAAGCAGATTTGGAAACATATTTAAATGACTAAAAATATGTTGATTTTTTTTCCCTCTAAGTTTTACTTGTTCTCCCTTAACCATTTTAACACACACCTTTAGCTGTATACATCACCATTCTTTGAAGAGATTTACAGAAAAATATTTCCTTAGACATGTAATCTTCCTACAGGCATTTCTTCCAGGGAAATTTAGATGTACACAAATAAGCCAGGCAATTTCTCCTCATTTCCTCAGTGCATATTCCAGATATCCCTGCTTAACTGTTGCCTTCCATATTCCCGGTGTGGGCAGTATGAGGTCAAGAATAATGAAGCAGGAGTGAATGGGTACAAATGTATTTTAGACTGGTTCTCAACCTTTTTCTCTAGGGAATATACCACTCTGATCATTCTAGAGTTTTTCACCCTACAGAGTTCCATTTGAGTTAGTTAACCATACCTATGGACTATCCACACAATAATATCCAAGTGACCACTGCATATTCAATTCA